>OW026361.1:9742500-10342500 GCA_932273835.1 Sarcophaga variegata | reverse complement strand
GCCAGAAGTCTGTTGAGAGGCAATGGACAAAGAAATATTTCTCAAATTTCGTTTTTCACACCTAATAAGCCAACACACTACTTACTAACCTGTGATGGCTCCGTTCCTTATTAATATGACACCCTTACGTACGTAGGGTTTACGACTTAGTTTCTCACACCACTTATGTTGTGTGTGTTAATTTTATACATGAGTGGCGGTACCTACAGTTTAAAGTCGACTCCGAACGACAGATTTTTTAGAAACTTTTCATGGCAATTTTATTTACTTTCAGAGTTTTTGCCAGAAATCTGGTGAGAGGAAGTCGCCGAAGAAATACTTTTTGTATTTTGTTTTGATGTCCGGCCTGCGGCTGGAACCCTGGCTTTTCGTTTAATAAGCCAACACACTACCTACTAGACCACGGCTGTTAATGTTGCGCTACTAAGACTACTTACAGCATTGGATCCTGGGGTATTAATGAATTTCAATGCCTGATTAACAGAGGCGATGAACATGTTTGATATCGTAACTGTGCAGCCCCTGCGCTGACCAACTTCTTCTTTGTCCGTGGTTTAGAGGAACTTGGTCAGTGCCAGAGAGCAGCAATGAGCATTCAAAAAGATGTGTAAAATCGAATCATACTGGAAATTTCTGATACTTATACGCATTCATATTTATTTTGTTATCATGGAACCTCTACTCATATTCAAAGTTTGAAGAACTCATCATATTCATACTTAACAACACGTATGATGTTATCGATTGCGACTCTCCATAACTCAACATATACACGAATCACAAAATATGTATGAATCGCGTACAAACACTAAAATACCTGCCAGAAGGTTGTATGTTTGATCTGCTTGCTGCTCCGCCTTTTTTGCTTATTTGTGTAACAACTAAGACTGTAAATTTTGATGAATGATTCGAGTCACTCGAATCATTTATAAGTATTATAAGTATTTTTCTAAAGTTATGAATCTAAATGAGTAGGCTTATGAATCAAACAGATTCCGAATGGTATTAGTTTGATGCTAACTTTGTACACATAGGCATTGCAACCTGTACTTATAAATCAACGTTGTTGTGAGCATGAATGAATCAGAGTACATAGTTAAATTTCAATATTGTAAAAATTTCAATATTTCAATTCAACAATTCATTACTGATCTCTGGTCAGTACAGAGACTGCGTTCACCTGTTGTGTTACAACGGGCCGCAATGCGTACTCAAGTGGGCTTTTGATGTCAAAGCTAGCACTCCATCCTATCTACCCACTCTATATTCAGTTGAGTTTGTTATGGCTATGCAACGTTATTCCATTGCCGCAACAGAAATGTATTTGAAGCACAATAATTCACGCATTTTAATGATAAAAAACTCCTTACTCTCCTCGCATTATATCATAACAAAGATTCAATTTTTCATAGCATTTGCTGAGCAGTCAACTCTTTAATGTTAACTTCCTTCGTAACTTCCTTCTCCATTCGTCCATTGATCTCCATTTTTAGAAAAAGTCATTAACGTAACCCATTATCACTGTAATTATGGCCTCAGTAAACAAAAAAAAAATTCACTTTCTTTAATGCGCAATTACTTACACTTGCAACAAATTGATTTTGAATGCCATAATTTGAAGCATTTCCACCGCCTTCGCATATTTACTTGCCATGGATGCCATGTCTAAGATCAATATATTTTCTTACAAAAAAAAAAAAAACTGAATGAAATACCTGTGGAGGAGCAGGCAACAAAAGAAGAAAAAAATGAGGAAAAATATTCCGAAAATTCTCAACAACAAACGTGAAATTTCCTTTTCGAGTTTAAATATTAAAATTCTTTGGGGGAAAACAAAACGCAATTCGAAAATCAAACAATAAATGTTAGGGGAACGTAAGGTACGTACTAAAGAATGTTAGAATGGAAAGAATGGAAATACTTTAAGTTGTTGTTGTTGTTGTTTGTAGGCTAATTTGTATATTGCGTGTGTTTTAATTTTCTATGCAAAATGAGATGAAGAAAAACAGAAAATCATTTTACGATATTACATTTGAATACAAAATGTGTTTCCATCTGTTTCGGTTCCTTACAAGGGAATAGTTTGTATGGTTAAAACACCCTATAAGCAGCATTAAAGGTTGGTTGATCAAAGAACCAAGGCCTTGTGAATCAGATCTTAATTTAAAAGAAGAAAATTTCATTGAAGAAGTAAAATTCAAGAAGGCAAAATCCTTTAAAAATCTTTTACCATGTTGGAGAACTTAACCCAGCATGATGAGCAAGCTTTCAGTGCAGCGGAGAGGCGGCTTCTAATTAAAACACGAAGAGAAGAATATCGGTTGAAATTCTAGATACTGGTGATTTGCTTTTACATCGCTTAACATTAAAATTATAAGCAAAAATACAATAACAAACACCAGCATAAAAAAATGGTAAACAAGTAAACAAAAATACAACAACAAACACTACAAGAATAAGCGAAATACACAAACAACCATAACGAAACAACGACGTTTTCATTTATAGAGGTTTTGAGGTGAAGTCACGAACATTGACCTTCAAAGGGAAAGCAAAGCCTTATAAAAAAGCAAAGCAGGCGAGTCTTTTAGTAAAAGTTCAGTCAGTCTTGTATGAAGACACAGTGTGTTTGAAGAGAATAATCGTGGTTTGAAGATCTCCGTTACAAAGATATGTCGTATAATTGCTTAGTGATTGTTATTGTTTATGCAAATGGTGTAAACAGAGGAATAATAAAGAAAAGCAATTGTTGTTGTTTACATCAAGTTGTGAAGAGTGCTACACAGAATTGTGCAAACAATAAAGAATTTTAAATAAAACTAAACACAAATTTATTTTTATTTTATTTGCAATCTACGTGCTCATATTATAAACTTTTTTAAAAGGTAAAAAACGAAACAATATTATTTGCCTGGTTTGCAGTACAAAAGAAGATTCGTAACATGGGGTAAGACAGGTTTGCCATTTCACCATGAATAGACTAACCACCAAATAGCATACGTCCACAAACATTCCGTGTTTTAATGAATAGTAACTACAGCCAGTTCAAGGGCTGTCAATGCACCCAGAAATACCCAGTATTTGGTGTACTTTGTAGACCATGACTCCTCTAAGAACGATAAGAATCTCAACTTTACAAACAATAAAAAATATATCCACAAGGGGAAGTTTCTCATATGCAGTGATAAGCAATCCACAATTCCAGTCCTGATAGTCAACCCTGTGCCAGTAATAACCCTCTGAAATACATGAAAATCTGAGCCAATATTAGTGCACTCAAATGGGCCACCTACGCGCAGTCTCGAGCAACATTTAGAAGAGAGCATTATTAAGAGAGCATTATGAAGTCGCCTTAGTCTAGTAGGTAGTGTGTTGGCTTATTAAACGTAAAGCCAGGGTTCGAACCCCAGGCCAGACATCAAAACAAAATACAAAAAGTATTTCTTCGGCTACTTCCTCCCAGCAGATTTCTGAGATTAAATAAAATTGCCATGAAAAGTTTCTCAAAAATTTGTCGTTCGGAGTCGACTTTAAACTGTAGGTCCCCCGATACTCATGTATGAATTTAACACACACAACATAAGTGGTGTGAGAAACTAGGTCGTAATCCTGACTGAAGGGTTGTAATGACCAATTATGTATGTATGCATTACTATCATAATAGACCAACCAACTTCAATATCAGACTTCAAGATTAAATTGATCTGACTTCATTCCAATGACTGTGGCGATCATACTGATAAACAACTCGCACTAGGATATTATTTGGTTTTCTAAACGCAGATGAATCCTTTGGTGTAAGAGGTCGTGCATATGTCCCACTAATTCAAGAGTTTAGTGGAGTTCCTATGACGTTATCTAATAAAGCCAAGTTCCCAAAAATGATGCTAAATTGTCTGAGCCAAGCCCCACTAGTGAAAGCTCAGCTTCTTGCTGATTAAGAGGAGTCTCCTTTGCCGACCATAATTCTCTAAATTCGTCTTCTTTTTTGACTGAAAACTTCTCAGCGTTGTGTAAGCTTCTCTCTGCCTGTGCATTGAAAAGATCTGGGTATGAACTTATTTTCACTGTTAAGCTCTTTCAATTTGTATGGAGAGCCCCATAATAATTTCACATCAAGCTCATAAGAGTTAAATACTCGTTAGGCAACCTAAATGCTGGTAGTATTCCGATACTTACTTACCTACTTAACTGGCCGTTAACAACCCGATTAACGGATTTCGGCCTGCCTTAACACATCCTTTCAGGCTCCTCTGCTTCTTGCACGCCTACGCCAGTTGGTCATACCAATCGATGACAGTCGATTTGGTCCTTCCAAAGCAAACAATGTTGTCCTCTACGCCGACTTCCGCAGGTACCCGCTTCAAATACCCTTTTCGCCGGAGCATCCTCCTCCATTCGAACGATATGGCCGAGCCAGGGCAGCCACTGGATCTTATTACGCTGCACACCGTTTATGTCATTAAGGCGCTCATACAGCTCGCTGTTGGATCGAAAGCAGAAATCATTTCCAACTCGCACTAGACGGAAGATCTGACTTTTCTCTCGAATACTCTCAAGGCTGCTGCGTCAGTGCTTAATAGAGTCCATGCCTCTCCGCCATAAAGAAGCACGGAGAGGATGAGCGTCTGCTGTTTAAGTTAAATTGAGTGCATCTGACGATGGCATAACTTTCTGCTTAGAAACCCTTACTCTTCTGAATCACTTTCAATCTTAGAGCCACTTGTATACCACACAAGGACTCTTCACCTAATGTAATATATTGTTTTCAGACAGTACCATACATTGTTTTAATTCCCATCTCTTAGGCAATCTCAGGATGAGTAGGTCAAAGAACTGAACTGTTAACCGCACATTTTGTCCAGCAAAAATGCGCATAAATGTTCACGTCTCCCATGACGTGTGGACACAGGTTGGAAACCAATAGTTTAGCCCACTCCTCTTCCTCATATCAGAATCCTTTGTACAAACGGTCGAATGCTAAACAAGAAATCTAGAAACTTTAGTCAATTCAAGCCATAAAGTTCCACCTAAAATCATGGTGAAGGGTACTAAATATTCGCATTAAATGGCCTAAAAATTCTTCATCATATAAATTGTGTTTATTGCATGTATGTTGTTGGATGTATGTATGTTGCTGGTGGCATTGTGTTTTGTGGCAAATTAAATGCAAGTAAGAAGAAGCAAGAGAAATCAGCATAAATTGTTAAAAACTAAACAACACGCGGCATTTTCGGTTAAAAGAGGAACAAAAAATGCGTGTTAAGGCAACATTTGCTGACACAAACCCAGAAACGACTTATAACGGCAAATAGCTGGCAAACAACAGGAAGAACATAAAGCGTAAGACAAGAATTTAAAGGCAGTGAAATAGTGATGGTATATGCGAGGGTTGTTTAAAAGGTAATACGATTATTATGATTATTTTTTTAATTGAAAACAACAATGGAAGTAATTTTAAAACGATATTCTTGAGTGTATTGAACAGGCCATTAGTTTAACTGTGTACAAGAGCTAGGCGTTTGCTGCAAGCCTTAAATTTTATAACAATATTGTTACACAATTCGAAACGACCTAATATCGTTTAACAATAAAAACGACAAACAAAAGCCACACGATACAAATACACACTAACACTAAGCATACAATGAACGTGTTGATTATCTAAAGCTGCACACACACATATGTACAACGAACCTGGTTGCGCCTGGTACCAACAACAACATGTATGTGACAAAAATGGATAGACAACATAAGCAAAGTACACAAACAACAAGAATGTTCGTTAGACTGGTTGTGTAGGACTATAAAAGGGCTGGACAATGCAGGCAGCAGTCAGTAAGAATTCAGTCAGCCTTGTGTGAAGTTGCGCGTGAACGAAACAAGTCGTGGTTGTAAAGCGAATAGTTATGTTATAAGAACTAGAATAGAAAGTGAATAAACAGATTATTATTGTTGTATCGTTAAGTTGTATACGGTGACACACAAAAGTAGTGTAAATAATAAAGAGAGTTTAACTGAAATTAAACACATATTTGTTTTTACTTTGTTTGCAATTAACGAACTCATATTTAAACGTTTTTAAGAAGGTAAAAACGTAACAATATAATGACTAATTCAAGTAAATTAATGTTTCCTTAGTTATAAACCAAACCTCGTTCTTAAGTATTTAAAATTCACGCAGTTAAACATTAGCAAATACAATAGCGGTAATATGTAACGACAACAGCAACAACATTAAATCGTTTCATATTACAACAGTATTGTAAATGAATTTGTTTTTTCTCTTATTGTTGTTGTTTGTAGTCGTTTTTTACCGAACTTCCTTTCCTTTATTTTTGATTATCGTTCTCTAGTTTTCTAAACAGTTTTCTTGCAAAACTTTTGCCTTTTCTAGTATAAGAAATGTAAGAGGCATCACTCTAATGTGAATGCATGTGTAGGCATGGCATATGTTGTATTTACAAGTTGCATGTTAAAGACAGAACAGAAACAGAAACAGAAACCGAAACATCAGGAGCAACAACATCAAACACTACAATCAACACCATCACAACTATTGGCAACAACGCCACACCACACCGCTAGTTCTGTCGCTACTACAACTAGAACCGCTTAATGCTTAACATTTCATATTTATTTTTCATTTAGCGTATGCATGAGTGTGCATGTGCGTGTGTATTTGTAAAAATGTTCACACACATGTTTCCTGTTTAATACTTGCCTGTGCTCCTTTTTGTGTTTTTTTTTCTTTGTGTGTTTCAAACAAAAGTTGCGTTCTTACGATTTGAATAAATTTACGATTTAATTTGTTTCCTCTTATTTCCGTGTTCATTTACATGAGATTTTAATGATGGTGGCAGGATCATTATGTTGTACGGTATTAAAAGCAGGTGTTTAACAGTAAATATAGGTTGAAAAACTTGAGAAAATATTGAAAAATACAGTCTTATTTAGACAAATACGGGCATATGTTGTACATCAAATAAAAGTCCACACAATGTTTTTTACAGAAAAAGCTTAAACCCCAGAAAAACGAAATGCCGTCAGAACAAGCAAATATTTTTACATCCATTGAGGTTATAGAGGGCGAATCTTGAACTCTAGGATTAATTTTAAATAAAATGCTGTCCTGGAAATCGAATATTCTCAATAGAATGAGAAAGGTATCCGTTTCTGACTATGCATATAACAAAGTGTTGGGGAGAAAATGAGTTCTTGGGCCTAGCATGGCTGTATAAAGACTGCAGACTGCATGGGTGTATACAGAAGTGGCCAGATAATAAGAAGTGGCGGATAAAAAGACCAGACTGTATTATTAGTACTGGTATATTGTATAGCCATGATAGTATTCTAGTTGGTAATGTGCTTGCTTATTAGAAAAGAGTCCGTGGTTCAAACCTCAGCTAAGACATCTCAAATAAACGCGAAAAATAAAAAAAAAATTTAGTTCGGCGACTTCCTCTCAGCAGTTTGCTGACAAAACCTCTGTTAGTAAAATGTAATGTTAGTATAGGGGAGAAAATGAAGTCTTGAACTTACCATGACTGTATACAGATTGCAGACTACATGGGTGTATAAAAGAGCTATCAGACCAGCGAACAAAAAGACCCGATTTAATCATTATTACTAGTGTATTGTGTAGTGACTATAGTCACAGGTAGCGTGTTCGCTTTATAGAGGAGAATCCGTGGTTCTAACCCCAGCTAAGATATCTCAATCAAAAGCGAAAAATCAAAAAAAAAATTTTTTTCCGGCGACTTCCTCTCCGTAGTCCTCTAACAAAAACTCTGAGACTGGAATAAAATTGCCATGAAACCTTTCCCAAATTCAGAAACGACGATAAACTCTAGATCTCGACACTCATTGGTGGTGTGGGGAGCTAAGTTGTGATCCTGACTAAGTATTGCATACTACATCTTCGTCGGCGCTAATGACAATTTCAACAATTGGGCTGTTTGAGCGATTGGATAGTACTACGACTCTTCCAGGTAGTTCAACACGTCCCTTCCAGATAAAAACGAATGGAGAAATAGTATGAGGCATATTGTAAATGAGTCGACTTTAAACTGTAGGTCCTGCCACTCATATATAAAATTATCAAACAGGATTACAACCTATCCTGACTAAAAGGGTTGTAATTACCAACTATGTATGTATGTATGTATGTATCTAAAGGCGGAAGTATGGGACAAATGGGCTACGATGATGACGACTAAGGAGTTTTGCAAAGATATTGCCAGACTTTCTCATAGCTTGACGGCTGTCATAGTATTGGATTTTATTTATTTATTTATTACAATACAATTACAAATTATATTCTCATTATATACGAGCTGAGTAACTTTGACCATATGCTCGGTGTAGTGTCACAGACCAGAGTCTCTGGTGCGAATCGAACCCACGACCCTCACGCTAATAGTCTGCACACTACCCACTAGACTACCAGGGAACCCAGATTAGATTATAACATCATCACCTCTACCTGGAAGCTTAGTATTGACTATTTGATAACAGATTCATCAAAGCCGCATGTATAAGTTCCGACACGGGCTAGGTTGAGCAATGAATATGACTTAGGTTAACTAGAAAGTGCATGGAATGTCCACTCAAACCCTCAAGGAGCATAGTCGGCATAGTTATTGAGGTCGATATTGGACGTTGCATTATATATACCCATGCGACACGCATTATTCTTGGCCAATAATTTATGAAGGAGCTACAGAAATTATGAGAGGAACTTAGGAACACAACGTACATGCCAAATGGCCAATAATTTTTGTGGGAGCAGTAGATATGATAAAAGATACTGCATGAACATGATAATAGGAAGTCAGAATAGCCTCTGCATTTTGCACAGGTCGGACTTGGTTTCCACTGGATAAAATGGAGTATTTGTCTCGTAGCCGTGATGTATAAATTTATAAAATTTTTCATCGTTAGTCTTCGTTTTAATCATCGATTTTTTGGAAAATCCTTTAGTTTTTCCATTTTTTTTTTTCAAAATTAGAACATAAACTTTCTGACTGAAATCGTTTTTTTTTTTAAATCAAACAAAATGTCTCTGCTTTCATAGAATGCTACACAAATAATAAAACAATGAATTCAACGATGCGATAATCTTCAAAGCAACATTAAAACAACAACGACAACAACAGTCACCAACATGAACAAGAAAGTTTTATTCAAGACAAATTTTTTTTTTTTACTTCACACCCCCTTAAGCTAGCACCTTCATACACAAAAGCATAGCAAGGCGGTGAATTGTCCTTTTTATTTGGCTGCCATTATAAACGGCAAAACAAAAAATGGCCATTGAAAACACTTGTAGCGTTAATGTTGGCAGTGCTGCCACTGTCACTGCCACTGCCACTACTACTACTATTCGTGCTTCAAAATACGGTGCCAGCCAAAATGAGAGTCGTTTTGAAACAAGATTTGAAGTAAAAATTGTTCAAGTGCTTGTTCTAGATGCTTGTCTTGTATATTTGTTTTTTTATATTGTTTTTGTTGTTGTTGTTGCTATTTTTTAGTAGAAAATTTTCCAAGTTTGTTAAGGCATAGTAAGGAATTATCGAAGCGAAAAACTAAATCTAAAGGATTTAAACGTCTTAACAATTGTAGCTTAACAATCTAACAAAAGCATTGAATGCCAAAGGAAAAGAGCTGCACATACACAGAGAGAAAGAGAGAGAAAGAGAGAGTGATAACAGTCCTTATACACATACTAATACAAACAATACCAACAAAACATTATGTCTACTGGTATGGAGTATAAGTTCGTGCAGGAGGATATTATTTAAAATATTACAGGCCAATTCTAACAACAAACAAATGACGAACTTTTTAAGGGATTACATAGGCCGACTATGTAATGCGGTATAGCATAAGACATTGATGAAATTCCTTATACTTATACACAGATGAGTCAAGGATTTCTGAAAAAACATTTATTTTTTATTTACTTTCTCACAATTATTACAGTAGAGAGGTGCTAGGATATTGAGATAACTCCCTCTATTGCACTATCCTCTATCTACATGGGGTATTTCCCTAAAGTCTCTCCCAGGCCTCTTGCCCTGCAAAACGTCAGGACGTAGTTATTGTTACTCAAATCGAAACAACCTAATATCGTTTAACAACAAAAACGATAAACAAAATCCACACGATACAAATACACACTAACACTAAGAATACAATGAACGTGTTGATTATCTAAAGCTGCACATACACATATGTACGACACATATGTTGCGCCTGGTACCAACAACAATAAGTATGTGACAAAAAGGGATAGACAACATAAGCAAAGTACACAAACAACAATGTATTAGCAATAGAGCTCTCGAGAAGGCGGGACCACGAACCTTCCACTTCAAGAATGTTCGTTAGACTGGTTGTGTCGGACTATAAAAGGGCTGGACAAAGCAGGCAGCAGTCAGTAAGAATTCAGTCAGCCTTGTGTGAAGTTGCGTGTGAACAAAATAAATCGTGGTTGTAAAGATCCAGTGAATACTTGCGTGAACTAGTAAAGTGAATAAACAGATTATTATTGTTGTATCGTTAAGTTGTATACGGTGGCACACAAAAGTAGTGTAAAGAATAAAGAGTTTAACTGAAATTAAATTAAACACATTTGTTTTTACTTTGTTTGCAATTAACGAACTCATATTTAAACGTTTTTAAAAAGGCAAAAACATAACACGATATTAAGGTGTAGTGTAACTGACCGCAGTCTCTGGTGGGAATAAAGGTATTCTGATAATTGCTTTTTGTTACAGAACTTGTTTATTAGGCGTGAGGTGATGCCTATTCCGAACATTGCTTGGATCTCTAATGCTTCACTGAATATTATCTACACGCTACTTCTAGACAGTTAATGCATGACTCAAATCTCTTATCTTATCTTGCAAATACCCATCAAAAGTTTAAATTGTTTCAAATTTATTTGATTTGTGAAGAGTCTCCGCCTCTCTAGATCTTCTCATAAGAGGACTACATGCTTCCAAATGTATCTACTTATTCCACAGGAAAGTCCTGGTCCTATTAGAGGCGCTGAAACTTTCAACTTCGCATGCCTAGTAACGTATTGTATAACTCCGAGATCCAGAATCAGAAAGACGTGAACATGTCAAAGAGGATTTTTTGGAGGAAATGAGTATCAGACCCTTTATTACATATTGAATGTACATTGCAATCATAAGGTATTGGAAACCAGGTCACCCGTGATTAAAATGCAGAGATTATTTTGTCTTCCTTTCACCAGGTTCTTGAGTTCCACTTTCCAGGCCAGTTTGGAGATGATGCTCTATGCTAACACCCTCTATCGCTTCTACCATATTCGCCTGTGGTTAGACGACGTTGAGTCTTGGATTGAGGTCCCTTCCAATGGATTACGACAGCCCCCAACAAATAGATCGCTGATAGATCTTGAATTAAACGTAGGTTCTCTCGACGTCGGTAAGGCCTATGAGAGAGTAATGTCTTCCAGAGAAGATTGTTCTAAATAACGGCCACTGGCTTGGGTATTTAATGTTCTTAACACGTCGAACTCGCTCAGACTGCCCGATAAGACGACTGTTTTTCGAGCAGAGGTCAACGTCATTGACAGGATGGCAAGGTGGGTTCGGATATTAGGTCGGAGTGGTAGCTCTGATATCGCAAAGCTCACTTAAGCACGCATAGCGGCCCGTTGTGATGCCACGGGTGAACGCAGTCCCTGTACTGACCAAGTTCCACCAAAATCGGGGAAGAGGAAGAAGTTGGTCAGCGCAAGGGCTGCACATCAAATACACGACTACCCTAAACTGGGAAACCAGCCAGAAAGTTTGATAAACGAATCTATATCCTTGATGTCAATAGATGATAGCTCCGTCAAGCTGACAAGAAATGGGGAGCAAAATTACCTATATCTACACCTAGCAAGAGACGGGCACTGACAAAGAAAGTGGATAACAGTCTCCTCTTCCTCAGCGTATGGTTTGGCGTCCCGAGAGAATTTCCGCCCAATGTCCAACAAGTGGCATACATAGTTCAATTGAAAAGGATTCTAGAAGGAGCGCACCAGCTCTGGCGAGCCCGTCGGCCCTACAGTTTCCCGGAATGTTACTGTGCCCGGGGACCCACACCAGTAAAACACTGGTGAAGCGCCCAGAAAGATGGTCGAGACAGCGGCGACATTCCCTAATGATCCTAGAGTTATTCACGAAACCCGAAAGAGATCTTATCGCGGCCTGACTATCAGAAAAGAGCGAGAAGCGAGTGAAAGGAGCACCGTTAACGAGGATCCATTGAGCGGCCTGGTAAATTGCCATCACCTCCGCCTGAAACACGCTGCAGTAGTCCGGCAGACGGAGAGAAATGTTCAGGTTCAGTTTCCCAGAGTAGACACCGCTTCCAACCCCATTATCGAGTTTAGAGCCGTCGGTGTATATATCCAGGACTTCCGGATGGACAACCGCGTTAGAATTCAAGTCGTCCATACTCGGAAACAAAAAGTGGAAACCCCTATCGAGACAATATTCAGCAGGGAGATAGTCGATGTTCACCGGGGCCACTGGATCAATCTCCAGAATAGTGGAGTGACTAGAAGGTACAATGTGCCAACGAGACAGGGCATTATGTCTAGTGGCAGCAAATTTAGCCGCCTGCTTAGCGAGAAGCAAAGTAGGAAGCCAGTTGAGCATTGCGAACAAGGCAAGTTACATAAATGGTCGGATATTAAAATAAATGGGTTCGGATATTAAATCTCGAAAATTTCGCTGAAGCTGTCTATTGGGATAGCATTGCAGTGATCAGCATTTCCAATTCCATCACGGTGCGATCGAAGTGTTTTTGACCACTTGTCTTTTATTGGCTTTATGGAGAAATTATTGCTTTTCCAAATCACGGAGGCATTCGAGGGAGTTGTTTTTGCTTACGACCTCTTTAATAGACTCCTCTTTAATCGGTACTCGTGAAAACGGAAGTCTGAGATCATGTCTTGCTGCATGTCAAAAGTCTTAGTGATATAGTGATATAGTGATATAGGGATATGAGAATGTAAAATTCAGGGCAACACCTTCTGTAAGGCTTCGCATTGCTGCATTTCTCTTCCATGGTGTGAATTACCTAAGGAATGTGTTACTGGCAAATATGGTCAATTATTTCCAGGATATCGGTTGGTTTTCACGAAGACTATGTGGAATATACTTTATTGTCGTAATGAACCATTTTCAGTATACATATACGATGTTCTATCCTTCTGTAGCAGGGTAAGAGAGCTCCTTTAGGGCATCTCAATGGGGCATAGATTCTCCAAGCTAAGCTGCGAAGAAAATTTCTGGGGAAATCATGAAGCCAATCTAAACAAGATTAAACTGCAGCAGTTTTTTATTTTTTGCTGAGCTTCAGCAAATGCTTGTATTACAATATTTGCTTTAAAGTGTTGCAAACCTCTATACAAACCTAATATATTAACTAACTATACCTATGCCCTTTGCAGGCAGGCTATAGTGGGTACACAAACACAAAAACCTGGAACTCTACCAACAACACTGGAAATTTCAAAATGCTTTTTACAGTGTTCACTGAACAAATCCAGATACTCCAGAGATGCCTGATTAAAATGCTTGAAAATAAAGAAAGAGAAGAGAAGAGAAAGAGCGAAAGAGATGAGAACGAGAACGAGTAGGACAAAAAAAGGTAAATGACCATACTGTTGTAGAAATAAATACTTTTTATTTAATTTCAGGCTAAGAGAGCCAGTGATGTGTATAAAATTTATATTAAAAATGACAGCAAAAACAGGGAGAGAGAAGAAGAGAAAGAAAAACTCACACTTAAACTTGACTTTTAATACATGAAGTACCTGAAGTGTTAAGAAAATTACGAAAAAAAATAGAAAAAAACTTTACATTACAGACAGCAAAACAACAAAATCGGAGAGAAAATTTCCACTCAAATAAGTTTCCTTAGCATGGAAAATACAAATTATATATGGAGTGTCATAAATAGGGTTAAGAATAACGGAATAAATAGCAAAGAATGAACAGGAAGTTTACTGGACAAAGATAAAAACTATTCTTGTGTTTTATTTATTGTAGTTTAGTAAAAACGATTTTAAAAATGAAATAAACTTTATGAGGTAAAAAAATGGATTAAAGAAGATAAGAAAAACAGAAAAAAAATTCTTAAAAATGTTGGTGATAGAAAGAAATCTATTATGATTTTTGAAACGCTATTGATGGCCTATTTCTAATGCAATGACTAATTCCAAAGTAAGCTCCTACAAGCCTTCTCCTAGCCAACTATCTCTCTCTCTACATAAGACGTCCATGCCTGTTTACGTCCCAATATTGTTCCCAGAAAATGTGTGCCACTATTCACAACTTGATGTAAACAACAACAATTGCTTTGTTTGGTATTTCTCTGTTTACACCTTTTACATAAACAATAACAATTACTAGACAATTATTCGACAGATCTTTGTAACGGAGATCTTCAAACCACGATTACTTTCTTCAAGCACACAGCGTCTTCACACTAGACTGACTGAACTTCACTAACGCACTCTCCTACTTTATGACAGACTTTATATGACAGAGTAAATAGCATGGTGAATGTTCTTGAAGGTGAATGTTCGTGGCTTCGCCTTCTCAATATCTCTATAAACGTAAACATCGTTGTTTCATTATTATTGTTCCAGTATTTTGTTTACATTTATTCTTGTAGTGTTTTTTATTGAATTTTTGTTTACTTGTTTACCATTTTTTATGTTGGTATTTGTTGTTTTTTTTATTGTTTACTTGTTTACCATTTTAATGTTAAGCTATGTAAAAGCAAAACGGCAGTACCTAGATTCCTCATTTTCGTAACAATGTAGTGGCTTCGCTTGCAATTTACCTCAATCCCTTCGACATGCACCACCGGCTTACAATGTCAAGCCCTTTAAATTAAAAAGAGTGTCTTCAAATTTACATCTTGCCATTAAAATTATGTCGCTTGCATAGTCTTGACTCTTCTTTCTGAGCGCTTCAGTGACTCACTGTGACTCTGGATCCCCATTCACATTAATATTCCAGGAAACTGCAGAGCCGACGACCTCGGCAGGGCTGGTCCTCTCCCTAGAGAATCCTATTCAAAAGACTTGAATATGCCACTTACCTTGATCAAGTTGGCCATTGTACGGAAGTTCTTTCGGAACGCCAATCCTTCCTGGGGTCAATGAGGAGTCCTGCTCCACCGCTAGACTCACTTGAATTGACTCACCTCAGAGTACAACTACCAAATTTCGGGTAGTGTTTGATGCTTCATATAGAACTTCTTCACATGTTTCGCTTAACGAAGTGTTAATGGTAGGTCCTACAGTTCAAGAAGAATTGTATTCTACGTTAATCCGTTTTCGATTCCACAAGTATGTAATCACTGCAGACATTGAAAAAATTTATCGTCACCTAAGCGACATGTACAAAGAGACTTTGCCTAGTGGTTCGAAAGTTGTTCGCAGTGATTTCTACTTAGATGACGCACCAACCAGTTACTCGCTTTCGTCGTAACGTTATCGCGATCACTGTGGCCATGCTTGCAGGTCATTGTTTTATGGCAAGACACGCTGAAAGAATGCAGCTCCCATCCAACGACTTCTACCGTGGCTGCAGATGCACTGAGGAAGAGGATATTGTTATCCACTATCTTTGTCAATGCCCATCTCTTGCGAGGTACAGATGTATGTTATTTGGCTCTCCAACCCATGACGGAGCTATCATCCATTGATGTAAAGGATATAGCTTCGTTTATCAAACTTTCGGGCTGGTTTGCCAGCATAGGGAAGTCGTGCTTTTAATGTGCAGCCCTTGGAACTTGGTCAGCACAGAGACTTCGTTCACCTGTGGTGTCACAACGGGCCGCTATGTGTGCTCAAGTGAGCTTTTGATCTCAAAGCTACCACTCCAACCTATCTACCTATAGTCTTGACAGTCAATGTCCACTCAAAACAATTTTTATTAAAATACCATTCACAAGCAGGCTTTACATTAAAGGTAAACCCATCTTGCGTACATCCCCTTAGTATTTTGTTCCGTGGGTTTGCTTGCGCAGGTCGTATGTGTAGGTCATAAGAGGTACATCAGTAGATCTCCTTTCCGCCATATATGTTTGTCGTTTAGCGTGCCACGGCACCCTTTTCAATACATCAAATCTGTTGTTGTTGATCGCCTCCTAAAGGGGTTTCAAAATGAAACAAATATGGCCGAGTGGTCTAAAGAATTCTGGTGGTGTTGTGTTACTTTTCCCTATTTCTGAACCGCACATATACGGAGGTCTCTATGAACTTTTAAGACCAGTTTTTCTGGTGATTAGTAGGCAAGCATAACTTCTAGGTATCCGTACTAGATGCCCATACACAGCGTATTACAGACATTATTGGTTTTGGAGTATTCAAGTTGGTAGTCGCCGTAGTCTAGTGGCTAGTGTGTTGCCTTATTAGACGTGAGGCCACGGTACAAACCCCACGTCAGACATCTCCAACAAAACGAAATACAAAACAAATATTTCTACGGCGACTTCCTCTCAGCAGATTTCTGAAAAAAAAAACTCTGAAGTTAAATAAAAATTGCCAGGAAAAGTTTCTAAAAAATCTGTCGTTCGGAAACGACTGTAAACTGTAGGTCCCGCCACTCATGTATAAAATTAACGCACGCAACATAAGTGGTGTGAGAAGCTAGGTCGTAATCCTGACTGAAGGGTTGTAATGACCAACTATATATGTATTTATGACCTCTTATTACAATAATATCAAGCCTTATCGCTGCTGCAACGCTAATACAGAACGTACCCTTAAGAACTCCGTAGGGTGTCTGTATTACTGTTTTAATGAAGTTCGGTAACAGACCATGCCGCTTGTGCAAATTCACAGATGCCAGAATAATCGTATTTTTCAGGGGATATTGGAAGTTTTGTTGCTGAAAAAAGGAGAGAGATCGAAGAGAATGGAAACAGTACAGGACTGTTGTAACTGTTATGTGTTAAGTTTTTAATTGGACATTACATATCAGTCGGGTAAAAAATATGTTTCTTAACATTAAAGTATGGAAACATTAACTCCTATGTCCCTAACAAAATAAGAGTTGCTTTCCAAATCCATTAGGACTTCCTATAGAAACCTATAAATTATTACAGAACCTTCCATTAAGTCTTCTCTAAAAGTTTTAAATTCGAAATGAAGAAAAACTATAAAAATTTTAAAATGAATACAACCTCTTCAAAGCTTAAGGACAAATAGTTGCAACAGCAAATTATCCGTTTTTTTTATGCAACAGCACAGATTGCAATTACTTAAAGCCACAGAAAACTACGACATAAACTAATATACGTAAAGCAAATACTAAAATGGGTGTATAAAAACAGGTGAAATATTAGGGTGGTTCAAGATTGAAAGAAAAAGAACTGCCACACACAAAAAAGGAACGTCTCATGTCGTATTGGCATACTGCTAAGCCAAAGAGTCGACCTGTGAGAAGTACAGACATTTTTGCAAAGGTTATAGAGCCCGTGATTGATCGACTGAAACTTGTTTGTTTGTCACGAAGCACTGCCTTTACTTTCAATTACTATAATTTGGTTAACAAAATTATTACATACGTACATACATAATTGGTCATTACAAGCCTTCAGCTTCGCCTAGCTTCTCTAGCTAGTATGGATATCTAAAAGTTATGTTTGCCTACTTATCACCAGAAAAACTGGTCTTAAAAATTCATAAAGTCCTCCGTATATGTGCGGCTCAGAAATGGGGAAAAGTGACACAACATACGCAGAATATTTTATACCCTTGGGCCATACTTGTATCATTTTGAAATCACTTTGGGAGGCAATCAACTACCACAGATTTGAAGCATTGAAAAGGGTGCCCTGGCATGATAAGCAAAAAATATATAGCGAGGGGGGAGATCTACTGAATGCACCTCTTAGGACCTATACACACTATCTGCGGAAACAAATACACGGCATAAAATAATAAGGATTGTCCGCAAGATGAGTTTGGTTTAACTTTAATGTAAAGTCTGGTTGTAAATGCAATTTTAATCAAATTGTAAAGGGCTATCCATTTCGTGGTTTCAAAAGTATGGGACTGGAACTCGACATCCGTCAAACTAAGTTGTGAAACCAATTTTTTTCTTTTCAATTGAAAGTCTGACATTGACAAAAATGGATCGCTTAACTATCCCACAACGCATAAAAATTATCAAAACTTACTACAAAAATGGTGATTCTGCCACAGCCATGTATCGTGCTTTAAGAGGAGATTATGGTTTACATAATCTACTACCAACTACGCAGGCAATTGGCAAAATTTTGAAGAAATTTGAAGAGACTGGATTGGTTACAAATATTGAAAGGCCTGTGCATCATCGTTTCGATATTGTAATTGAAAGTGTTGCCGAAGATCCGAATGTGTCGATTCCTCGTCGTTCTCAGGAATTAGGCGTGTCTTACGGCACATTATGGCGTATTTTGCGTTTAGATCTACACCTACATCCATATAAAGTCCAGCTCACGCTACAACTGAAGCCAGCTGACCATTCACAACGTCGTAGATACGTGGAATGGGTGCTTGAACAACAGGCGGTGGACGGCAATTTTTTGAAAAAAATTTTCTTCAGCGATGAAGCACATTTCATACTCGGTGGGTATGTTAATAAACAAAATTGTCGTATTTGGGGGTTCTGAGAATCCTCAAGTAATTGAAGAGCGGCTATTACATCCAGAAAAAGTCACTGTTTGGTGCGCTCTTTCGTCCGAAGGTGTGACTGGACTTTACTTCTTTGAAAACGACGATGGAACGACTGTCACCGTCACTTCGGAGCGTTATGGTCATATGATAACCGACTTTTTTTGCCTGCTATTGAAGAATACGACTTGGAGAATATGTAGTTTCAACAAGACGGTGCCACATGCCACACTACTCGAGCGAATATGGCTTTATTGCAAGAGACATTTCCTGGCCGCGTAATTTCTCGTCGTGGCGATATCAACTGGCCACCAAGATCATGCGATTTGACACCATTAGATTTTTTTCTGTGGGGCTACGCTAAAGACCGTGTTTATGCAGATAAACCTTCAACTCTTGAGCACTTAAAAACCAACATTCGTCAAATTATGGCTGAGATACCGCCCAATATGTGTCAAAAAGTTGTCGAAAATTACCTCAAAAGCATCAATGCTTGCAACACTTCGCGTGGAGGTCATTTAAATGATGTAGTGTTTCACACATAATGTCAACGTTCAAACTTTACAATAAAAAAAGAAATATCATGAATAAAAATATTTTATATGTGTTTTATTTACGTTTACTTTTGAAACCACGAAATGGATAACCCTATATTAAGTGGCTATTAATTGCCAAGACTATAGGTAGATAGGTTGGAGTGGTAGCACTTATTACTATTATACATCAGTTTTGGGGTCTTCAGTTTAAATTCGACTCCGAACGACAGAATTTTGAAAAACTTTTCATGGCAATTTTATTTATTCTCACAGATTTTTGCCAGAAATCTGCTGAGAGAAAGACGCTGAAGAAATATTTGTTTCGTATTTCGTTGTGTTTGGAGATGCTTGACCTGGAATTTTACCCCTTGGCCTCAAGTCTAATACTACCTACTAGACTACGACGATCAAAATTAATATTTGAGGGAAATAATTAACCCTGATATATACGAACCACTCTAATTCTTTATGGAGAAAAATCCCTAAAGTTCTTTTGAAAACAAAAATATTAATGCCATGGTTTAGAAAAAGATGATTTAAACCACAAACTAATGTCACATGGATTGCATTTCATTTATAGAAAAACAAAAAAAGAACGAAAAAGGGGCAAGATTCCTACGCACACGGAGAGAGGGAGAGAGCAAGAGATTTTAAAACATATGCACACATATATCTACAATATGTAGGGGTGCATACAAAAACAAATGACAATAATTTCTACAAACATTTACAAGCTTAAACAATTTGTCTACGCACCGGAATGCGTTACATGGAGATATGCAAACGAAACAGAAAAAAAAATTCGAAAACATTTCCGTTGCCATAGCACAGCACAGTACAGCATAGTACTGCACTGCTTAGCATATGAGGTATAATAGTTCACGCACACACACACCTGCATTCAAAGGCATTTCATTAAACGGAAAATAAAAGAAATGCTAGGTTATGTATGCACAAGTATGAGTAATTGTGTATAATGTAACCCCTTTAAATATGCAACATTTTTTTTCTTTTTCTAAACAAATTATATTTGCTTGCTCGCTCCCTCTTTCTCTCTCTATCTCTCTATCTCTATGGGGAATATAAAGGTTTTTTTCATTTATGAAGGCAAATAGAAGGTAGGCTGCATGTATTATTTCCACAGATTCCTATACCAATTTTTTTCCAAAATAAATATGCGTGCCTAGTTAAAGACCCAAAAGCATACTTTATTACTACATACAGAGAGACAGAGAGTGAGAAGGCTGGGTAAAGCCTTTGCTTGATTATATTACAGTAAACCAGTGTGTTAATGTAGGCAAATTGTTTGAGGTGAAATGTATTTAACAAACGTTCCATTTTACCAAGCCACTAGAGAGTCCTAGAGAGAGAACGAGTAGTAGCTTAGAAACCAAGTGAACAAGCTACCAACTTAAGGTTGAGGTTGTTGGAAAAACCAAGCCAACAAAACATGTGACTTACGTTACTAGTTAGCTTGTTAAACAAAAAAAAAAATATTTAAATACGAGGGCTATTGGACAAATTATTTCATATACAAATTCAAATTCAAAATTAAGTATATAAGCAATGTTTCCCTTCATCCATTGCCTATTAAAACAAGTTTAACCATGTCATTCATATTCCTATTGGACCTTTTTAAAATGTTTTTGCCTTTGTTAGGCTTAAAATTCATTCAGGTTTTCTTCTACTTTAAATAAGTGTTGAATTAACGTGCAGTTTATTTTCATATAAAACCACAAGATCCATTACAGGATATCCTTACAAAATATACTGAAACATACTGAACGCAAGCAAACAAACAAACATTCTTACACATTTGTAATCAGACCATATACACATACAAACATCTAATCAGTAATACCTAAGAGCTGCTAGAGGAACTGTAGTTTGGAGTGTAATTTTAGCTTTTTGTATATCACAACAGCAAGTACAGTTGGTGGTGATTAAATACTACTAACATTGAAGTTTAACTATAAAAATGTGGAAGGTCAAGTGTTTTATATTTCTAAAGGGTTCCTTAATTGCTTTGCCCCTTGTGAAGTGAATGTAAAAACCAGAGATCTGCAATAAATCGTTTTTCAAACCAGAAATCAGCAATGAATCGTTTTTTCGCTACTCATAAGCACTTATGAAATTTTAAATATAAGTGAGTCAACAATATTGAAATTTAACTACGTACTCTGATTCATTCGTACTCACTACAACGTTGATTTATAAGTACAGGTTGCAATGAGTATGCATACAACGTTGACATCAAACTCATACCATTCGAGTGACTCGAATCATTCATCAAAACTTTACAGTCTTAGTTGTTGTTAGGCATTTACAACAAAAGAAAAAACACAGAGCAGCAAGCAGAGCAAACGCACAATCTTCTAGTCAGTATTGTAGTGTTCGTACGCAAATCATACTTATTTTGTGAGTTATGGAAAGTCGAAATCAATAACATCCTAAGTGTTGTTAAGTATGATTATGATGAGTATTTCAAACACTTTGAATATGAGTAGAGGATCCATGATATTAAAATAAGTATGAATGCGTATAAGTATCAGAAATTATAAGTATGATTCGAATCTACTCATCTTTTTGAATACTCGTTGCTGATCTCTGGAAGATAGGCTTTATTGACAGCAAATTTTTGGGTGATCTTCTGCGGAAAGTATCTACACTGAAGTGTCTTAGTCTAAAGGCCACAGATTTCTGGAAGTTTGGCAAAAGGCAACATACATATGTACATAATTGGTTATCACAACCCTTCAGTCAGGATTACGACCTAACTTCTCACATCACGTATGTTGTGTGTGTTAATTTTTATACATGAATGGTGGGATCTACAGTTTAAAGTCGATTCCCAGCCAGCATTTACATACAAAAATAAGCGTTTTGTAAGCGTTCAAATGTAAGCAAATCACTGATAAAACGCTGCCGTGACCTTTACAAAAGACATCAAAGCAAGGGGATTATAATCGAAAAGCACCCAACTTTATAAGCGTTAAAAAGACGATTGCAAAACATGTTTTTTAAGTAACGTAATTAGACGTTTTCTAAATGCTTAAAAAACACGTATTTTTAATGAAATTAGTAAGCGTTTTAAACATTTACTTTGTTTTGGATATGTTTTTTTATTGATACATTTAAAAAATCATTTTTAATAATAAATTTGTTTCTTAATAGAAAAATATTAAATTAAAATATAAAAATAGGAACTTCATTGTTGTTTCATTTAAAAAATCAATAATGCTTAGTATTTTAGTTTACTTTTTTGTTGTTTTAATTTTAATACGATTTTTTGCGTACTAATATACGTAATACGTAATATGACTTAGATGCAAACACAAAGTCCTCGTCCTTGCCTCCATTTTCGGCGAAAGTTTCTGCAATAGAATTTAAATATGAATATAAAAATGTAACTAGAAACCAATTAAACGTTTTTCACTTACGACGAATGGCAGTGGCGACAGTGAAGGCCCTAATGCACTTCTTATATGCAGTTCCTCGCCAGGAAAAGCTTTCAGCAACGTTGTCAGTCATGATTTTCTGCCACGATTTCGTAACAAATTTTCTCGAATTGGAATTTGACAATCTTTTTAGATCTGCCTTCTAAAAATAGAAATAAAATCGACATCAGTATACAGTCACCGGACATTTCAAATTTAAATTCTTACCAGCAAGGAAAATTTATCTATATCTTCCAGTATTGTTTTCTCAAAATTGAGGAAGTCTTCAATATTAGCAAACGGCTTGCTTGGTATAATAGTAGCGTTATTATGTGATACCGCTTTTTTAAGTTCAATAATTTCTTTGCGAATCTTCTCAACATTTTCTGTAAGGCGCAGCAATATTAGCTTATTTTTTTCCTCTACCTTTTCAACGGCCTTTTGACATGCGTCGCTGATTAATGATTGAATTGCTGCCGAAAAAAATATAAAACAAATATGAGAAAAGTGTAGCGGTGTTAAGTTAAAAGTATTCTTTAAAAATAAATATCTTACCAGACGACGTTGCACTATCCAAGGAAATTGTTGTTGTGCTTGGACTTGGTTGCATCACATAAACAGTTTGTGCAATATCATCATTAATGGGGTCGACGATGTAATTGAAATTGTTCTGCGACATGATCTGTTATGAGTGGCACAAATATATAAGACGATCTGGTGTAGAAGCATATAACTTTTGATGTTACTTCGTCACGCGTTTGGTGATCTGGTGTTTCTTTAAAACTAAGATTTTCGGCACGGTAAATATTAAAAAGGAATCTAAATTATTTTGTGCTTCAGGCACAACCTCCTATTCCACAAATTCACTCTGGGTACTTACAGAACTTGCAGCTGCAACATTCCATAGATGCTCAAAAATTTCGGTGCTGCTGCGCAAAACACTTTTCTTCTTTTTTGCTGCAGACATTAAATAAGTAGATAATTACATTTTTTTAATAGCACAAGATTATTAAAAGAATCAAACGCACTTAATTTAACAACTTTAACAACAATTTAACACAACTTATTAGCACAATTTTTGACGGCGAGAATGACACGTTTTTCTTAAATTTATGAAACACTTGCATTTGCAAGCAAATTGTCAACGACGTTCGCAAAACTCTTATTTATGCAAGCTTGCTGCAACATTAATTTACCAAACGCTTGAAAATATGCTTGATGGGTTCCGAACAAGAGATTTTTTTGAGAAACTTTTCATGGCAACTTTAGTTACTTTCAGAGTTTTTGCTGAAATTCTGCTGAGAGGAAGTGGCCGAAGAAATATTTTTTCGTATTGCGGTTTGTGGAAGATGTCTGACCCGGAGTTTCAACCGTGGCTTCATGTCTAATAAGCCAACACTAGACTACGATGACTTCCAGAGAGGTCCATGTCCTACCTTTTTTGTTTCAGTGCGGATGACACATCCTCGGTCCATTCTTCATCTAATTATTTAAGCGTTTATCTTGTTTATCTTGTTGGCGAATTTCTAATTAGCTAACCACTGCTGTAATCAATTGATTAAACTCATACTCATCGAATCTAGTTTATGGGTTTATAGTTTAGGTTCTGTAGAAATTTTCTCTGTTTTTTTTTTATCTCTCTCTCTCTCTTTCTTTCATTCATTTCATTTTGTAACTGTTCGTTGGTGTTTGGTGTAGTAGTTGCTGTAGTTGTTGTTGTTGTTGTTAGTATTGTAAATATCAATCTATCGGTACCGTTGTGACCGCATTCTGAGTCGTACACATACAAATTGTTGTTAAAGGATATTGCGGTTTAAACCAATCGAGCAAAACTAAACTTGATTATTTTGTGTGGTCATACATACAAAATCTACACACACTGAAACACATATACACATACATACTTATATTTATGTGCGTGTATATAGCAGTACGTGCTTGTATGTATTGTATACAATATGATAAATAGGCTGGTCAAACACATTTACATAAGGTTACGTGTTTGTGTGTATGTGTACGAGTGCTGTTTAAGACTTTAGCCTTACAAAGTGCAAGCCAACAAACGTTAGTTGGCTTATTTGGTATCCTCTCTTGTATACGTTATAATTTTCTATTTATTTGAAGGCTTATAAATAAAAACAAAAAAAAAAGAACAACAACAACTACAACAACAACATATAAATAAATGAATGAATAAATGAATAACTTAATGAATGAATGCATGAATGAAATGCTTAAAGAAACTGCTATTTTTGATGAGCATTTAATAAAATTGTTACAAGTGTTTGCTCTCTCCCTCCCTCTATCCCTCTCTCTCTCCCTCTTTTGTCTTCTTTGCATATGTATATGTGTGTTGTTTGAATGCTCAGTTATTTTATTTTGCTCTCTTTCTGTGTTGGTCATAATAACGCCTTAAATTATGCAATCAATTCGTAATGAAAGGTGTTTTTATTCCAATAAAATTTGCATAAAATTACTAAATGAGTCTAGAATGCTTAACATTTTCTTTTCTTTCCTTGCTTTTTTTCGTATTTCTTTGATTTCCTTTTTCTTTCTTTAAATAGTGTTTCCATATACAAGAAACATTTGTTGTTGTTTTGAAGGCCAAAGAAAGAGAGAAAGAGAGAGAGGGAGAGTGAAAAACTAAAGGAAACATTTTCCTAATCATTCAATCTTAATGGCACATATATTCTAAAAAGAGTTAATCTTCAATCAACAATAATTTACATTTCAATCAAAGTTTAATTTTAATGAATATCATATGATTTGTTGCATAATTAAAAGGGGGCGGGGCATGGTGAAAAAAGAAATTAAATTTCCTATTTCAGTTGATTCATACTTAGATATTGTAATTAAAGATTTTAAACAAATGTACTCTAATCAATCAATTATCAGACATTAATTAATCTCTTCTTGTAATATAACTAATGAAATACAATGTTTCACATCTTTTTTTATGACACTAACATACGAGTGGCTTCATTAATTTGTGGTTTAAATTGGCTGCTACACAATTGTTTCGTGGCTATATGAAGACGTTACGCCAGTCGTGACAGTAGTAGACAATAAACTCGAAAGCCCGCCAGTTTCTAGTCAGCAAAGATTTCAGACAAACCCGATAAGGCTATCAACATCGCAAGGCAGGGTGGCTGATACATAATGCAACAAAGTAAAGCGCTATATTTTTTAATTTTTTTTTTTAATTTTATTGTTCAAAAGCAAAAAAAGGTGGAAAAAACATCAAATTTTAGAATCAGTTTAGATTTGTTCGAATTGGCCACCTTTGATACGAATTATGGCCTTCAAACGGCCGACAAAGCCATCACAGGCTGCACAAAAGTGGCTCTGCGGTATTTTGGCCCATTCCCGGCGAAGCGCCGTCTTGAGATGATCAAGACTTTGGTATTTTTTAGTGAGAACCTTACTCTCCAAAATGCCCCAGGCGCAAAAGTCCAACGGAGTGAGATCCGGAGATTTTGGTGGCCATTGTGCGGTAGAAATGAAGCGAGGAACCTCCTTTTTAAGACATTCTTGGTTGACGCGTGCTGATTGCGGTGGTGCTGAGTCTTGGGCCGAAATGTTTGCCTGCCCAGGGCTTCAATACTGTCTTTAAGACATTTTCCCGATAATATTCGGCATTTATTTTGACCCCACGGTCAATGAATACGAGCGGGGAGCGACCATCGGCCGTTACGGCGGCCCACACCATTACCATCGGCGGCGCTTGAGTTCTGGTTGGCAATCGCAGGTGTAAATTTTCAGGTGACTTCTTTGGCAAGTAAACCCGATCATTTTGTTTGTTCACAAACTGCTCAACTTGGAATGGCTTCTCATCGGAGAAAACCAAATTCGGTAACTGGACACTTTCGTACAAGCGAAGTAACTCCTTGGCTCTTTCCAGTCTAACTTTTTTTTTGTCCATCGGTGAGCTCTTGCACTTTTTTGAACTTCAATGGCTTTAGTCCAAGCTCATTTTTCAATATGTGTTGCATCCGTTCTCGCGATATGTTCAGCTCACGAGCAATTTTTCGACCACTGCGGCGTGGATTTCGATCAAATCTGGCCTTCACTTTTCGGATCATTTCTGGTGTTGTTACCGTTTTTTTTTCGTCCACTTTTTGGACGCGATGCAACACTGCCAGTATCACGGTAACGAGCAATGGTACGAGAAACAAAAGATTTATTCACATTTAAATGCTGAAGGGCTCTAACGTTAGCCACCTGTGGTTTTCCAGCCAAATATAAGGCAATCACACTATCACGCTTGAATTCCATCACGAAAAGCTTTTTTTCTGAATGCAATAGATCAAAATGCTTTTGTAAGCTTGTAAATAATAAAATGAACTGTCACTGGAATAAATCTGTCAGCTGTCAGATGAGCGGTTTACAAATGATAACAACCTGAAGTTGGTTGCAATACATATCAGCCACCCTGTATGTATATCGCACACCACAATGCTTTTTCAAGTACAAAAGCCTGTGAAACGCCATCTGTGACTCTGTAACCTTTGACAATTGCTTCTGTTTCATACAGTAGTATAGGGTGACTGGAATAATTACTTATAATTCCTAGAAAGTACTAAGGAACTTTTCAAAGACGTTAGGTATCGTTTCAGTTGCCGTTTTAAAAGCATACATGCTGTCTGGTGTGTGGTATTCCTAAATTTTTACTAAAGCAGTCTTGGGAGAAGATTTTGTAAAACACTTCTCTAGATTTGGTTAGATTGTAGTGGTAGCTTTGATACCAAAAGCTCACTTGAGCACGCATAGCTGCCCGTTGTGACACCACAGGTGAACGCAGCCTCTGTACTGACCAAGTTCCTCCAAACCAGCGAAGAAGAAGAAGATGCTGGTCAGCGCAAGGGCTGCAGATTTAAAGCGCGACTACCCCACGCTTGAAAACCAGCCCGAGAGTTTGATAAACGAAGCTAAAGGGTCCACAAAATAACTTTTTCTTTTTGAAAATGCTTTAAAACAAAAACTACTGAATATTTTCTCAAATTTCTTTTTTTATTTGAAAGTAAAATCCTTCCAGTTAATAATGGGAAATAATTTCATTCAAATGGCCGCCTCGGCTGGCCATGCAGTAGCCTAAACCATCGGTCCAATATTTAAGCACATTATCGATTGTGTGCAGCTGTATTTCACCAATGGCTTCACGAATATTGTCCTTTAAAACGTCAATTGTCTCTGGCTTGTCGGCGTAACACCTATCTTTGACGGCACCCCACAAATAATAGTCCAACGGTGTCAAATCGCAGCTCCGGGGTGGCTAAACGACATCAGCTCTGCGGCTGATAATGCGATCTTCAAAAACAGGACGCAAAACATCGAGTGTATCTTCGGCTGTGTGGCACGTAGCGCCGTCCTGTTGAAACCAAATGTTGCCAATATCCTCCTCTTCAATTTTTGTGAACAACAATTCGTTCAACATGGCCCGATAACGATTGCCATTGACTGTAACGGCCACTCCTTGCTCATTTTCGAAGAAAAAATGTCCCAATTATGCCTCTGGACCAAAATCCGCACCAAACATTGACTCGTTTTGGATGCGTCGGCTTTTCAATGTATATGCGTGCGGGTTTTCTGTGCCCCAAATGCTACAATTTTGCTTGTTTTGCTTCATCTGAAAAGATGATTTTTTTTTGCCAAAATCGGTATCTTCTGGTGTAGGCTACTGCATGGCCAGCCGAGGCAACCATTTGAATGAAATTATTTTCCATTATTACCCGGAAGGATTGTATTTTCAAATAAAAAAGAAATTAGAGAAAATATTCAATAGTTTTTTTTTCAAAAAAAAAAGTTATTTGGCGGACCCTTTATATCCTTGACATCAATGGATGATAGCTTCACCAAGGGTTGTAGAGCAAAATAACATACATCTGCACTTCGCAAGAGATGGACCTCTTCTTCAAGGGATCCGCAAGCACGACAGAAGTCGTTGGATGAGAGCTGCATTCTTTCCGCGTGTCTGCCCATTACACAACGACCTGTAAGCATGGCCACTGTGATTGAGATGACGTTACGACCAAGTCCAAGTAACTGGTTATAGCATAAGGCTTTATAAACTTTCTTATCCAACACAATGTAACTGAATGTCGGCAGTAGTGGCTATTATCAGATGTTGCTTATCAGGTTTCATGTGTTAAATATTCATTGGAAAAGCTGGTCATTGTTTTATTTAAGGATTTTATTTCCTGTGATTATTTTTATAATTGCAATCAGATTGCAATTGCCTTGCTTCTAACGACCAGCTTTACTTAATAAATTCTTGCCAATTTAGAATTTACTTTTAAAAATTAAATTTAATTTGTATTTTTTCTTTTTCTTTGTATTTCCAGAAATATTTAATTAAATTATTATAAAATTTTATTGTATGGCTTTATTTGTTTAATTTCTGTAAATTTCTCTTTCTTTTCTTTCACTTTTTCATCATTTGCATCGTTTTCTTACGTTTTCTTTGATATATTTTTGGAAAGTCTTTTAATATTCTCAACAAATATTGATTTTGCTTTGCCATGTCAATCTTTAAGTCTTCAATTATTTATTTTCTTTTTATTTAATTATTCTTTAATTAAATTTGTATTATAATAAAACGCTCTACTCTAACATACATTCATATACAGAGCACTGTTTATATTGTACTTTACTTATGATATTTTATACAAGTGTTTGCGAGTGTGTGTGTATATGTGTGAGTCTGTGGGTAGTAATAAATTCTATTTGTAGTAATAAATACCACATTTTCAATACTTACACCCACACACATGTATAGGAACAAGAGATAAGGTCAAGTGAATTTATTTATTTTTCTAAGCTGATCGAAAACGAATTTTAGGAAGCGCTACAGATTACAAAAAACCTTGAGAGGTGTTCGAAAACCTAGGCTTAATGGAGAAGAATGTTATGCTAGATATCTTTTAGTATTTGTGGTAGTTAATCTACAATGATAAGAGTCCCTACGACCAAATTATGTGGAACAAAATTGTTGATGAGTGCTGCGTTGAATTGTCAAAAAGAAAAAAATTTTCCCCATGCAGAACGTGTTTAAAACAATAGCGAACAGGCGTAATACGAATAGCAGGAGACAGCATATTGCTGTCCTCAAGTGATAGTTCCCTCTTTATCTGCGACTTCGGAAACGGCTTTGCAACAAATTTAAGTAATTAAAGTGAATGTTACTGCTGCCTTTAGTGCTATTGATCGCGAGTCTAGTAAGATGGGTCTGGCAGTAAATGAGGGCAAAACAAAGTATATGTTATCGACGAGTAGAAACGCGCGGCGTATTGATTCTCAGATTACGACCGATAACTACACTTTTGATACGGTCAAGGAATTCATATATCTTGGCTCCGCCGTTACCACCAGAAATGATGTCAGTCTGGAGAGCAAGCGCAGGATCACTCTTGCCAACAGGTGCTACTATGGTCTCAATAGGCAATTGAGTAGCAGAGACCTCTCTCGTACGACAAAACTAACACTTTGCAAGACACTCATCCTACCCGTGTTTCTTTATGGCGCAGAGGCATGGACCCTATTAAGAACTGATGCAGCGGCCTTAAGAGTGTTCGAGAGAAAAGTTCTACGTAAGATCTTCAGTCCAGTGCGAGTTGGCGATGATTTCCGTATCCGATCCAACAGTGAGCTGTATGAGCTCCTCAACGACATTGACGTTGTGCAGCATATTAATATCCAGCGGCTGCGCTGGCTCGGCCATGTCGTTCGAATGGAGGAGGATGCTCCCACGAGACGGGTATTTGATGCGGGAATCTGCGGAAGTCGGCGAAGAGGACGACCTTGTACTCGTTGGAAGGACCAAATCGAGGAAGCCCTGTCATCGATTGGTGTAACCAACTGGCTTAGGCGCGCAAGAAGCAGAGGCGCCTGGAAGAATGTGCTGCGGCAGGCCGAAATCCGTTAAACGGGTTATTATGACCAATTAAGCAAGCAAGCAAAGTGAATGCAGCAGTTTGGAATAACGATCATTCATCAGGAGGCATCGTGACCTGCTGCTTTAGTTTCGATAGTATCATGGCCTAATTAATGTCCCGATAGCAGCACACAGGACGATGCCAGTAATCTGGCTTCTCACACCACCCATATTGTGACATTGGCATCGTGAGCTGCTTAGTTTCGATAAGCATCGAAGCCTATTTAACGTCCCGATAGCTGCACCCTGCACAGAACCAGTAACCTAACACCACCCATATTGTGTGTGTTAATTTTATACATGAGTAGCCAAACATACAGTTTAATGTCGCTTTCCAGCGACAGATTTAGAAAACTTTTCTCGTCATTTTTTATTTTCTCTCAGAGGCTGTACTGGTTTAGCATTTTGTTCGAGATGTCTATGCAGGATCATGGACTCTCGTCTAAAAACTAACACACCACGTAAACTCTGTCTCCTTAATACAAAACTCTTTCATTTGGTAACACACAAATTCTTATACAGGACGTATGATTAATTTTTTAATTCCTACTAAAATATAACTCATACGCCTTCGTACCCTAAAAACCAATGTAACTGATATTCTATTAAAACTGTAAGTTCCCATTGGTATTCTCTCTGCATATCTGCATCAGAGATCACCAATGAGTATTCAAAAAGATGAGTAGAATCGAATCATACTCATAATTTCTGATACTTACACGCATTCATACTTAGTTTGATATCATGGAACCTCTACTCATATTCAAAGTATTTGAAGTACTCATCATACTTAACAACACGTATGATGTTATTGTATTCGACTCTCCATAACACAACATGTTCGTACACTAATCACAAAATAAGTATGATTCGCGTACGAACACTAAAATACTCACTAGAACGCTGTATGTTGTATATGCTCTGATTGCTCGAGTTACTCGAATCATTTATAAGTATTCCAAGTATTTTTCTAAAGTTATGAATCTGAATGTGTAGGCTTATGAATCAAATATATTTCGTATGGTATGAGTTTGATGTCAATGTTGTACGCATACTCATTGCAACCTGTAATTATAAATCAACGTTGTAGTGAGTATGAATGAATCAGAGTACATAGTTAAATTTCAATATTGTTCACTCACTTATATTTAAAATTCCTTGCTGATCTCTGGTTTGGAAGTAACATACTCTTAAGAACGGAACCATTCTGGGCGATAAGTATATGTCGAAGACAGGTAGAGCGACAGAAATGCTACTTTTCGATGAAAATTTTCCCAAGTGAAAACTAGCCAGTATTTTTCAAACGAAAGCCTGCCTACTTCGAAGGGTGTATTCAAATCAATACATATGTCGATACGTATATCAATATATATTGGTCATTACAATCCTTAAGTCAGAATTACGAGCTAGTTTCTCACACGACTTATGTTGTGTGTTAACTTTATACATGAGTGACAGGATCTGCAGACTGCAGTTTAAACTTGATTCCGAACGACAGATTTTTTGAGTACCTTTTTCATGGCAATTTTTATTTACTCTAAGGATTTTTGCAAGAAATCGGCTGAGAGGAGACGGCCGAAGAAATATTTTTTCAAATTTCGTTTTCTTGGAGATGTCTGACCAGGGGTGGCCTCACGTCTAATAAGCCAACACACTAGGGTGTTGTAATGACCGATTGTGTATGTAAATATCTGACAGACTTACCGGCACTTCGTTCGTTAATCTCATATGATAATAACATGACAAGTAACTTCAACTTCTTTGATGACTCCTCGTCCTTGTGTCTCCTAAAAATATTTTGTTTCTTCTTAGGTTTCTCTAATGCACCAATGGTAATTCTGATACAAACCCCTGATGTGGTCGATTGATTCCTTGCTTATCTGATAATGACGTTGAATTCTTTGTGAAAAGTCCCGCCGCTGACACAAACAATCTTTAAAATATTATTACGTGTTTACCTTTTAAAAACCTTTGAAATATGAGCTCGTAGATTGCAAATAAAATAAAAATAAATTTATGTTGAATTTTGATTAAAATTCTTTCTGTGTGCCACTGTTCACAACTTGATGTAAACAACAACAATTGCTTTTGTTTGTTATTCCTCTGTTTACAGCCTTTGCATAAACAATAACAATCACTAAGCAATTATACGACATATCTTTGTAACGGAGATCTTCAAACCACGTTTACTCTCTTCACACAGGACTGACTGGACTTCACTGACTCGGTCGCTTGCTTTGCCTTGCCTTTTATATGGCAGGGTAAACAGTCTGATACATGTTATTGAAGCCGAAGATTCGTGACTTCCCCTTCGCGAAATCTTCATAAATGTAAACAGCGTTGTTTACATTCATTATTGTTGTGTGTGTATTTTGTTTACATTTATTCTTGTAGTGTTGTTTGTGTATTTTCGTTTACTTGTTTACCATTTTTGTTTTTGCTGGTGTTTGCATTAAGCAGTACGATAATTTGTAAACAGGTTTGTTTACTGCATTGTTAAGTTTTTGTAGCTTTTGTTTATAATTTGAATGTTAAGCGATGTGAAAGCAAAACGCCAGTATCTAGATTTTTTCATTTTACACAAACAAGTTAAAAACAAAACCGCATACACTGTGTAGGGGAATGCACAGTGTACTGCAGCATGAAAAGATAGGAGATAGTGAGTGAGAATAATACAGAGTAATAGCATGAGGTCGAGCATTATTTATAACGAAACATATTTAATATGTATGTGTGCATGCATGACGACGGCTTGATGTGAATACATAATTTCGTAGGTGTTTTTCATGTATTGAGTATTAAATTGGGCATCAATGTGTCAATTAACACAATGCTAATGTATTTTATAAACTAACAACAATAATACAAATTTATACACACACACTTGTACAAGCAAATAGAAAGAGAGAAAGTTTTATGAAAAGCAATTTCATTTCCAAACTAAAATTCTTCTCTATTTATGAAAGAAGATTTTATTTTATTAAAAATCAATCTTAATCAAGCAGAATTCGTTAAGTAAAGAATCTATAGTAGTTGATGTGTGGCAGATAACTTATCTTAAATGAAAGTGTTATTATTATTGTGTGATATACTCTGTCATAAATAAAATGTTGCAATTTAAACAAGAGGACATTGATATTCAAGAGATTAATAAATTTAAAACAAATAAATTTTGGATCTGATTTATTGATAAAGAATTGTATGACAATGCAATGTACATAGTAAAATTATTTGAAGCTTCAGGAGAAAGTAAAAGTTACATTGAAAGTGCATATGAAACCAACAACAGAAAATAATCGAAGGTATTTTTAATGAAAATTCAAAACAATAAAGTTAATACAGACTACTTCGTGCTTTCGCAGAAGACGTCAACTCATCATCTTATCGCAGTGACGCAATTCATGAACGCATCCGTTTGAATATGGCACGATGAGTTCAAAGGGATTGACGGAAAAATTGTACGATGCTAAGCTGGCCACATTACAAGGTTCTACCGCCTGCCCCACACAACGAACTCAAATGCTCTACTAAAGCTTATCTTGTGCCGATAATGTCTGCGTAGAGTGTCAGAGCATAGTCTGATTCATAGAAAACTCTGTCAAATCTGTACTTAATTTTCAAAAGCCTTCCCACACACAGCAATGATACCATCATGGAGTTTAAAGCTGGACGTTGTTACAAGTTGCTACCGCCTACTCCACTCAAAGAACTCAATTGCTTCAATAAAACATATCTTGTGCCTACAACATTAGTGTGGAGTGTCAACGAATTGTCTGATTCTGTACTTAATTGTCACAAAGCTTTTCGTACACAGCAATGATACCATATACTGGAAAGCTGGACATTGTTACAAGCTGCTACCGCCTACTCCACTCAAAGAACTCAAATGCTGCAATAAGGCACATCTTTTGACGAAAATGTTTGCATAGAAAGTTAGCGAATTCATAGATAACACTGCCAAATCTGTACTTAATTTTCAAAAGCCTTTCCTTAGAATGTAATGATACAATCATGGAGTTGAAGGCTGCATATCTAACAAAGCTGTAGTCATTTACAATACGTGGAACAAGGGCACCGTTGTCTAGTATATAGTGCGTTGACTTGTTAGACATGAGGTCTCTGTTCAAACCACAAGTCAGACACCTCCACCAAAACGAAATATTAAACAAATCTTTCTTCGGCTATTTCCTCTCAGCAGATTTCTGGCAAAAGCTATGAGAATTGCCATGAAAAAGTTTCTCAAAAAATCTGTCGCTCGAAATCGACTTTAAACTGTAGGTCCCGCCACTCATGTAATGGGTGATTTTTTAAGAGTTATAGGAAAACTTTTCAAACAAAAATCACTTAAAATTCAGAAAAATGCATGAAATCTTTATTTGAATCGATAGTACGGCCATATAATTTAATGTTTGAAGATTATTTCATGCAAAAATACCGCGACTACGCCTCAAATGGTCCATCCGCTAAATCCAATTTGGGCATACTCTTTCCAACATTTCGGCCGGTATCTATTGTCTTCCAATGCGTTAATTGAAGCGGGCTTGTCTGTATAGATATGAGCTTTAACATAGCCCCACAAAAAATAGTCTAAAGGCGTTAAATCGCACGATCTAGGCGGCTAATTGACCGGTCCCGAACGTGAAATAAAATGTTCACCGAACTCGCCTCTCAATAAGCCCATTGTTACGCGTGCTGTGTGGCATGTGGCACCGTCTTGTTGAAACCACATGTCATGCAAGTCAAGCTCTTGCATTTTGGGCAAAAAAAAGTTGGATATCAGCTTACGGTAGCGCTCACCATTCACAATTACGTTACGATTCGCAGCATCTTTGAAGAAGTACGGTCCAATGATGCCACCAGCCCATAAACCGCACCAAATTGACACTTTTCTGGATACATTGGTAGCTTTTGCAATGCTTCCGGCTGATCTTCACTCCAAAATCGACAATTCTGCTTATTTACGTATCCATTGAGCCAAAAATGAGCTTCGTCGCTGAACACAATTTTTCGATAAAGAAGTGGATCTTCGGCCAACTTTCCAAGAGCCCATTCACCAAAAATTCTGCGTTGCGGTAGGTCGTTCGGCTTCAATTCTTGCACCAGCTGTATTTTAAAAGGCTTCACACCTATATCCTTCCGCAAAATTTTCCACGTTGTTGAGTAACAGAGGCACAATTGCTGCGAAAGGCGACGAATCGATAATTGATGGTCATCATTAACACTGGCCGGCCGATATAGCTGCGATATTTTCTTCAGTTCGCACTCTAAGTAAGCGTGTTGGTGGTTTAATGCGCGCGATGAACTTTCTTAACAGAGCGCTCATTTTGATAATAAAATTCAATGATTTGCAAGCGTTGTTCGTTTGTAAGACGATTCATGGTTAAATTCTAGACCAAACTGAAGATGTTTGATAGTGAAACAAAACACGAAACGTGCGTGAGCTGTTTGAACCAGTGTTGCCAAAAAGATAACAGCTAAAAAAATCACCCGTTACAAAAAATCAACACACACAACATAAGTGGTGTTTAATCCGAACTGAAGGGTTGTAATGGCCAATTATGGTTGGATGGAATGGTGAAAGAAGAATGAAATTTCCATTGCGTAAGCAATTACAAACCGTGAGTGTGAGGAGCAGAGGAGCTTGGTAGGATGTATTAGGGCAGGACGAAATCCGTTAATCGGGTTGTTAATGGCCAATTAAGTAAGGAGTAAGAAGAGGAGATCATAATTCATAGGTATGGAGAAGGAGCCCACAAGTTTTGCTTGAAAGTGAGGCTATAGAAAAAGCCTGTCGTTGCTGATTAACTTTCCTTCAAAGGGAAAAACGAAACTCTGATGAATTTACTAGTTTTTCTGAATTTTTTCTTACAAATGTCTTGTTAAACCTGTGTCCAATTTTCCCAATCATGACCATATGGCACTCAAACTGTATTCCATAGAAGCTCTAGTGTCGCCATAGTGAAGGTTCTCACTTACCATGGTTGTATCAATGCATGCCAGTCTGTGAACTTGTTTTAAATCCTTTGAAATGCTTTCACATCTGTTCTGTCTGACCAAAAAAAGGCGCAGTTGGTTCAAAATTAACTTGACTATCATTCTCAGCTATTTTGTTTCCGTTTTTCATGAGGTCACCTGACCTATCAGTCAAATATTTTAATACTTACGAAGTTTACTACTCCTCGTAAAGAATACTAATGTGGTTTTCCTCCTATCAATCCTTAATCTCAACTATACAGACAATTGATTTACAATTTGAAGTCCGGTTTGTGAAGCGAAGTGTCTCTTCAATGTCAATAACCATCGCTGGTAACTCCATTCTGAATTTATCGACAACCAAAGTCCTGTAAAGGAATTAACAAGCCTACCTTCAGTCAAGTTATCTGCTATCATCTGCTGTAGGGTTTTTAATGGTTCTTAGCTCTTAAGTCCTTCCTTGACAGGCGTGAAGTTTTCATTGTTTTTTGAAAATAACGTGCTGGCATCAATATTTGGACCCCAAATAAGTAATCTGCCACATATGTCTCTAGTACTTAAACACATATTGCATTCCACAGAGAATTTTAGTTCAAATTTAAACACTTTCTTTAAAAAAAAACTTTGCAGTTCAGTTGAGTATTTCCAGTTTTCTTTCAACTCTTACCTCCAGCCACCTGGTCTCTGATGCTTTCTGTTCTTGTGTAAATCACACAAGAAATAACCGGGTTATGTTCACGCTTATTGCTGGCACATAAATGTATGGGGCTTGTACCTTTAAGTGTTTGCAAAATTTAACCTCATTTCTCAGGTTATTAACAGAAATTCAACATACACTCGTGATAATAACGTTTTACTCACGTAAACTTATATACACATACGCCACACATATATACTCACACTCGCACTCACACTTCTATGCTTAGCTACAACTGTATGCGGTAAGAAAATGGATGTTTCAAACCTAAGCAACCCATACCAATGCAAACATAAATGTCCAGTTTGTAATTTGTTGTACAATTCAATGCACCTGTTATACTCCCCTCCCTCCCCTCCTACCTAACCATACATATACACATACACAAGCAAATATTTGTTTATAGGCACACTTTAGGCTCCTTATTTCAAGGTTTTCTCTTAAAGTTTCTGGTATACGTACATATGTCAGAGTTGTTGGCTTCTGCTTGCTGCGTTCTCTAGCCTTTGGCTTAAAGTTCGTGGTATTGTGGTATGACAGCATAATTATGAGAACCTGTTTATTAAATCGTATTGCCAAGATCAGCGTAATAGATTTCTCGAAAATGAATTCCTAATTGAATTTTAATGTGTTCAGTGAAGACTAACGCAAAGGAGGAGGGAGTGTGGTAAAGGTAAGAGGATATAAATATTGTTACGAAAATGAAAAATCTAGATACTGGTGTTTGGCTTTCACATCGCTTAACATTAAAATTATAAACAAAAGCTACAGAAACATAACAAACCTGTTTACAAATTATCGTATTGCTTAATATAACAACAAACATCAGCATAAAAAGATGGTAAACAAGTAAACAAAAATATACCAACAATACTACAACAACAAATGTAAACAACGATGTTTACATTTATAGAGATCTCGAGAAGGCGAACCCATGAACATTCCCCTTCAAGAACATTCGTCAGACTGTTTACTTTGCCATATAAAAGGCCAGGCAAAGCAGGCGACCGAGTTAGTAAAGATCAGTTAGTCTTGTGTGAAGACGCGATGTTTTTAAAATCAGTAATCGTGGTTTGAAGATCTCCGTTACAAAGATCTGTCGAAAAATTGCTCAGTAATTGTTATTGTTTATGCAAAGGCTGTAAACAGAGGAATAACAAAGAAAAGCAATTGTTGTTGTTTACATCAAATTGTGAACAGTGTCACACAAAATTGTGCGATTAATAAAGAATTTTAATTAAAATTAAATACAAATTTAATTTTATTTTATTTGTATATTTCTTGTTGCCTACACTTCAGGTGTACTGTCTTGCGCTTCTGGTTGTCATAATGAATCCATTTTTCATCGCCAGTGATAATATGGGGCAAAACTGATTTCTCTTTGAAGCGATCAAGCAACATTTACTGTCATGCAAAATCGTCTTTAAAGGTTAGGTTAGGTTAGGTTAGGTTAGAGGACGTGCACTTGTCAATCAAGACAAGTACAGTAACCGGAGGTCGAATTGACCCATTGTACAACGTCCTTGAAGAGGGAAGGATAATAGAGGGATAAAAAGGAAAGGATGTAGGAAAGGGGGGAATGGGAAGTGGAGGACTTACACAGATAAGATACAACAAAAAGGGGGAGAGCGCGACTACACTGATGAAGCCCTAGCGCCTCTCAACCAGCCTAAGCCACTAATGAATCTGTGGAGAGCCTTGATATCGGCTCTCGACACAGAATTCAAACTCTCAAAGAAGGCCACGCCAAAGGGCTGGGCAATTACTGAGGAGGTGTTCGATAGTCTCCAACTCCTCCTTATCGCAACATGCCCCGCAATAGTCCGTTTGGCACCCGTTCCAGATCCCCGTCAGCGACGTAATCTCGCAGTGCCCCGTGATAAAACCGACAACCAACCTTAAGCTTGCCTTATCCAAGCCCAGCAGCCAACCTGTTCTCCTATTGTCCACAGCAGGCCATAGACACCGAGAAGCAAAACAACCCGATCCGTTCCCCCAACGCCGCTGCTCTTCCTACCTGACCCATCCATTGCTGAGACCGCAGGGGGACAGACTGGGGGTCAGGACCAACTACTAAATCGCTCACCAGAAAGCGAACCTAACCTAGCGAGGGCATCCGCCATCGTCTTTCAAAGTCCCTCGGCTTCAGTTTATGTGGCACCATACATAACATAATTGGTCATTACAACCCTGCAGACAGGTTTACGACCTAGCTTTTCACACCAATAACGTTGTGTGTGTTAATTTCACACTGGCTCAGACCACCTGATACGCTACGTTTTTGATAGAGAGTGCTCATCGCATAATTTCCACAAGCAAACGGTGACTCTCACGTGGAATTTTCTTCGCCTTAAAGTGGCCAAAAAAACTTCCCAAAAATGCTGTGTTATACGGAAATTTGAAAGAATAACACAGAAAAACAAAGTGTGATGGGCACAACCAAACTGAACAATGTTGACTGACGGGTACAGTGTTGACATAAAACAACACGTAAGTAATTGATGCCACGTGAAGTAAAGGGCCTGCTTTAAGTACTGTTTGCCTTGGGTTTTTATAAAAAGTCCGGTGTAAACACCGGTGTCTCCATTATGGAGAAACACTGATGTCCAATCTGAAACGAATGAAAACTCCCCTCAACATTATTAACCAGAATAAAAGTTCTTCAAACTGTTCCTAAACTACCTTTCCCAAAATTATTCCAATTAAAATACATTTTAAAGCGCAATTCGTTACGATTAAATAAAATTGGGGCCCATCAACATGGACTTCACACAATAAATTATTACAAACAACAACAATAACAACAACAAGTGACTACCACAAAAACAATAACTCATGCAACAAACAAACTGTTGCCTTAGAAATGATCAAAATAGACAAATTCTCTCTCTCTCTCTCAGTCGGTCAGTTTCCTTTCCTTTTTGGCTGTCATGCGTTTACACATCCGTTACTTATGCATTGTTCAACACTCAGCTGCTATGTACTACGGATGACAGGCTGGCTGGCTGGCTGGTTGGCGTTGGCTATCTGCCCTCACTTGGTTTGGCTGTTTGACTGGCTGGTCACATTACAAAAACAACAATTTTGCTGTGAAGTATTCAAATATTCCCATGAATTGGAATTGGAAGCAGGGGGGTATAGCATTTGATTTTATCTGTCGGTTGTGAATATTAATGAAATTCAAAATTGATGGGCGTTTGTGCCTGTCTCTGTATGTGTTAGTGTTAGTGTTTGTTTTTGATTTTCCTATTGTACAAGTATGTGGAAGTGTGTATGTGTATATGTATGTGTGCTTGGCTTGGTAAATTTGATTTCTCATAAAATTCCCTAAAATATTGGCAGGTTATAAAAGAGGGTTGGGTGAGAAGTTGATGTGTTAGGAAGCATTTGCAAGATTTTCTTTTTTTTCATACAAGAAATTGTACACTGGAGACCGACTTAAAGATTATTTTTGCAATTGCATCCAAGTATTGCCAAATCGTGCTACTTTGGTGAAACTGCTATTTTGACTAGAATCACCAGGGAGTACCTGGAGGACGAGAACAGTCATTACCATCCTTTTCAAATTTTTCTGTAGGCCCTGCCCAAGACGCGTCATAGCTTTCTCTTTTTGCTGTAAATGCAGTTGAAATATTAATTCACGCTGTCTGCCATCATAACAGTGACAACTCAACATTTCTCTCCCATTCAGTCGAGATATTAAAGATTTGAAGACTTTGCAGGTATTGATGTTCAAATTTTCATAATTTCATGCCCTCTAGACCCACTTGCCAGTATATTGGAAATTCTCACAAGATTAAAATGAATGTGTCCCCCTTTAATATGGTGTATCGATCCATCTCTTGTACATCGAGTTTGAATTTCATGGCCATATGACAAATGAAACCAAGTAGTCCTCTATCTAAACTAGCCTGAGCTTGTTCTTGTTAGCTCCCTAGTGTCCAAGTTCAATTTTTATAGTCCATTGTGGTGATTAGACCTAAATCTGTTACCTCTGCGAATATGTCCCCAATGGAATTCATCTCTCTTCTTGACAGAACACAGAAGTCAGCGCATGCTTCCTTAACTATTCTGCTCCCATGTATATCTTCAAGACTTCAGTGAAAATCAGATGATCTTTACATTCCCAGAAACGTATAACAAATTCTATTCAATATCAACTCTTACGGTTGGAAAGAGCGTAGAAGTATACTTAGGCTTAATATGGTCCACACATTTACTCCAGTAACCATACGGACCTCATAATGAAACCCCTTAGCCTACGTCGACACAATTAAGGAGATCATGTGTTCCTTAGTCTTAAAATACTTCTTCAATAGGTTAAGAATAATTTTCTTGTTGCTGAACAATGCAATTTTCAGTAGTAACAACAACGATAAGCGTAGTCCCTTAGCCTTCTATCTAACCTTGTCCTGATTTGCTGCTCCGTATGCTGCGTTAAGGCATTCTATGACTACATGATCAATCCTAATCTTTTAAGTCCTTATTGGCGTTCTCAATATGAAGAAGCGACATGACTTTCTGTGAAAATCCTAATGTTCGACTCAATTCAGCCACTCTGCAGTTTTTCGAAATTTCACTGAGACCGGAGAACCAAATGAAGTGATGGTTTTACTGCTTTGGTATCTGATTAAGAGAATCCCGGTGACAGCACACAGTCCTATATGAGAATACAATTCCTTGACAGCCTCTTGTTAATACCTCTCGGCAATATTTCCATCCTTAATAATCATCCGTGCATCCCATATGGCCTCTACTTCCACCTGAAATGTACTTTTTATGGAACTGTAGCCTAACATGTAGCGCCACAACGGACCCCTATGCATGCTCAAGTGAGCTTTTGGTATCAAAGCTACCACTCGAACCTACTTACCGAGTGATGTAAGCCAATCTTCATCGAAAATATGCCTCCAGCCACAGTCTCATTCAGTGTCGAACCATTCGAGAAGATCTGTAAGGAGTCAACTATAACGTGCATCAAGCATTTTTCCATTTCCCTCTTTCCCGAATGAACATTTTGAGCTTTCAGGAGAAGTCATAGCATTGAGTAATGAATGCTTCCGATAGAATACAATTCATTTAGGATTATTGATTGCCTTATATTCCATGCATGGCGAGCCGAGGCAGCCATTTGAATGAAATTATTTTCCATTATTAACCGGAAGGATTGTACTTTCAAATAAAAAAAGAAATTTGAGAAAATATGCAGTCGTTTTTATTTAAAGCATTTTCAAAAAAAAGTTATTTGGCGGACCCTTTAGGTAAGTTAAGTAAGTAATTACGTATATATATTGCAACAATATCGAATTGAAACCGCCGTAGTCTAGTAGGTAGTGCGTTGGCTTATTAGACATGAGGACTCGATTCAAACCCCAGGTCAGACATCTCCACCAAAACAAAAAATAAAAAAATATTTCTTCGGCGGCTTTCTCTCAGCAGATTTCTGGCAATAACTCCGAGAGGAAAACAAAATTGCCATGAAAAGTTTCTCAAAAAATCTGTCATTCGGCATCGATTTTAAAAAATAAATAAATAATAGAAGCTCGTCTTATGAACTGCAGAAAGTACGGCAGCAACAAACATGACAACATGATGTTTATCGCCAAAGATGGTACCACTTGAAACAGAACAAACTGTCTTTAGTAGTTTGGGATGAAAAAATATTACCAATTTTCACGCAGATTGCTAGCAGCTGTTTCCTGAAATGTTGTAGAGCCTTTCTTTTCTCATTTTTATCTCACGTGACAGAAAACATCAGAAAAGTGAGTTTCGTCCCATGTTTTATTATTACATGATAACATTTCTGACAACAACGCACGTATGAGATAACAGAATCATTCGCTTTGATAATGATATATTTACACCTATTACGCCTTTTCGAAAAAAGAGCTGAAAGTCTTGCAAGCTTTAATAATCATGCTTAATTTTTTTTTCGAAATTCGAATGAAAAGGATTTTTTTTCTAAAAAAAAAATATATTTATCATAATTTTTTGTGAGAAAATTTGAACCATTTTCATAAAACTTTTATCACACAACTTGTAGTTTTATGTAAGAAATAATACTCTATAAATAGTTTGGGACTAGCTATCATACTTTCAGAGCAGCCCATATATCCTTTTTTACAATTTTTAAAAATTTAATTTTTTGTTCGCCTTAAAGGTAAGAAAATTAAAGAAAATATATTTAAATAATGATGCTTATGTTTTTATGTTCCTTTTTGGTATATTTTCATCTCAAATTATGTTTTTAGCAACAGAATTCAAAAACTTTTTAGTTTTATTGTGGAAAATTAAAACTACCTCCAGTGATTTTAATTGAAATTTGATACTTAATGATGGAATACTTACAGTGATTGTTAGGGAAATTAATTTTAGCATATTTATATAAATGAAGCTTCATAAAGAGATTTAAATGAATTCAAATATTAAAATTTTTTTAACAAAATCTATCAAAATCTATCTATATATTCAAAGTTTGAAGTACTCACCATATTCATACTTAACAACACCTAAGATGTTATTGATTTCGACTCTCCATGACTCAACATATACACAAACACGCATGATGTTTGTGATTTCGACTCTCCAGGACTCAACATTTACAAGAATCACAAAATAAGTATGATTCGTGTACGAACACTAAAATACTCACTAGAAGTTTGTGTTTTTGCTCTGCTTGCTGTCTTTGTCTTTTTTGCTTATGTGTCTTTTTGTCTTTTTTTGTAAATGCAACAACAACAAAGACTGTAAATTTTGATGAATGATTCGAGTCTCTCACCTCTTTTATAAGTATTTTTCTAATGTTATGAATCTGAATGTGTAGGCTTGTGAATCAAACATATTGCGAATGGTATGAGTTTGATGTCAACGTTGTACTCATACTCTTTGCAACCCGGACTTATAAATCAACGTTGTAGGGAGTACGAATGAATCAGAGTACATAGTTAAATTTCAATATTGTTGACTCACGTATAATCAAAATTTCATAAGTGCTTATGAGTAGTGAAAAACGATTCATTGCTGATCTCTGGTTTGAAACCATTCATCATTCAACCCTCGTGTTTCTTCTTCTATTCTATTCTATTGTTGTACGATATGCCTGTTTTATATTATTAAATCCATGTATGTATATGAGTGCATATTTAGCAGCATTTTTGTTGCTTATTTTGATCGAAAATTGTTGATTAACTAATTGCAATTTGTAGGTTAGAAATGTTATTTTAATTAAAAATGAAATCTGAACATGCAAACTTTATTCTCCACTCAATAAACTGAAAATGCTTATCAAGCGTAGAGCAGGTCAAGTGTATTTCAAATGTTTATAGAGATTGTGATAGAGATACAGATACAGATACAGATAAGTGTGTGTGTGTTTCGGTGTGATAATACAGAAAACGATAACAGATAGGAACTTATTATTTAAATGCGTTATTAATGACAAACAAATTGCTTTTAAATGGTTTTATAAGAAGCAAACGAACTTTATTTGATTCGAGATAAACTCATTCGAGAGAAAGTTTCTCTTTAAGCAGTTATAAATGACTTTCTAAGAAAGCAATATATCTTTTGTACATACAATACAGTTATCTAAACATCTCGAATTAAATCTTTTTTTAGAAATTTAATTCTGCCCCCAAAATTTCCTTCTTCTTCTTTTTTTTGGCCTGCTTGCCACAAAACATAATTTGACATTAAACAGAGCAGAGCTTATGCTTGCACTTGTATTTGTTGCATGAATATTGTATGAATGTGTTGATATACCATTTTTTTATTTCAAATGTTCATACACATGTAGTTTTGTATGCGTCTGTACCGCAAAAACATAACCGCATACATACATTTAGGTTATCAAAGTGGTCACACAAGCGTATATAATATTTACCACGCACTTCCAACATTAAAATACAACAACAACAAAAACAAAAACAAAGAAAATCAAATTGTAGAGATAATGGAAATGATTTTCGATTCGGGTCAAATCAGACGACCAAATGCCCTTCACTTGCAATCATAATTACTTAACTTAGCATTGCAACCTTTTAGTCAGGTTTACAACCAAATTTCCGACATCAGGCATGTTGGATGTGTTTATTTTAGACTTGAGTGTCGACTCTGAGCGACACATTCTTGCCAAGCTTCTTTACGAAGCTGCTTTATGAGTTTTTATCAAAAGATTGCTGAGATGAAGTCGCTGCAGTAATAATTTTTTCATTTTTCGTTTTGTTTGAAATGTCTGAGCTGAGGTTTGAACCACGGGTTTGCGTCTAACAAAATCACTCACTACCTTCTAGACCACGGCGACCAAAAGTTTATGGCAGCCATGTCTAAAGTTATAAATCTTTCCTACAAACAAATGCTTTCTACTAAGGCTCAAGTGATTTCGGACTTAAAAAAGGAGCATTGAAATCGAATACACTGAACAGGATGATAAAGTCTTGCACTGTACTCCATGCTTAAAACAAAGTTTAGTGATGAAATTAGGTCTCGAAACTGGAATTAGCCAAACTGCAATTAAGCAAATGAATGGTTGGACTTATGGAGTCACCGTAGTCTAGTAGGTAGTGTGTTGGCTTATTAGACTTAAGGCTACGGTTCAAGCCCAAAAAATATTTCCTCGGCGACTTCCTCTCAGCAGAGTTCTTGCAAAAACTCTAATAGCAAATAAAGTTGCCATGAAAAGTTCCTGAAAAATCTGTCGGAGCCGTCATTAAACTGTAGGTCCTGTCACTCATGGATAAAATTAATGCACACAACACGAGTGGTGGGAGAAACTCGGTCGTTATGTATGCATGTATTAATAGTTGGACTTATCTTGCTCTATTAGTGCCTAGTTCCCCTTGGCAAGACAGCTAACATTAATTTGATCATGCGATTATAAAGATCTGCCCCCATTATTATTGGCGTTGACTTGCGTACTAAACCCAGGCCCCTGCTTTTCCCTGGATTTTAAGGCTTAGTACCTAATACTGACCAGCCAGGATCGAATATTAGTCATTCGCAGATCCTTAGTAAATGACTATGACTTCTCAAGGTATGTTTTTATGGACGTGTCGAAGGTGGATTTCAATTGTGCGAACACTGCACATCTAAAATGTCATCTGAACTTTAAGCGACTCTAACGATACTCGACTATTTTGTTTGTAGCAGAAACTACATAAAAAGATAACAAAGGGTTAGGTTAGGTTAGGTCGGAGTGGTAGCTCTGATATCACAAAGCTCACTTGAGCACGCATAGCGGCCCGTTGTGAAGCCACGGATGAACGCAGTCCCTGTACTAACCAAGTTCCACCAAAATCAGGGAAAAGGAAGAAGTTGATCAGCGCAAGGGCTGCACAACAAAAGCACGACTACCCCGCACTGGAAAACCAGCCAGAAAGTTTGATGAACGAAGCCACATCCTTGATGTCAATAGATGATAGCTCCGTTAAGCTAACAACGAATGGGGAGCCAAATAACCTATATCTATACCTAGCAAGAGATGGGCACCGGCAAGAAAGCGAAAGTTGAACAACAGTCAACAAAGGGTAGTACATAACAAATCACCAGTGAGTTCTAGAAGTTGCCGGATAGATGAAGGAAGTTTCTATGCACATAAGCACATGAGATTCGCAAAGTGGTTCCAACGAGAGATCAGCAATGAATCGTTTTTTCGTTACTCATAAAACTTTGAATATAAGTGAGTCAACAATATTGAAATTTAACTATGTACACCTAATTCTGTTTTTACACGGTCTTTTTTTACACGGTTTTGATATGACACGGTTTGAAAATAAAATATTTTTAATTTTTGTTACACGATTTTATTCCATTTAGCACGATTTAAAATTTTTTGTGCTTAAATTTTTTTGGCAAATTTAATTTTTGCAAAGTATGTTCATATCACAAATTTAAGGGAATTCCCTTTTTGCGCGACAAGCAAATTTACTGGTCAAAGCAAATGTAAATGGCACAAATTTAGGGGAATTCCCTTTTGTGAATACAAACACAAAGGTCAGAGCAATTGAAATGTGTTAATAATTTGTTTTTCTATCGTTACATTAAATTTAACGCATTAAGATGAAAGTTAAGCCAAAAAATATTTTATATTTATTAAGTTATTTATATTTTTAATTTTGTAAAATATTTTATGAATCCTAAAAGAAAATGTCAAATACAAAACTTCTTAAAAATCCTTGTTTTTCACTAATTTTAATAGGTTTTAGAGATTAGGAACCAATCACCTATTTTTGCATACGATCAGTGTTTTTTTTACACGGTTTTTTTTACACGGTTTTTTCTGGAACCAATCTACCATGTAAAAACAGAATTAGATGTACTCTGATTTAATCATACTCACTATAACGTTGATTTATAAGTACAGGTTGCAATGAATATGCGTACAACGTTGACATCAAACTCATACCATTCGAAATATGTTTGATTCATACACCTATTTATTTAGATTCATAACTTTAGAAAAATACTTGGAATACTTATAAATGATTTGAGTGACACGAACCATTCATCAAAATTTAGTTGTTGTTGTATTTGCAACAAAAGAAAAAAGACACATAAGCTGCAAGCGGAATAAACACCCAACTTTTTAGTGATTATTTTAGTGTTCGTACGCGATGCATACTTATTATGTGATTCGTGTATATGTTGAGTTATGGAAAGTCAATCTCCAACAACATCATACGTGTTGTTAAGTATGAATATGATGAGTACTTCAAACTTTGAATATGAATAGAGATTCCATGATATAAAAATAAGTATGAATGCGTATAAATATCAGAAATTATAAGTATGATTCGATTCTACTCATCTTATTGAATACCCATTGCTGATTTCTAATACAACAAGAATTAACAATGATTCTAGGATACCATATCACCTCTAAGAATTTTACTGTAACTTTAATTTGAATTCAACTTTCATGTCCTCCTAAAACACCGACTGTAGGGTGCATTTAAATTATAAAATTAAACCAAAAAATATACAACAAAAACCAAAAACTGGCAACAATTTTTTTTTGGTGAGTAGGAGGAGGCAAATATGTCCCGAGTTTTTTTAATATTTTTTTTTTTTTTAATGTATCGGTATGAACACGGATTATTTAAGCGGTATGGTTGTCACTGTCCGTGGCATTTGTCAACGTGGCATAAAAACAGCGAATGAGAGAAAGAGACAGGGAGAGAGAAGTACTTAACAAAAAAAAGGAGAGAATATAAATATAAACTGAAAAATAAAGGGAAAAATATTACACATGAGTGAATTTGATACAGCAATAATGAGTTTGTTTTCGTACCGGTAATATGGGGTTTTCATTCAAATTTTTTTTCGCTCATTTTGTTTTAATTTTTTTCTGCTTTTCGGTGCTGATTTTAATAACGTTAAACAATTTGCAAAAGCTTAAAAAAGGAAGTGATTGTATTTATTTTAGAGACCAAATTTTGACATTTAAGGAGAAAAGTTCATAAAATTAAAAAAACTAAAAAAAAAAAATAGAAAGAAATCATAAAATGGTAAGGGAAAATGGCCAAAGAGTGCACTTAAAATTTTAATTAACAAACCGCTGTGTTTTTAAATTATTTTCTAATGGGTTTGAAACAAACGATTGGGAAAGAAGAAAGGAGTTCAGAGAGCTTTCATTTTAAATAAGAAGGAATTAGTGTTCCATGTTATAAATTTAAGTAAACAAACAAAGTTATTACAGATGAAGATTGATTCAATATGTTTGTTATTTATCTCTCCGGCATCAAAGCAAGGAGCGTACAGCCTCAACGATAGATTGTCCGTCCATTGATTCTTCATAATGTCGGTTTCCTTATTTTATACCTACTCTTCACCGCTCACAAAAACTCCACATCTATGTGACTGGGCTTTCTGCTATCTAGCGGATTTCATTGCGAGTGAAACCTCCATGTAGCCTCCTGCCTTAAATCTCCATGTAACTGGCCTGTTAAAATACGACAAGAATTTCAATGCCCTATTGTTTCAGGACAAAATCTGACAAGCAACACTTTACTTACTTACTTAATTGGCCACAAACAACCCGATTATCGGATTTCGACCTGCTTCAGTACATCCTTCCAGGCGTCTCTGTTTCTTGCGGGTCTTTCGCCAGTTGGTCGCACCAATCAATTACAGGGTTTCCTCGATTTGGTACTTCCAACGCAAACAAGGTCGATCTCCTAGCCGACTTCTGCAAATCCTCGTCTCAGCGGAGCATTATCCCCCATTCGAACGCCATGTTCGAACCAGCGCAGTCGCTAAATGTTAATACGCTGCACAACTTCCACATCGTTGAGCCGCTCATATAGCCCACTGTTGGATCGGATGTGGAAATCTACGGCAACTCGTACTGGACCGCAGATCTTACGTAGGAATTTTCTCTCGAATACTCTCTAGGTTGCTATGTGAGTGCTTAATAGTGTTCATGCTTAACACGTTGACTGCCGACTACGTGATAACTCGTAGATTGTGTTCCCTTCTAGGATGCCAACTACGAGTTATCACGTACTCACTAAACCTGCCATTTTTGTGTAGCTACGAATAAAATCGCATTATATCAGTGCTAGTATCGATAAATGGCTCCTGGGAAAAGAACAAAACGTCAATGATGGCTTGCTCGGCCAGTTTTCTGAAAATTGCCGCCTCAGTCAACGTGTTAAAGAAGCACGGGCAGGATGAGCATCTTGTAGAGCATTAGTTTTTTCGTACGAGAGAGAGGAGACTTCTTTCTCTCGATAAAGCAGCACCGGTGCTGACGAAACAAACAGAAATGATGCACGTGGTTTGACTCAAAAATTCTCTCCTCATTAATAAGGAAAATATGTTCAGTGTCAAGTCTAGTGAGTTGCGATGGAAAATAGTATTAAGAGCAGCCAGAGAACAGCTTCAACTACACCACTAATATTCAAAGAACCAATCATGTACGCCTAATTGAAGATCTTATGCTGATATCTTCAGTTCGAAACATTCTACCTAAAAACACAGCCGTGCGCAATATTTGTACAAGTCGCCGTAGCCTTATAGGTAGTGTGTTGGCTTATTAGATGCAAAAGCCTGGGTTCGAGCCCCAGCCCAGACATATTTCTTCGGCGACTTCCTCTCAGCAGATTTCTGGCAAAATCTGTGAGAGTAAATAAAATTGCCACGAAAAAGTTTCTCAAAAATCTGTCGTTCGGAATCGACTTAAAACTGTAGGTCCCACCACTCATGTATAAAATTAACACACACAACATAAGTGGTGTGAGAAACTAGGACGTTGTACAATGGGTCAATTCGACCTCCGGGTACTGTACTTGTCTTAATTGACGAGTACACGTCCTCTAACCTAACCAATATTTGTAATTACTGAATAGTCTGATTAGATTAGGTTGGATGGCGCATCACGTATTCATAGTTTCACGCTCTGACCCAGAAACCTATTAGCCCACTGTGGGCCTTCATATAACAAAAAGGTATGGGAAATGGATTAAAAAAAGGAACAGAAAGGAGAAGAAAGAGGATGGATAGTCCAATAGACTCGCAGAAGTTTTGCTCGTATATCTGCCAACACTTCTAAACTCATCTTGCAGAAAGAACAGAAGCTCCTCATCTGGCAAACTCAACTTACCGTTCATTATTTTGAATTCTCACATGGCCAAGGACTCAGCTATAGGTGAACCTCTCAAAGCAAACTATCTAAATACTGGATAGTATGTTGAGGTTAGGTTGGTTGGTCCAATACTGTTTTCACAGTTTCACGCCCTGTCCCAGATACCCATTGGTCCATTGTGGTTGGTCCTTCATATAAGAAAAAAGAATGGGAAAATGGAAGAGGAAAGGAGATGAATAGTCTGCTGAGAGACTCACATTTTTTTTCTTCTATAATCGCCACGCAAAAGTTTAGCTTGTAATTCTGCATATGCCTCTTAACATATCTTGCAGAACTAAACAGAAAACTGCTGGCTTCTTCAATGGTATATAAGCTCCTCATCTATCAAACTGCTCTTACCGCTCATTGGGTTCAATACCCACATGAACTCAATAATAGGTGAACCTCCTGCTAAAGAGCTGGCTCTGACTAGTCAATTCAGACCATTTCATACTATTTTAAGTCAACCTCTTAGGAGACAAGTGCACGAAAGGCCTTTACCTCACATCCTCTTTGCCTTCTGTCCAAGTAAAATCGAGCACATCTCTCGATAGCCTAAACTACCATCAGTTTTCAAATACATAAGTACATAATTGGTCACTACAAGGACTAAGACATATCTTCTTTCACCACTTATGCAGCGTGTGACGAGACCTATAGTTTAAAGTCGGGACCTACAGATTTTTGAGAAACTTTTCACTGCACTTTTATTTCCTTTCAGAATTTCTTCCAGGAATCTGCTGAGAGGAAGTCCCCGTCATATTTCGTATTGCTGAAGATGTCTGACCTGAGGTTTTAACCGAGGCTTCACATCTAATAAATCAGCATACTACCTACTAGACTACGGCGGTTTTCATATAAACTTTGAGTATTCCACTAAAGATCTGTAAGCCCTTATTCCTGTATAGCCAATAGTCTTTGAACCATCAATATACCACATAGTGTTTCGCTCACTTAGTTGCTGCTTTCACGTTACCGCTTTCAATCTTGTTGAAAGGCACAAAATGTAGTGACAGCTGAGACAAATCAAATGAGATTTATTACCAGAATTGCAGTACAAATAAATATAAAAAATATTCTGTTGCCCCTCGTATAATTTAGGCATTTTGATCGATTACTACTTTACAAATCTGATAGTGTGCTTAGTTTTCCTTAAATTTCTGTAAAATCGCCAGTAACAACGACAAGTTGTAATGTAATTTGGTTTAAAAAAGCCTGCTAATATCCAGACTGTGTTGAAGTGAACTTAGTCGCCTCAAAGTAAATACCCAAGGCTGTTAAGAATTTTCTTATGCTATTCATAGGCCGTGTATAAAAGGTAGGTAACCCATTTAAATTACTTTTTTAAACAAAAGTTTGTATTTCTGTTTGTATATCTCCAATTTAACCAAACCAACCAAACGTTTGCTTGTGGTGGTGGTGGTACGTATTTAAATCATTCAATCTATAACAACAATAAAGTATTTTAACTTGTCCATTGACATTTCACAGTGTAGTAATAAATTCTGCAGCATCACCATGAATCCCAAGACAATACCCACAATACATGTATACAAAGAACAATGGGAAAAGCACACACACACATACACACAGTTTTTTATTTTCATTTCAGTTCACTTCGTTTTTCCATTCTTTCCTTTAATTTTTTTTTTTTTGCTTTTTTTGGCTGTTGTTCTCCAGTTGCCAAAAACAAGCAACTGACTGCAGTATTTTTGGGAAATATTTTTTTCGTTTTTCATTTTTTCTTCCATCATTTTATTATTTTTAACACAATAAAACGAAACAAGCAAGAATTGTTAAGCCAGTCTGATGATGCTCTACCAGCAAGCAAGCAAGCAAGCAAACAGCCAGCCAGCCAACCATTGGGCTCTCTAGCGCCACATCGACAACAGTCATGTTAATTTCATTTAATTTTTTGCCGGCATTCTGTTACCCATTTGAGCGAGGGGGGGATTGGTAATGCCAAACAATTTCGTTTTTCATTTAATAACAGTGAACAGTGAACAGCGAACAACGAATATTTTTGTGAGCACTTGATAATGAGGACACAACCAAACCAAACCAAACCAAACCCAACCAAACCCAAACCATACCAAACACAACACAACACAACACAATACAACACAACACGAGCTATCGACTAGAGCCCACAAATAAGAATCCAATTTTTATGTGTTTTTTTTCCCTTTCAATAGCATGTTTTTATTTACCATCACCACCACCATCATAGAATGTGTATGAGTCTGTGTATGTGCGGTGGTGGCCATAGGCAAAAGTTGTAAAATATTTATGTTTTTAACCAAGTTTTTGTTTTTTCTTTTCTTTTCTGTTTAGCAGGCAATAGTCAAAAAACAAAAGAAGAAAATGAAAGTAAAATAGTCAAGAATGTTTGAGAAAAAACACAAAATATGGCCACACAATATAAATTCGTTTTCTGGTAATGAAAGACAGTGGTCTGATCAGATCTGCGATCGAATTCATTGCCTAAGCAGCGTATGATGAAGCTGTTTGGAATAAAAGGATTATGATTAGTGTTAGCCGACGTAAATCTTTCTCCCCAAAATAACGAACTGTTACGACAGATGACCTTGAGCTAGAGATGATACATCGCAGTGTCTTTGTCACTTTAACACATTTTTGCATGTCAGTGATCTGAACGATACAATTGACTGTAGCCGTGGAAAACAATCAATAGCGATGCAGAAAATGTGGATTTTTCATTTCAGTAGAACCTTAGTAGACGGTCAGAAATCACCGTAGTGTAGTAGGTAGTGTGTCGCCAGACATCAAAATAAAATACAAAAAAGTATTTCTTCGCTGACTTCCTCTCAGCAGATTTCTGGCAAAAACTCTGAGAGTAAATAAAATTGCCATGAAGAAGTTTCTCAAAAATCTGTCGTTCGGAGTCGACTTTAAACTGTAGGTGCCACCACTCATGTATAAAAATTAACACTCACAACATAAGTGGTGTGAGAAACTAGGACGTTGTACAATGGGTTAATTCGACCTCCGGGTACTGTACTTGTCTTAATTGACAAGTACACGTCCTCTAACCCAACCTAACCTAACCTAGTAGACAGTCAAGCGATTGGAAGGAAGTGCTTTTCGCCAATGAAACATTTTGGAACAAAAGGACAGGACTTAGTTCCAGTATTACTGTAGGTTTTTGGTCATCAATTCAAAGTGCATGTGGTTTATACCAAAATTTTTAATTGAAAACTCGTTTTGATCTTCCAATCTTATCACTAGCGATGTAGATAAAGTGGATGTTTGTGGAATTTCAGTAGCTTCAGTAGCTTTTTCGAACAGAAGGACACGTCATGTTTCCAGCGCTACTTTTGGTTCAGGTGTATCAATTCATGGTGGATCTGGTTTATACCAAAATTTTGAATTGAAAAATTCCACCCTTAACTGTTTGCCGTGATTCATAAAATGCCTGGAGTTTAGGTAGTCTTCGACGACCAACTAGAACTGATACTATACACGTAACGTATCAAATATGGCGCTGCTACTCGACACATTATTTTAATCCGTGTGTTACATCACATTTTTGTTCATTACAACTGTACAGTCAGGATTACAATCTAGCTTCTAACACCACTTATGTTGTGTGTATTAATTTTATACATGAGTGCAGGGAGCTACAGTTCCAAATCGATTCCGAACGACAGATTTTGGAGAAACTTTTTCATTGCAATTTTAATATATTCTCCGAGTTTTTATCGGAAAGCTGCTGTGAGAGCAAATCGACGAAGAAATGTTTTGTAGATATCTGACCAGGGGTTTGAACCAAGGTTTGTTTTTATAATAAGCCAACACACAACCTAATAGACTTTGACGACTTTCATTAGAGATGGAAATTATTGGCAGCACATAAACCATGAGTTTTATGCCAACAAAGACATGGTAAAACGTATTAGAAAGCACAGGTTGCTTTAACTATGACATGTGATGAGGCAAAGATTTAAACGATACCGCGAGGGAGTTTGCGAAAACGTCAACAAAAGCACAAATGCAGAGCCTTATATGCACTGGCGAATTACCATTCATCAGGAGGCATCGTGACCTGCTCTCTTTAGTTTCGATAGTATCATGGCGTGTTTAATGTCCCAATAGCAGCACCCTGGGAGATACCGGTAATCTTGCTTCCCACACCACCCATATTGTGACATTGTCATCATGAGCTGCTTAGTTTCTATACGCCTCGTGCACCCTGGACAGAACCAGTAACCTAACACCACTCATATTGCGCGTGTTAATTTATACAGGAGTAGCCAGACATACAGTTTAATGTCGCATTCTAACAAACAGATTTAGAAAAGTTTTCTCGCCATTTTTTATTTTCTCTCAGAGGTTACACTAGAAGATGGTTTAGCATTTTGTTCGAGAGGTCTATGCAGGATCATGGATTCTCGTCTAATAAACTAACACACCACGTAAACTCTGTCTCCTTAATACAATACTTTTTCATTTCGTAACACACAAATTCTTATACAGGACGTATGATTAATTTTTATTTGAATCCTTAAGAAATATAGCTCATACGCCTTCATACCCTAAAAACCAATGTAACTGATATTCTATTAAAGCTGCAAGTTTCCATTGGTATTCTCTCTGCATATCTGTATCAGAGATCATTAACTAGTATTCAAAAAGATGAGTAGAATCGAATCATACTCATAATTTCTGATACTTACACGTATTCATACTTAGTTTGATATCATGGAACCTCTAGTCATATTCAAAGTTTGAAGTACTCATCATATTCATACTTAACAACACGTATGATGTCGTTGGAGATCGACTCTCCATAACTCATAACGAATCACAAAATAAGTATGAATCGCGAACGAACGCTAAAATACTCACTAAAAGGTTGTGTATTTGCTCTGCTTGTTGTCTTTGTCTTTTTTTGCTTATGTGTCTGTATTTATTTTTCGAAAGTTATGAATCTGAATGAGTAGGCTTATGAATCAAACATATTTCAGATGATATGAGTTTGATGTCAACATTGTATACATACTCATTGCAACCTGTACGTTGTAGTGAGTTCGAATGAATCAGAGTACATAGTTAAATTTCAATATTGTTGACTCACTTGTATTCAAAATTTCATGAGTGCTGATGAGTAGCGAAAACACTATCCATTGCTGATCTCTCGTATATACATACATACTAGCTGCACACTGCGCGTGTTGCTGCGCCACCAACTAAAATAAATTTGAAGGAAAGACATTTCATAAATGTCCAATTAATTTTGAATCATTTTATTGATTTTGTTTCCCGTTGTCCTGATGATTCAGATGAACGGGCCTGAGTAGTACGCATTCGATCAGTTTCTTATCTCACTTTTCGTTGTTCAAGTGGTTCAAGCGAACGGGTCTCAGCGGCATATACTCGAAGATTTTCCGGTCTCAATGCACGTCTGATTCTGAGGCTCGTAATGCTCTTTTCTTCCGTGCTTGAGGTGTAGGTCGACCAATTGCTTGTCATTCATTTTGAAGAATTTTTAGTGACGCCATCGGATTTTATTCGGAAATTAATCGCACCAACCTGCGTCGATTCATGCGCAACAACTTTGTTAAAGAATGCACAGTTTACGATTGAATTGATTTTGAGTAATTTTCAGTGGCGCCACCTGTCGGAAATTGGTCATACCAACTTAGAAACCTTCCCCGGCTCATGCGCAACAACTTTGGTAAAGATCATAACATGATCAAAAGCATAGTTTACGATTCTATAAGGTACATACAAACAGACATTCATTTTTATATACATAGACTTTGGGAGGTGACACGCCTACTATAGCCAATCCGTGTTTTTTATAGAGGTATAGAACTTTAAGTTGCAATAAAACAACGATGGATTATTCGATTGACATGAATTTTATTTATCCGAAAGATAATCTTGTGGCATTACATTTTAAATATGATTTCTGGCATATGACCGCCACGGCTGGCGCGGATGTAGTGCAATCTGGACGTCCAATTTTCGATGACTTTTTCCAAAATTTGTGGGCGTATATCGGCAATAATACGGCGAATGTTATCTTCCAAATGGTCAAGCGTTTGTGGCTTTACCGCATAGACCAATGACTTTACATAACCCCACAGAAAGTAGTCTAGCGGTGTTAAATCACAAGATCTTGGAGGCCAATTCACAGGTCCAAAACGTGAAATTAGGCGGTCACCAAACGTGTCTTTCAATAAATCTATTGTGGCACGAGCTGTGTGACATGTTGCGCCGTCTTGTTGAAACCACATCTCCACCATCATGGTTATTCAATTCAGGAATGAAAAAGTTAGTAATCATGGCTCTATACCGATCACCATTGACTGTAACGTTCTGGCCACCATCGTTTTTGAAAAAGTACGGACCAATGATTCCACCAGCCCATAAAGCGCACCAAGCAGTCAGTTATTCTGGATGTAACGGTGTTTCCACATACACTTGAGGATTACCTTCATTGCGAAAACGTTCCATGGTTAATCGAATTAACTGCTCTGATGGACGATTTTGTCGACGATAAAATGGACGTAGTGCGCGATACGTTTTCCGTACAGAACCATTATTTTCGAAATAAAATTGCACTATTTCCAAGCGTTGTTCAGACGTGAGTCTATTCATGATGAATTGCCAAACCAAACTGAGAATAAATCACTTGACAGCTGTTAAATCGGTCGCCATCTTGAAAAGTAATGCCAACTTAAAGTTCTGTACCTCTATAATAAACACCCTTTATAAGTCAAAGTCGTCCATACAAAATTTGAAGACTCTAGCTGTTGCAGTTTATGAGATATGCGATATTAAATACTTATTGGGTATGTGGGCGTGGCACCTCGCCTACTTGCCTAGCCTATAACTCCTTCCAGACATACAGGAAGGTACTGTGAAAATTTCAAGAAAATCGATCTAGCCGTTTAGCCGTCTATAGACTTCAAACAAACCCACAAACAAATAATCACACACAGTCATTTTTATAAGATGAGTGCTCGATTTAAAAATTGTCATACAGGACGTATGATTAATTTGTAATTAAATTCCTAACAAATATAACTCATTCGCCTTCATGCATTACAACCTGTTCAAACCACTGTCTTTGATTTCCTATTAAAGCAGTAACTTCCCGCTGATATTTTCCCGGTTTGTAGGTATGTGTGTTTGATTTTTTTATACATTTTTGCACGTCTAAATATATACTCTCTGGGTCATATATTTTCTCAACTGTCTTTGGCTAAAAACATAAAGAAATTTATGCTTTTGAAAAATGTTTTGTTATGCTAAAAGTCAATGAATTGCAACAAATTGGTTTCGGGAGCAAATAAAATATTTTCACTTCTTTCTTATTATTATTGCTGTTGTTGTTGTTGTTATTACCGTAATAGAACTGTATTTGTAGCCATTGCCACACTTGCTCTTTATGTTGGTTGTTTAACAAGGTTGGTTGATTTGGCACACTGTGATGTTTGCCACCATCCGCTGATTACAGCAGAGAAGTCTTCAAAGATTTCTACTTTATTTATAGGCATTGAGCGGCTTATTGGGTTATTAGATCACCATACAACACAGGGTGAATTTGTTTCACTTGTTTCGCTGGCAGTTAAAGGTTATTCGCCAATATTTTTTTCTCTCTCTTAGGCAGTAAAATGTTCTTTATTCCTCCACTCTACAGTTCCTGCAGCACGTAGGCAGGTAATGCGGTTACCTTTCCCAGGTAATAATGTTTACATCACAGATTTATTATATTGTTTCTGTATTTGTTTTGAAGGCGTAATAAATTGTAATTAGTTTGCTGTGTCTTCTATTTCTCTTTCTCCTGCTCTCCTAAGCCACGAGTGGAAAGTGTTGCTCGCCACATTTAATAAAAAAGCGAAAGGTGAGCGAAATGTAAGCGAAAGAGTGTGCGGTTTATAGGTTTTAATTTATTTTACCAGGCATTTATTTATCGTCGTAATTAGTTCAGGTTGATGGTTTAATTATGTTTCATTTTAATGGCAATCGAGTAGAAGCAAGAAAAAATGTTAAACTTTTACGCATCACTCCTCTATGATGCAATAACTGTAGCAAAAGGTAAAATGCAGAATTAAGACGAGGACTTGAGAAAGAGAGAGAAAAGTTTAAATGAGGAAAGAAAAGAAAAAGTAACACAAATTGTCGATTAATTTGAAATTTATAGCTGAAAAGGAAACTCGAATTCGAGGAAATGATTTATGATGGTTGATGTTTAAATGGTACGAGGTGTAAATATAAATGTCAGAAACCTTGAAGGTCATATTTAGACACGCAATACAATAAAAATTAATTTTTTTTAAATATCGTTAATATCATACGGATTACAAAATGTCTATAATTTCAGTTGTAGTAGATTCTTCTAAATCAGACTGTAAGTTAATGTGAAACAATATTCTTAAAAACGTTTAAAATACGACTTCGTAGTTTGCAAATAAAATAAAAATAAATTTGTGTTTAGTTTTAATTAAAATTCTTTATTATTCGCACAATTCTGTGTGCCACTGTTCACAACTTGATGTAAACAACAGCAATGGCTTTGTTTGTTATTCCTCTTTACACCCTTTTGCGTTAACTATAACAATTGTACGACAGATCTTTGTAACGGAGATCTTCAAACCACGATTATTCTCTTCAAACACACCGCGTCTTCACACAAGACTGACTGAATTTTTACTAACTCCGTTGCCTGCTTTACGTTACCTTTTATGTGGCAACGTAAGCAGTCTGGTGAATGTTCTTGATGGCGAATGTTCATGACTTCGCCTTCTTGAATTCGCTATAAATGTAAACATCGTTGAGTCATTATTGTTGTCTGTATATTTTTGTTTACATTTATTCTTACAGCGTTTGTTGGTATATTTTTGTTTACTTATTTACCATTTTTTATGCTGGTGTTTGTTGGCATAATTTTTTTTACTTTGCAGCTTTTGTTTATAATTTTAATGGTAAACGATGTAAAAGCAAAACACCATTTCCATTTTGATAACAATATCAGTAATAAAGGGTTATCCAAGCTTCGGTTCCAAAATTAAAATTAAATCAAATACACATAAAGCTCTGATTTCGATGAGCCTTTAATCTTATTTATGAAATTTCTCCAGCTTGGTCCTTTTGGGGTAAGTTTCCAAACCTTTATCATACACTTAAGACCATATCTAGAGGATAATTTAACAAATTTTAGGTTGAAAATGTTATAAAATTAGGGCACTGCAAAGTCCGCCTTTGACTGGGCCCCATAAGAAAGGTTTAGCCGAGTCAATTAGTCGAGGCGCTTAATCTTGGTAGTCAATTGTGTCTGCAAAAACTTGAAATCATTTTCTCCTGAAATAAAATCAACACGAATCGTATTGTGAGGCTATTAGCATAACATTGTTGACATCATGTACCATTCAGTTCACAATCAGTAATTACCGACCAAAATGGTCTTATTCCACGAGGCTATTGCAGTTGCCGTAGTCTAGTAGGTAGTGTGTTGGCTTATTAGACGTGAGGCCATGATTCATACAACAGGTCAGACATCTCCTGGGTTAGACATCTCCCGACGAAACCAAATATGAAAAAATAGTTCTTAGACGACTTCCTTTCAGCAGATTTCTGGCAATAACTCTGAGAGTAAAATGAAATTGCCATGAATAAGTTTCTTTAAAATCTGTCATTCTCAATAGACCTTAAACTATAGATTTCGCTGTGAGAAGCTAGGGAAGGATCAGCAATTATTTTATTATTAATTGCAAAAGCTTAACAATAATAAAATAAGAAAGTACTCATCTTTTGAAGTGCCCACAAGTAATTTACTACCATACAAGGGTAGTTTAATGCTAGTTATGTGGGGCTTAAAATTAAATACAATGTTTGTAGGACATAACCTATCTTTTATATATGGTTTGTGTCTGTAATAACTATGAACACATTAATCAATGCAATGGTGTGCAAACCCCAACACAAATCTTATGAGAATAATGAATTTATGATAAATCGAGGCTTAATACAAGGCTATGTTCTCCTCAAGTCATCATAGTCTAGTTGGTAGTGTGTTGACTTATTAGACGTAAAGCCAGGGTTTGAGCCCCAGGACAGATATCAAAACAAAATACAAAAAGAATTTTTTCGGCGACTTTCTTTCAGCAGATTTCTGGCAAAAACGCTGAAAGTAAATAAAATTGCCATGAAAAGTTTCTCAAAAAAATGTGTCGTTCGGAATCGACTTTAAACTGTAGGTCCTGCCACTCATGTATAAAATTAACTCACACAAAATAAATGGTGTGAGAAACTAGAAAGTAATCCTGACTGAAGGGTTGTAATGACCAATTATGTTATGTATGTATGTATGTACTTCTCTTTAAGCCCCAATACTAAAAAAAACGTTTTAAAATCATTTTAAATTTCAGTGGATAGCAGTTACAAGAAGCCTTAAAAATAAATTTTATAATGAAATAAGGATCACATAATTAACTAATAAAGATGCTTTTGAAGAAAAGTTCTTTAATAAAAATCTAATTGAATTTGTGTTCTTATTTTATTATGATTAATTACTCAACATTAAGATTTCTTTTGACAGGGTTTTTTAAAGGTACTTATGACATGGTAATATTAATTGTATTTTAATTTAATAATGCTGTGCTAATACCCTTGATTAAATTAGCTTGATAATGATAAAATGATTGTCTTTAAAAGAAAAGAAATTTTGCAGAAAAACAACAAGAAACCACCACCCACTGCTTTAAGTTATAGACACCGTATTCCAAACTCTATAAATAATGTTTGAAATGCTTCAAATATCGGGTCTGCCATTTAACGTTTTTTTTTCAACTAGTGCTTAGCTTATCTTAGCTCATGTCTGATTTGACAGCTAATTAGCTTTATCTTTCCACTGAACGAATATGGACCATCCAATGCGTTTTCGCTTCGCTAAGTGGGCCTTTGATCGCCTTACAAAAGATGCCGGTTTTGGCAAAAAAAAAAAATCATCTTTTCAGATGAAGCTCATTTTGATCTTGGCGGGTATGTAAACAAGCAGAATTGCCTCATTTGGGGCACGGAAAAAACACACGCATACATTGAAAGGCCGACACACCCAAAACTAGTCACTGTTTGGTGCGGATTTTGGTCCAGAGGCATAATTGGGCCATTTTTCTTCGAAAATGAGCAAGGAGTGGCCATTACAGTCAATGGCGATCGTTATCGTGCCATGTTGAACGAATTTTTGTTCACAAAAATTGAAGAGGAGGATATCGGAAACATTTGGTTTCAACAGGACCGCGCTACGTGCCACACAGCCGAAGCTACACTCGATGTTTTGCGCCCTGTTTTGAAGATCGCATTATCAGCCGCAGAGCTAATGTCGTTTGGCCACCTCGGAGCTGCGATTTGACACCGTTGGACTATTATTTGTGGGTTGCCGTCAAAGATAAGTGTAACGCCGACAAGACAGAGACAATTGACGCTTTAAAGGACAATATTCGTGAATCCATTGGTGAAATACAGCTGCACACAATCGATAATGTGCTTAAAAATTGGACCGATCGTGTAGGCTACTGCATGGCCAGCCGAGGCAGCCATTTGAATGAGATTATTTTTCATTATTAACCGGAAGGATTGTACTTTCAAATAAAAAAAGAAATTTGAGAAAATATTCAGTAGTTTGTTTTTTTTTACAGCATTTTCAAAAAAAAGTTATTTGGCGGACCCTTTACTACGGCCATTATATCATTTTCCAACAACAATTGATAATATTTCCGTTTTTTTTTTATTTTGACCACAAACAATGCAGCCAATACAGCCACAACTGTTATGCTTCTCCCCCCACCCCATCCTAATGAATTTCAAATCAAAGTTTACGCAACACTCTCAACAATAGCATATGAATGCGAGAGTATTTGTGAGAAAAATTTCAAACGAACACAAAACGCAAAAAATTTTAAAATGTTTTTTTGTTTTCTCTTTCTTTAAACGGAAAAAACAAAAACAAAAACTAAACAATTGTGGGTTTTTTTATTCCAAAGAGAGGAAGAGAGAGGGAGAGAGAGAAATAAAATATTTTGCTGTAAATTAAATTGATTTTGGCAGTGTTTGCATGTGTATTCAACAGTATTTTTGTAGGCAGCGAGACAAAACGAAAAAACGAAAATAAAAACGAAAGAGGCTCAGCACTATAGCTGGGGATTGTACAATTGCTGCTGCTATAATACCATTAAATCCCATTAACAGATTCAAAATGGCTATATAACGGTAGTTCATTCATATTCTCTATACATACATATATACTCGTACATGTATATGTATATGTATGAAACAAAAATAAAACGGAGTTGTTTTCTGTGTCTGTATATTTATTTATTTGTTTATATGTGTGTGTATGTGTATTTGTTTTAAATAAATAAACAACAAAGAGGGCTTTTACAAATTGAATGTAAAACATTTTCAACATTTAAACAAAACTTGGTCAAGTCATATACAAACTAACACACACACATAAATATACTTACATATACAAAAACAAATTGAAAGAATACATAAATATGAGTTTGGTTGAACGCAATATCTACGAGGTTTAACACAAAATGTATAAGCAAGTTGTGTAATTGAAGCTGTTGCTTGTTAGATGGATAGGTAATAGTAGAAGAGCTAACATTCGTTAAGGCTAGTTCGAAACAAACAAATGTGGATGTCATGGAACCTGTTGTGTATATTGTTACGCAAATCGAAACGACCTAATATCGTTTAACAACAAAAACAATAAACATAAACCACACGATACAAACACACAAACACTAAGAATACAATGAACGTGTTGATTATCTAAAGCTTCACATACACATATGTGCAACGAACCTGGTTGCGACGGGTACCAACAACAATATGTATATGACAAAAAATGGATAGACAACATAAGCAAAGTACACAAACAACAATGTATTAGCAATAGAGCTCTCGAGAAGGCGAGATCACGAACATTCCAGTTTAAGAATGTTCATTAGACTGGTTGTGTCGGACTATAAAAGGGCTGGCCAAAACAAGCAGGAGTTAGTAAGAATTCAGTCAGCCTTGTGTGAAGTTGCGTGTGAACATAATAAGTCGTGGTTGTAAAGATCTAGCGAATAGTTGTCTGAACCAGTGAATAAAACAGATTATTATTGTTGTATCGTTGAGTTGTATACGGTGGTACACAAAAGTAGTGTAAAGAATAAAGAGAATTTAACTGAAATTAAACACATATTTGTTTTTACTTTGTTTGCAATTAACGAACTCATATTTAAACGTTTTTAAAAAGGTAAAAACGTAACAATATTTTAGAAGAAGAAAACTATAGATGAAGCGGAATAGAGAGAGTGAACGAAAATTAAGAGCAAAGAAACATGGTTTAGGTAAACGTGGAAGAACTCATGTACCTTAGGCAGCGCAATACCATGTTCCAGTTCAATATGTGAACTTTAAACTTCCAAAAAAAAAAACATTTTCAAGGGTACTCAATCTTCCTCTATGGGCTCTTTAATTAAGTGCTTCCTATCTGTAAATTTAAATAAAACGAAGTGTATGCATGTGTGAGATGTCATCGCAATTTTTTATTCGTTTGAAAGACCTTTTGATGCCATTATGTGTGGCATACAATATCGTTCAAATACCTGTCAAGACTTCTCTGGATGGAGTGCATCCGCAATGTTCAATTCACATAAATCTGGTACATAAATCTGTTTTAATTTCTCGGATGGCATGGCTTCTGTTGGCTATGAGGACCGCTGTGGTTGGTATTTTATTGGCATACATCTGTGACTTAAGAAAATCTTATAAGAAAAAAATGTAACGAGATCAAATCACACAATCAGGGTGGAAAATTCTCGTGACCAGCACGTGAGTTGACCATGCCCTAAAATCACTCCAATGTGACATGAGCTGTTCACACGTAACGTCGTCTTGTTGAAAGCTGGAAAACGTGGTTCAGTTTACATCACCTTTACGTGAAACAGCTATGTCCTAAAATAGCACATGTAGAATTTTCCATGTGGCATGAGCTGTGCCACACGTAGCCCTGTCATATTGAAATCACATTTAATTGGTGCCCACATTTTTCAAATCACATCAAAACAAAAATGTTGTAATCAGCGATCCACAGTGTTCGCCGTTGATAGCGATGGGCTGCCTAACGTCGTTCAGTTCACATCTCCTCTATGTGAGATAATCATGTCCCCAAAATCGCTTCACACGTACTGTCGCCGTCTTGTTGAAAGCACATACCATTGGTGTTTAGATTATTCAAGTCAAATCAAAAGAAATTTGCTTGCCATTGATAATGATGGGCTGCCTAATGTCATTCAATTCACATCACCTCTATGTGAGATAACCATGCCCTGAAATCGGTCGTGAAGAATATTCAAAGTTTCATGAGATGTGTCCGACTTAGTGCCGTCATATTGAAACCGGATTATCCAGTCAGATCAATAGAAATTTGTAATCATCGATCTATTGTGCTCACCGTTAATCGTGACGGCCTGGCAAACGCCGTTAAATTCGCATCACGCCCCCAAAACCGCTGATGCAGAATATCCAATATGGCATGAGCTGTGTACCACGTAGCACAGTTCTGTTGATGTTCAGATTCTGGCCAAAAGAAACTGGTGATCATCAATGTATTGTACTTACCGTTGAGTGTAGTTCGCGAACCAACTTCATTTTAAAGTAATACGGTCCCTTAACGCTGCCACTCTAAAATACGCACCAATCGGTGACTTTTAAAAAAAACCTTGTACTTTTTTAGAATGGCTTCGACGCTCTTAGATCTCACATGGGTTGGTATCATCCAAAGTTCGACAATTTTGCGTATTCATGCTGACTGTTCTAGAGCCAATGCAAAGTTCTAGAGCCAATGCATTCTAATGCTGATATTAATACATCTGCAGTGATTTGGTAAAACACACTGAATAAATGACAACTGCTTTGTTAGATGTAGCTTCAACAAGACGGCCGTTGTTAACTGTCAAAGTTCGGAAGTCCCTGTTGTGTACTCTTCTTATGATACAATGGACTGAAGGCTTTTGAACACATTGACTAGTCTGTAGAAATTTCTTTATTAGCCCTCATATTTTTTGCCGTGTTATATAATTTACAATCCTTTTTCATTTAAACATTTAAACATTTTTTTCATGGCATTGTTTAGATGTTTCTGCAATTTCTAAAGGGTTGTACAAACATTGTAACAAGAATTAATAACGAATTGCTTACGAATGCTTGCTCGATATACTTTACAGCCGTTTATGTTAAGAAATGTTTACTTTAAGTTCTCTATAAGGAAACACATGGAGAATAAGAAAATATGGTTAAGACCTCGCTTAAGCTACTTTTCATCAAGGTAAATCTTACTGTTCCGAGCAATGCCAATGAGTTCCTGGATCCACGCATTCCTCACAGTCAAACAGAACCAGTAGAACTGAAACACATTGTCATTGGGCCCGACATTTACTTACCAGAGATCAACAATGAATCGTTTTTTCAGTACTCATAAGAACTCAAGAAATTTTGAATATAAGTGAGTCAAAAATATTGCAATTTAACTATGTACTCTGATTCATTCATACTCACTACAACGCGGATTTATAAGTACAGGTTGCAATGAGTATGCGTACAACATTGACATCAAACTTATACCATTCGAAATATATTTGATTCATAAGTCTACTCATTTATATTCATTACTTTAGAAAAATACTTGGAATACTTATAAATTATTCCAGTGACTCGAATCATTCATCAAAATTTACAGTCTTAGTTGGGTCTTAGTAGGCATTCACAACAAAAGAAAAAAGACACATTAGCAAAAGAGACAGAGCAGCAAGCAGAGCTAACACACATCATTTTAGTGAGTATTTTAGTGTTCGTAGGCGAATCAAATTTGTTTTGTGATACGTGTAAATGTTGAGTCAAGGAGAGTCGAAACATCATACCTGTAGTTAAGTATGAATATGATGAGTACTTCAAACTTTGTATATGAGTAGAGGTTCCATAATATTAAAAAAATGTAAGCCGCCGTGGTCTAGTATTCAGTATGTTGGCTTATTAGACGTGAGGCCTCGGTTCAAATCCCAGGTCAGGCGCCTCCAACTAAGCGAAATATGAAAAAATATTTCTTCGGCGACTTGCTCTCAGCAGATTTCTGGCAAAAACTCTGAGAGTAAATAAAAATTGCCATGAAAAGTTTCTCAAAAATCTGTCATTCGGAGTCGACTTTGAACTGTAGGTCCCACCACTCATGTATAAAATTAACGCGCACAACATAAGTGGTGTGAGACACTAGGTCGTAATCCTGGTTAAAGGGTTGTAATGACCAATTATGTATGTATGTATGTTATGTGTATGTGTATGTATAAGTATAAGAAATTATGAGTATGTTTCGATTCTACTCATTTTTTTGTATACTCATTGCGGATCTCTGTTACTTACTTTCATTATTGCCATTAACAACCCGATTAACGGATTTCGGCCTGCGTTAACACATCCTTCCATGCGCCTCGGCTTCATGCGCGCCTACGGCAGTTGGACACACCAATTGATTACCGGGTTTCCTCGATTTGCTCCTTCCTATGCAAACGAGGTCCCTTCGCCAACTTGCGCATCAAATAGCCGTCCCACCGGAGTATCCTCCTCAATTCGAACTACGTGGCCGAGCCAGCGCAACTGCTGGATGTTAATACGCTGCACAACGTTCATGTCGTTAAGGAGCTCATACAGCTCATTGAGAATCTTCAACTGTCTTCAGTTATTGCTTCTATTGTGCTGACTAATGGGTTCGCCGACTTCTGCAAATCCCTGAGCCATGGGGAAATCAACGCCAACTAGCACTTGACCGAAAATCTTACATAGGACTTTTCTGTCGAATACTCTTAAGGCTGCTACACCAGTGCTTAATAGTGCTCATGCCTCTGCGCCATAAAGAAGCACGGGGAGGATTAGCGTCTTGTAAGACGCTCTTGAAGTCGCCGTGGTCTAGTAGGTAGTGTGTTGGGTTATTAAACGAAAAGCCAGGGTTTGAGCCCCAGGCCAGACATCAAAATAAAATACAAAAAGTAATTCTTCTTTGGCTTCCTCTCAGCAGATTTCTGTCAAAAACTCTGAGAGTAAATAAAATTGCCATGAAAAGTTTCTCAGAAATCTGTCGTTCGGAGTCGACTTTAAACTATAGGTCCCGCCAATCATGTATAAAATTAGTGGTGTGAGAAACTAGGTCGTAATCCTCGTTGAAGAGTTGTAATGACCAATTAAGTATGTATTTAAGACGCTCATTGGGCACGACAGTATGCCGCAAAAAGCCATTCTTGGGATGTCGAACTGGAATGATGGTAATTCCAGACAAGTTTTCTACACACAATCTCCTTTGCTTAATTCTAAGAACACCCTGTATTTATTTCAATTGATATTTGAATGTTTATTTATAAGTTTTAGTTGTTGCTGTATTTGTATTGTAAAACACGTTACTAATACTCTGATACAAATACATACAAATTAAATCCCAATTGTATTAACCGAATACAATAACAACAATAGAAACAACAACAGGAAAAATTATCGATAACCACAATAGAAAACAACAATTCGATAGCTTTTCCTGACAGAAAAAAAAAACAAAAACAAAAAACACAACAAAAGAAAAACAAGCGAAATGAAAACGCCACAAAATTACGCCCAAATAGCCAGAACACAAGTAAACGGATATAATATTGTTGAGAATGTCCTTTTTTATGGTGTTGTTGCTGTTGTTGTTGTTATTGGTGGTAGTAGCAGCCAAAGAGACAACAACAAAACAAGACAAAATACTGCAGCCATGGCAATAAAGAGCCAACAACATGTTAACCGTTACCCGGGATAAATGGTCTCTCGAAAATCAAAGCATTTCTGGCAGCTGACAGAGAGGAGAACAACAAAAGCGTACAAGAAAGGAAAACAGAATTCTAACAATAGATATCCTGTAACGGTCTATTTGTGAAAAGGCATTGATTGGTAATGGTAGTGGTGGTGGTGGTGGTGCTGGTGGTGTTGGTGGTGGTGGTTTCACTGTTGTTAGAGAGCGCTAGTAAGAGGCTTGTAATGCTTTAATGTTATTGTGTTACGAACGAATCTGCCCAATTTCTAAGAAAATTCTTCAGTTGCTCCCTTTTGTTGTTTGTTGTTTGAATTAACGAATCCCTAGTGATGATTGAACCAAGATTTAAGTAGTCTTGGGGGAGGGGGCGGTAGGTATTTATTATTGATATTTGAACAATGAATTGAATGTCATGGCTAAGGAGTCAGTAAATTTCAATCGCTTTAAGAATGTGATTTTATTCGCATTAAGTCAAAGGAATTAAGCAGAAGAGTTTTTAAGAATTAATAGCAATGCCTTCGAAAGCAAAGTTTGAAAAAATAATAAGCCAGGGAAGCTCTAATTAACTATTCTAACTTAATCTGCAACATTTTACTCTCACGAAAGCTAATCTCTTATAGTTTCAGAACAGGAAATTAGCCAGAATGATTGGATGGATTTGCAGTCGCCGTGGTCTAATAGGTAGTGTTTTGGCTTATTAGACGTAAAGCCAGGGATCGAGCCCAGACATCAAGACAAAATACAAAAAGTATTTCTTCGGCGACTGCCTCTCAGCAGATTTCTGGCAAAAACACTGAGAGTAAATAAAATTTCCATGAAAAGTTTCTCAAAAATCTGTCGTTCGGATTCGACGTTAAACTGTAGGTCCCGCCACTCGTATAAAATTAACGCACACAGCATAAGTGGTGTGGGAAGCTAGGTCGTAATCCTGACTGAAGGGTTGTAATGACCAATTATGTATGTATGTATGTATGTATCATTGGATGGCATCATTACACATAATGGCGTAAGGCTCTCACTTACCTTAACTAGCACGTGCCTTGTACACTGATGTACACAATTAGGGAGACAATGATGTACCCAAATACCAGCACGAGTTCGTCGGATTGCTGGGCAGTAACACAAGAACTTACAGAAGAGTTAGACTTCTCTTTCTCTCCTCCTATTCTTCTCTTCTCCTCTTCTGCTCTTTTCCTATTCTCATATTTTCCTCTATGTCTTCACATCTTCTTCTCTTCTCCTTTTCTCCTCTTCTCCTCTTATGCTTTTCTCCTCTTATTCTATCCTCCTCTTCTGCTCTTCTCATCTGTTCTTCTTCTCCTCTTCTCCTCTTTTCCTATTTTCCTCTTATTCTCTTCTCCTCTTATTTTCGTATCCTCTTATTTTCGTATCCTCTTCCTCTCCTCCTCCTTTTCTTCTCCTCCTCCTTTTCTCCCCTCCTCCTCTTCTACCACCAAGTCACAAAATAAAGCAAAATAAGCTTATTCGTCCAGCCTGGCCTAACATTTGACCAGATCAACTCAGTTTTCAAGTATGTCCCCCTTTTAGCCCAGAAGACGTTAGTCAAGTCGAATTTATTCCTGGTACTATTCTAAACACACACAGGTGCAGACATCTGTAAAACAGATTCTATGGTAATCCCTACGCCCAGAAACCATGTAATGACGGCCTTCAAATAATTCTATATTTTCTAGAGCATAAGGCGATATTAATGGGCGACAACCATGGATATCTATGTGATGTGAAGTCACTTTTTGGCAGCCTAGTCACCTAGGCAATCAGCATTTTTAAGAATACTTTACTATTTACTATGCCATCTGGTAGCCATGACGATAACCCATGACTTCTGTCTGAAGGACGCTGCAGAGTTTCATGCCTGATATCCAACAAAAATAATGTAAATATTCCACTTCAGACTACATGTTCTAACCAAACAGTTTTCAGTGACTCGGAAGGTCTGATCAACATCGTTCTCAAAGCGAAATGGATCGATGACGGTGCCAAAGCAAAAATCCGTACCAAAAAGTGACTTTTACGGGATGCATTGGACACTCTTCGATCTCATGTGGTTTAATGTCGTCCCCACAAGGACAATTTTGTTTGTTTATGTCCATGAATTTGACAAATGTGGCTTCAACATGGTAGCCTTTATCAAATGTCAAAGTACGCAAGTACGAATTCAGCAACTTCGGCTACCAAGTATGCTGATTTGGTTACATATCTGAGTGCTCATGTGCCATTAAACAGATATCATCTGCAGTGATAATGTGATGAAACATGTCACATTCGAACGGCAGTGTATCATCTGGTATCAAATTTGTATGACCTCTTAAATCACACCAGCAACGATGACCATGTGAAATAATAGAGGCCATAGAGGGGATATTTGGCTAACTCCAATCACAATGCCACTATCTTCTACGGTTTGCAAACACCAATCTGGACATATTAAAACGCTGTGTAAAGACACGTGTGGTAGTCTTGTGTTGCTCCCAATTATGATGCAAGTTTCATTTAAAATTGTCCACAACCTCCATGAAATAATGACTCTAATTCATCACATAATTGGACTTTTCAACCCTTTGGTCGGGATTACGAACTAGTTTCTTGCAACACCTATGTTGTGTGTGTTAATTTTATACATTTCCAAAGTTTTTTCCAGAGATCTACTGAGAGGAAGTCGCCGAAGAAATATTTGTTTCGTATTTCATTTTGTTTGGAAATTTCCGATCTGGAGATTGAACCGTGACCTCATGTACAATAAGCCAATATGCTACCTACTACACTACTTCGACTTCCAACTTCTAAGTTCCAGGAGCTCTTAAATCACACCAGCAATGATGACCATGTGAGGCAATGAAGGCCATAGAGGGCGTATTTCCTTAAATGCAATCACAATGCCATTTCAGCGACTTAGTATTTCCTTATGGCCAAGGAGACTATAATCGTTATAACGATTTTATTCATAGACAACTTATTTTAATGGATTTCAATCATCAGTTTCAACATATTGTTACGTTTTTATCTTTTAAATACGTTTAAAATATGAGGACGTAGATTGCAAATAAAATGAAAATAAATTTGTGTTTAGTTTTAATTAAAATTCTTTTTATTATTCGCACAATTCTGTGTGCCACTGTACACAACTTGATGTAAACAACAACAAATGCTTTTTTTTGTTATTCCTCTGTTTATACCCTTTGCATAAACAATACCAATTACTAGGCAATTATTCGACAGATCTTTGTAATAGAGATCTTTAAACCATGATTATTCTTCTCAAACACACCTCGTCTTCACACAAGACTGACTGAACTTCACTAACTCGGTCGCCTGCTTTGCCTTACCTTTTATATGGCAAAGTAAACAGTCTGACGTCTGTTCTTGAAGGGGAATGTTCATGGGTTCGCCTTCTCGAGATCTCAATAAATGTAAACACCGTTGTTTACATTTATTATTGTTGGGTTGTTTGTGTATAAGTCGCCGTAGTCTAGTAGGTAGTGTGTTGGCTTATTAGACGTAAAGCCAGGGTTCAAACTCCAGGCCAGACATCAAAACGAAATACAAAAAGTATTTCTTCGGCGACTTCCTCTCAGCAGATGTCTGGCAAAAACTATGAGAGTAAATAAAATTGCTACGAAAAGTTTCTCAAAAATCTGTCGTTTGGAGTCGACTTTAAACTATAGGTTCCGCCACTCATATATGTATGTTGTTAGCACACACAACATAGTGGTGTGAGAAACTAGGTCGTAATCCTGGCTGAAGGGTTGTAATGACCAATTATGTTGTATATGTATGTTGTTTGTGTATTTTGTTTACATTTATTCTTGTAGTGTTTGTTGTTGTATTTTTGTTTACTTGTTTACCATTTCTTTTTATGCTGGTGTTTGTTGTTTTATTTAGCAGTACGATAATTTGTAAACAGGTTTGTTTAATGCATTGTTTTGTTTGTGTACCTTTGGTTTATAATTTTAATGTTAAGCGATGTAAAAGCAAAACACCAGTATCTAGATTTTTCATTTTTGTAGCAATATGATATGAATGTCAGGAGTTCGTTCTGTTCCACCTTAGTGCTCATATTTTAAACGTTTTTAAAAGATAAAAACCTAACAATATTAAAGCTTTGTGTAAAGACTATCCATTTTAGCTTGTGTGTTAATCAATTTTCTTACTTTTACTTGACATTTTCTTGTGTTGCTCACAATTATGTTGCCAACCTCCATGAAATAATAGCTCCAGCTCGTCATCATATTCGAATAAATTTCTTGTTTGTTTTTCAATACACTTGTGATGGATAACCAGTGTTCAGAGCATGTGTTAATCTTTTTAAATTCCAAGAGAGAAAAAAAATTTTAATTAAAAATTCCATCGGCATGCTGTGAACACACCTATTACTGCTTAATGTTATAATTTCTCAAAAGTCTTCTGGTGGCAGTAACATTATGGGAAACCTTTTAATGCCCCTCTCTCTCTCTCTCTCTCTCTGACTCTTAATCTGGCTCTCAGCCCTTAACAGTCATCATATTTTCAGTAACACAGCGTTATCCGTTATCTTTCTATTTTTCTTACCTTATTTTTTAACTTTTTCTTATTGTTACTGCCTGTTAGCTAGTTGTGGAGGTAGTTGTTGTTGTTGTGTAGTAGATAGTGTTGCATGTTTTTGCAGCACATTAAAGTAATTAAAGACAATCAATTTCCTTTAAAAATGTCTTCAGCAGAAAATTGATTACAGCTGCAGCCATTAGTTTTAAGCTACAAAGTAAGACGAATAAGAATGTCTATTAAAAGCCATATTAAAAGGGACCAAAAACAAAAAAGAACAGAAAAAGAGAGAGAATCTTACTTATACAGCCATACTTATACTCTTGTATACCAATACAAAGTTAAAAAAAATATAAGGAAAGAAAGGAAAATAAAGGAAAATCAGTTATAGTTTCGGTGATTATAATGAAAGACATTCCATATAATGTAAAGCAAGACGAACGGGCCATGGGCAAAAAAGAAGGCAGCAAAATAAGAAGACAAAATGAAGTAAAGTAAAGCCAAGTAATAAAGCGAATCAAGTGTAAAGCAAAAAATTAAGAAACTATTAAGCAATTGGGTTATAGGAAAAGAGCTATAATTTCAGCTGAATTTTGAAGGCCAAAGTATTGCAAATAAAGTCTTAATTTTGATGGGCGAAATATCGCAAAGAATGGCAAATTTTGAAAATGTTATTAATGAAAGTCGCCGTAGTGTTGTAGGTATTGTATTGGCTTAGTAGACATTGAAGCCTTGGTTCAAAACACCAAGTCAGACAGCTCCAACATTGCTTCGGCGACTTCCTCTCAGCAGATTCCAGGCTAATACTCTGAGAGTAAATAAAATTTCCATGAAAAGTTTCTCAAAAATCTGTCATTCTGAATCGACTTTAAATTGTAGGTCCCGTCACTCGGGTATAAAAATTAACGCACACCACATTAGTGGTGTGAGAACCTAGATGGTAATAATTCATATTATTATGGACTTACAGATGCCTAGCATTTGTCATGATGATTTATTTTAATCGTCGTACGATTTTTGAGGTGTTCACACAAATGTTATAAAAACTACAAAGCCCTCTCAAAATGCCGTTTACTAACCTCAGATTGTTTCTGGAAAATCTGATGCTTGCCTGTGCCTATTGCAATTACCCTACTAAAGTTTAGATTGTCTCAAGCCTATGGTCCTATGGTTTGAGAAGTCTTTTCTTCTATAGGGCTATCCATTTAGTGGTTTCAAAAGTATGGGACTGGAATTCAACATCTGTCAAACTAAGTTGTGAAACCAAGTTTTTTCTTTTCTGTTGAAAGTCTCACATTGACGAAAATGGATCGTTTAACTATCACACAACGAATAAAAATTATCAAAACCTACTACAAAAATGGTGATTCTGCCACAGCCACGTATCGTGCTTTAAGAGTTTAAGATGAGATTATGGTTTACATAATCGTCCAACTACACAAGCAATTGGCAAAATTGTGAAGAAATTTGAAGAGACTGGAGTGGTTACAAATATTGAAAGGCCTGTGCATCATCCTTTCGCTCGTTACGCTAAAAAAATCGTTATTGTAAGTGAAAGTGTTGCCGAAGACCCGAATGTGTCGATTCCTCGTCGTTCTCAGGAATTAGGCGTGTCTTACGGCACATTATGGCGTATTTTGCATTTAGATCTACATCTACATCCATATAAAGTCCAGCTCACATAACAACTGAAGCCAGCTGACCATTCACAACGTCGTAGATACGTGAAATGGGTGCTTGAACAACAGGCGGTGGACGGCAATTTTTCGAACAAAATTTTCTTCAGCCATGAAGCACATTTCACACTCGGTGGGTATGTTAATGAACAAAATTGTCGCATTTGGGGTTCTGAGAATCCTCAAGTAATTGAAGAGAGCCCATTACATCCAGAAAAAGTCACTGTTTGGTGCGCTCTTTGGTCCGAAGGTGTGATTGGACCTTTCTTCTTCGAAAACGACGATGGAACGACTGTCACCGTCAATTTGGAGCATTATGGTCATATGATAACCGACTTTTTTTTTGCCTGCTATTGAAGAATCTGACTTGGAGAATATGTGGTTTCAACAAGACGGTGCCAAATGCCACACAACTCGAGCGAATATGGCTTTATTGCAAGAGACATTTCCTGGCCGCGTAATTTCTCGTGGTGGCGATATCAACTGGCCACGAAGATCATGCGATTTGACACCATTAGACTTTTTTGTGGGGCTATGCACTCTTGAGCACTTAAAAACCAACATTCGTCAAGTTATGGCTGACATACCGCCCAATATGTATCAAAAAGGGGTCGAAAATTACCTCAAAAGAATCAATGCTTACAAACCTTCGCGTGGAGGTTATTTAAATGATGTAGTGTTTCACACATAATGTCAACGTTCAAACTTTAGAATAAAAAGGAAATATCATGAATAAAAATATTTTATATGTGTTTTATTTACGTTTCCTTTTGAAACCACGAAATGGATAACCCTATATATGTGCTGATTTATCCTTCTAAACATCTCTCATCTCTTCCCAGAAATCACCATGGATGGCGTGGGCGTTCCCATCCTAGCAAGTAAATCTTAATGTTCATTAATGTGAATCCTTTGTTTATCTGAGCATCAAGGCATAGTGCTTAATTCTATTGCATATCCAGGATTTTCCTGCAAGCCTTCCGTATATTGTTACGAAAACGAAAAATTATAAACAAAAGCTACAAAAACAAAACAATGCAGTAAAGAAACCCGTTTACAAATTATCGTACTACTTAATATAACAACAAACACCAGCATAAAGAAATGGTAAACAAGTAAACAAAAATACACAAATAACACTACAATAATAAATGTAAACAACGATGTTTACTCGTTACAGTTAACTCACCAGGAAGTCGAATATAAGTTTTCCTTTTCTAGCAAATGCTTAGATTGAGGTCCTGCTCCAGCATATTTTAAACACAACAGACAAACAACATCGCCTTATAATACCAAAATCCATTTGAACGATCTCACAAAGATTCTCTTAAAATGTGTTGCTTTAGTCATCAGAACTATATCAGCTGCATACCTGGGTATTGAAAACTTATTTTAACTTGGTGAAATTTGGGGCACATCCTTAGGACTTTGTGGTGGTTAAATTTCATTGTAAAAGACTTTATGTACTACAGGCACTCCTTCAGACTCGATAACGGGGTGGGCAGTGGAGTATACTCTGGGAAATTGGACCTGAACATCTCACTCCGGCTGCCGGACTACTGCGGCGTGTTCCAGGCACTTGTCTGGGTTCCCGGACACTGCGATATTTCGGGAAACTGCAGGGCCGACGAGCTGGCCAAGGCTGGCGCACTACTTCCGGAATCTTCTTCAATCAACTTGGGAATGCCACTTACCTCGTTCAAACTGGCTATTGCGCGGAAATTCTCCCGGGCTGCCAACCGGTCCTGGATCAATGAGGAGTCCTGCTCCATAGCTAGACTCACTTGGACCACAATGGATGGGAGGCGTACTAACCAGCTACTTGGACTTGGCCGTAATATCATCTCGATGCTGACAGGCCACTGTGTTATGGGTAGACACGCGGAAAGGATGCGACTCCAATTTAACGACTTCTGCCGTGGATGCAGATCCCCCGAGGAGGAGGAGACCGTCATTCACTTCCTCTGCCAATGCCCATCCCTTGCGGGATGCAGATATAGGTTAATTGGCTCTCCAACCCTTGTAAGCTTGACGGAGCTATCGTCCTTTGATGTCAAGGATATAGCCTCGTTTATCAAACTTTCTGGCTGGTTTTCCAGCGTGGGGTAGTCGTGCCCTTTGCGCTGACCAACTTCCCCCTCCTTGGATCGCAGGAAGTTGGTCAGTACAGAGGCTGCGTTCACCCGTGGGGCATCACAACGGGCCGCTATGCGTGCTCAAGTGAGCTTTTTGATAAATTAAAGCTACCACGCTAACCTGACCTAACCTAACGCCTTTGATTTACATCAGCATGATTATGTGTCTGACGACAAATTTTTAATCGAAAAATAATTTGTCCATCACTTGCTGCCTTACCCTATTTTCCTTAAAATCCAAAGTATAAAACACTTACAATTTTAACAAAAAAAATTCGTTAACAAATTTTCAATTTGCATTAACGACAAAGTAATAGAAAATCATTGAAAAAAAAAGAAAAACACGGCGAAAAAAAATCAAAACCGGCGTCATTGATGTGTCGCCAATGCGGTGGAGTTGTCGTTTCAACATCCGCTACACAAAATCAATGAGGGTGATGGAGCCAACGGAAATCGTTCTTATTACAAACAGGAAGTTTATAATGAAAAATACAAATACAAAAACAACAACAAGAACAACTGATGCCAGGATAACGGAGACAAAAAAACAAATAAACCGACAAACAGCCACCCACACCATTGAATACAAAATCCTTGTTTTTATTAAGAGGAGTTACTGAAAAAGTTATTAAAAACAGAGAAAAACGGAAACTCTTGTCTCAGGAAAAAAAGAAGAAATTTGTTTCTCTTCATTGAACACGATATTAAAAAGGAATGAATCTATCGAATCCATTAAAATCTCGTAAAATTAAAAAATTAACAATTTTACGATGACTTAAACATAAAAAGGCAAATAAAATTTAAAAAAAGAAACAGAATTGGGAGGAAAAAAATTACAAACTTTTTAAGTGACTCCTTTTGATTTACTTTGAACAGAATTATTGGGATTTAAATTAAATACGAAAATATTTGTACTCTACACAGTGAAAGAGGGAAAATGCTTTATGCATTCATGATGGTCGTCACCAGACATGATATGTCGGACTCTCCCACTGGGTATACCGACTAAAAACCCGCCTTGTCTCTTCACCGGGGAATCACTCCACCTCGGAGCTACGGTTGTATTACTTCGAGGTGGACCTCTTTTCTGGCATATGTTACAGTTCCATCATCGTCAGCCTGCGTCCAGGCTCCGCTCTATTCTCGTTCTACTGCGTCTAGGTCAAATTTCTTCCTTCGCAGAACGTACTCTACAAAGTGTTGTACTATTTTCAGCACGAAGTTTGTAGGTCTAATGACGTCGATTTCAGCTTCGAGTCGCTTACAGCTTTCGGCCCATCGACGACAGCTGAAGAAAGTGTGTTCGGAATCACCTAACGTTTCTTTCTCTTCATGGATACAGAATGGCGAGCGGCATTTACCCATGCGATGCAGGTACTCTCTGAAATATCCGTGACCGGTCAGCATCTGGGTTATGTAGTAGTCTACTTTGCCGTTTTTCTGTTTTTCCACACTTGCAGCTCGGTAATCAGTTTATATGTCCACTTTCCATGCTGTTCATTTTCCCAGCGAGATTGCCATTTTAGGAAGACTTCGAGCTTTATCGCTTCTATGCTCTGTGGTTGATTCGTGCTTTGCCTGGCGTTGAAGATCATCCGGCGCTCATATGCTTGTAGGTCTATGGGAACCATTCCGGCTATGACTAGGACACTAGGGTGCGATACGAGGATGTCACTCGTAGAGCAGCTATTCTCTGCGCAGACAGTAGTTTTCACATGCTCATGTTGGAAAAGTTTAAAGCAATGGAGCTGAAGGCATATTTAATAATGCCGTTCCATTACAAGGTTAAATTTAGTGTGGGAACCTGCCGGTATATAGGAAAGGCTCAATTCAATTGTAATCCATGATATGTATTTCAAAGCACTGTCTGGTTTTGCATATCTTTCCCTCTTCAAGTGCCTTCTCCAATCCTAAACATTGATCTTAAAGTAGAAAGTATCTCATATTCTCATGTATCATTCTGTCGTACAGTAACAAGGTCGACCTTCTTCCTGCGGAGTATACATTCTACGTATCGTCTCACAGCGCTCCACTTCGTCTCGCTTTCGAGCATTGCGTCAACAATGTTGTCGGGCGTGAATTCGCCAATCTGTTCCATCAACACATACTTCCCGTCTTGCCATTTGATGCAATGGAAGAATGTGTGTTCAGCGTCGGCACTCATTTCTTCGCAATAAATGCAGCCAGGATCATTCACCTTGCCCATGCAGTGTAGATATTGCCGGAAATAACCATGACCCGAAAGAAACTGGGTCAGGAAGTAGTTAATTTCCCCAAAATTTCTCTGTGTCCATGCTTCTATAGATGGAATAAGTCTAGCAGTCCATCTTCCACTTGTTTCATCGCTCCATCTACTTTGCCATCGTCGTATAGTTTGAGATCTGACATCTGCGGTACTAATGGCGAGGTTTTCCCTCTTCGCTTTCCATAATCTTCTTCGCTCGAATGCCAGCAAGGCGATAGGTGTCTCACCGGTGATCACGAGGACTGCGGCGCCCGAGACCGTGCGATAGGCCGAAGCGACTCTGAGTGCCGCTGTTCCTTGCACCGCTGCTACTATTTTCCGCTTGGATTTAAACTCCAACGCATCTCCCCATATCTCGCTGCCATAAAATAGTATCGAGTTAGTCGTTGCCATAATCAATTTGCGTTTGGACTGCGTCGGTCCACCGATATTTGCCATCAATCTGCTCAACATGCCCGTTAGTGTTGCTGCCTTGATAGCCACATGCTGTATTTGGGCCCAGTAGTTAAGTCTACAGTCTAGTCTGAGACCCAAGTATCTCACTGCCTTCTTTATGATCAGTGATACGTCACCTATCTGCATATTTATCTCGAGTCAATGAGCCAATGTCATCAGTATGAAGTCGGTCTTATTTCTTGCGAGCGTGGTCCTCGAGCCATATCTGCGTCCTTATCACGACTTGGTTCAGTTTTCTCCTGGCATCCTCCATATCGCGCGCTGAAATTGCCGCCGTTATGTCATCCGCGTACAGAAGAAGCTCTGGATGATTCCAAAACTAAGGAAATTAAAAGACTGTAGTTTTATAATAAGTGGTGCTGAAGTGGGTTTTCTTTATAGCTTAACAAAAGCTTTAACTTACCTGCTCACCAGTCTGCCTTAGCTGCAGGTCATCGCAAAGTCGTATTTATCCGAACAACAAAAAATTTTTGAAAAAAAATTATGAATTCCAATCGAAAATGGGTTTCTGCAATAATTTATTATAAAATCACAAATCAAGAGATCCTTTGATATTTATTTGCCTGTCAATAACTGTGACAGCCATTAAAAACAAAAAAAAATTTGATTGGAAAAAAGGTGTGCCCTGTCAAATCATTCAAATGCAGACATTAATTTCCGTTCACTACACAATTTCTATGACATGGTGTTTGTTTTTTAATTGTTGCAAATGAGAATTTGTTGAAATTGTTTTTTGGAAGGAAAAAAAGAAAAGAAAAGCTTTGAGAAAAAATTTAATTTTTAAAATCAATTTTTTGAATGCCAGTAAATAGGCCTTCAAAGGAGGTGCCTAAATGCAATGTATGTACATATGAAAAATTTATTAAAAAATTATTTAAAAATCATTTAATTTATTTTATAATTATTAATAACAAAAGTTAATGAACCGATTGCTTTAATACAATATACTGGAAATTGTTTTAAACTTTTTAATATCGTCTGCCAAACAATATGCAGCAGATTTTTAATCGTCCATATCGTGTATACTGCCGCCATAGACGCATTTTTTTTTGTTTTAAATCCACCAACCAATTAAGCATCAGTCTTTCCCAATAGTCAACACAATTTCAGTTTCATTCTCTTTTTTTTTTTGTTTTTATTTTTAAAGTTTTTTGTTGCCAGTTTCCCTATAAGTTTGTTTAATGTGGCTCAAACAATTAATTATGCATGTATCATGCTTTATAGACAAAAAAAAATACTATGAAAGGAAACTCAATTATAAATACCCTACGTTAACAAAAAATACAAGGAAAATTTTAATTCAAAAACTTAACATGCAACACAGAAAAAAAGCTATTCAAAGAGAAGCAATTGTGCAAGACGTTTAAAATATGAGCTCGCAGATTGTAAATAAAATAAAAATAAATTTTGTGCTTAGTTTTAATTAAAAATCTTTCTTATTCGCACAATTCTGTGTGCCACTGTTCGCAACTTGATGTAAACAACAACAATTGCTTTTCTTTGTTATTCATCTGTTTATACCCTTTGCATAAACAATAACAATTACTAGGCAATTGTTCGGCAGATCTTTGTAACGGTGGTCTTCAAACCACGATTACTCTCTTCAAACACACCGCGTCTTCACACAAGACTGACTAAACTTCACTCACTCAGTCGCCTGCTTTGCCTTGCCTTTTATATGGCAGAGTGAACAGTCTGATGAATGTTCTTGAAGGCGAATGTTTATGACTCGAAATCTCTACAAATGTAAACATCGTTGTTTATAATTTTAAAGTTAAGCGATGAAAAAGCAAAACACCTACAAAACAATATAGACTAAAGCCTATCCATTTAATGTTCCACTACATTCTAGGAAACAACAATATAGAGCGGCCAGATGATTAGAGACAGCTCTTGTAGATCAGTGTTGATAACTCCCGAAGAATTTATAGACACTGTATTTAATTGGAATCAAATTGACATCAAACTAGGCTACAAAATTGCGAACTTACTTACTTAATTGGTCATTAACAACCCGATTAACGGATTTCAATGATAGAGCTTGTTCGATTTGGCTCTTCCAGCGCAAACAAGATCGTTCTCTTCGCCAACTTCCACAAAGGAAGCCAAGATAAACAAATTTCTTGACTATATCTATATATATCGTATAGTTATCAGCCGTACTCTGGGATCCAATATAACGCATGTCTCTACTTGTCGTCACCATATACTTCGTTTTGCCCTCATTTACTGCCAGGCCCATTTTAGTAGACTCCCGTTCAATAGCACTAAAGGAAGCAGTAACATCTCGCTTGATACGCCCACTGAGGTCAATGTCGTTACCGTACGCAAGCAACTGCCCATTGTGATACGCTACCGCCTTCCGCACTACACTCTCCATGATAAAGTTGAAGAGATCGCCTTGTCTGAAACCTAGCATGGTATCAAAAGATTGCTAGAGGTCCAAAATTTTGAACACAGTCTGGCTAAATAAAGGCGACTTAAGTACTCTGATAATCGAGGTTATGTTTGCTAGGGGAAATAAAGCTCGTCTCTTCTAGATTCCATGTCATGTGTAAATTTCAGACAATAAGCAGGTAGATAAGCTTACGAGAATGTGAGTCTCCACTGACAGCCTTATACTCCTTCTGTAGAGTTCGAAGAAATACTTGAGAAGTTATAACCGATGAAAGGGAAAAGTCAGAGAGGCGAAGATTATTCTCAAACGAAATGAATTTGAGACAATCTAAATATTTACAGGCATAATTAAAATGAGAAGAGTTTATGTCATGTGTCGGACAATAAAGGAGTATTCTGTGGATAATAATCAATCTTTTGATTGAAGGTTCAAAAAACCCTTTTACAGACTAGAGATTGAGTCAAGTCCAATATGTAGATATTGTGACGAGAAGAGATCAGCAATGAATCGTTTATTTTTGCTACTCATAAGCACTCATGAAATTTTGAATATAAGTGAGTCAACAATAGTCGCCGTGGTCTAGCAGGCCAGGGTTCGAGCCCCAGGCCAGACATCAAAATAAAATACAAAAAGTTTTTCTTCGGCGATTTCCTCTCAACAGATTTCTGGCAAAAACTCTGAGAGTAAATCAAAAATTGCCATGAAAATTTCTCAAAAATCTGTGGTTCGGTGTAGACTTTAAACTGTAGGTCCCACCACTCATGTATAAAATTAACACACACAACATAAGTGGTGTGAGAAACTAGGTCGTAATCTTGACTGAAGGGTTATAATGACCAATTACGTACGAGTCAACAATATCGAAATTTAACTAGGTACTCTGACTCATTCTTACACACAACAATGTTGATTTATAAGCACAGGTTGCAATGAACATGCGTACAACTTTGACATCAAACTCATACCATTCGAAATATGTTTGATTCGTAAGCCGACTCATTTAGATGCATAACTTTAGAAAAATACTTTTAATACTCATAAATGATTTGAGCGACTCAAATTCAACAAAATTTACAGACTTAGTTGGGTCTTATTAGGCATTTACAAAGAAATAAAAATGACAAACCAGCAAGCAGAGCAAACACACAAGCTTTTAATGAGTATTTTAGTATTTGTACGCCATTCATACTCATTTTGTGATTCGTGTACATACATGTTGTGTTATGGAGAGTCTAAATCAACAGCATCATACATGTTGTTAAGTATGAATATAATGAGTACTTCAAAGTTTGATTATGCGTAGAGGTTCCATGATATTAAAATAAGTATGAATGCGTATAAGTATCAGAAATTAAGAGTATGAATCGATTCTACTCATCTTTTTGAATACTCATTGCTGAGCTTTGGCGACAAGGAGGATTAATCATTATAAAGCATCTGTTTACACGAATCTAAATTAAAACGTTTTAATGTTTTTTTTGTTATTCCTAGGAATCTAATTTAAAACGTTCTGATGCTATTTATGCTACTGTAGATACCCTATCTCCAGCTGGTATAGGGTATCATATTGTGTATCCAGATCAACTGCAACCTGCCTACTTATTCCAAGTACATACCTGTATGTATACTGTCCTATTTAAAGACAAACCCATATTCATTAATACATAAAAGCCTGTATGTGTATATTGTTGGCGTACGTATGTCATTGTTGCTACAAAGAGCTCATAATTGTGGCAAACATTGATGGACGTGCTTAACACAGACTCACAGACTCACGGACTCACTGAACATTTAGAGATTCACATTCACATACTTTTGTCATAAAAATAAAAAAAAAAATTAAGGATCATATTGCTGTTGCCATTGCTGTCAAAGTATTAACATTTGCAAATGCTTATTGCCACTCACTCTTTCTCTCTCTCGCTCTCTCTCTCTCTCTCTATCTTTAGATGTGAGCTTGTGTGCAACAAAGTTAATTAATGAATTGTTAATGACATTTACAAACATGTTTAAAAACAAATAATGTATGCCACAATACACATACAGCATACACACACACACAGATACAGAGACATATAAATTATAAACAAAAGCGAAATGCTTAAAACAGGACCTTAAGCTGATGAAGAGTAACTAGGTGTAAAAATATGCCATAAAAACTTAACGAAAGTAGGTCAGCTTCATATGGCATATAAAACAGTTTTTTTTTTTCTTTAAAGCTTTTGGTAAAAACATATTCTTTTTTCTTTTTGTTAGTGTTGTTGTCTTTTATATCTTTAAAAAGGGGGGAGATAAAAAATATGTATTTTTTATGAAGAGTAATGACACATGCTTTTTAAGCCACTTTATGGTCTATAAGACAGTAAATTTGGCCAAGAAAAGAAACAAACAGAAAAAAAAACAAATTCTTTAACTGTATACAGTACATGTAATGTACTGAGGGCCACCTATTGTAGTTACCCGTTTACTTTAAGGTACTGGCAACCTTAATTGTTGGGTTATTTTTGGGTTTTTTTTATGACTGGATTTTGTTTTTTTTTTGCTTCATTTTTTTGCTAGCTTAACACATCATGAATAAAATATGAAAGTACTCATCTTTAGAAGTGCCCACAAGTAATTTACTACCATACGAGGGTAGTTTAATGTTGGTTATGTGAGACTTAAAAATAAATACAATGTTTATAGGACATAACCTATCTTTTATATATGGTTTGTGTCTGTAATAACTATGAAGACTATAATCAATGTAATGGTGTGCAAAACCCATTACAAATCTCATGAGAATATTAAATTTATGATAAATCGAGGCTTAATACAAATCTATGTTCTCTTCAAGCTATTATGTCTGATTGTATTATATAGTATAATGAAAAAAAACCAATGTCGAAACAAGAGATTCAATTTAATACCATTTCAAACAATGCTTACTTAAATTCGATATATACAGATATAATCCGCCTGATGTCACAATCCATACTGTCTCTAGCTGCATAGAATATACCTATTTTTTTTCGCAGGGAGAGGGAAAAATGCTTTTTGCATTCATGAAGGTCGTCACCATACATGGTATGTCGGACTCTCCCACTGGGTATACCGACTAAAAACCAGCCTTGTCTCCTCACCGGGGTATCATTCCACCTCGGAACCACGGTTTTATTACTTCTAGGTGGACCCCTTTTTGGCACCTGTGTCAGTTCCATCATTGTCAGCCTGCGTCCAGGCTGCGCTCTTTTCTTATTCTACTGCGTCTAGTTCCTATTTTTTTCCTTCGCAGGACATAGTGCACAAATTGTTTTACTGCGTTCCAGTTTTCTCAGCTGTTTGTCATTTTCAGCACGACGTTTGTAGCACTAATAATGCCGATTTTAGCCTCGAGACCCTGACGTCTTTCGGCGACTGCAGCCGAAAAAAGTGTGTTCGGCATCGTCTAACATTTCCTCCTCCTCGTAGGCGCAGAATGGCGAGCGACATTTCCCCATGCGATGCAGGTACTCTCTGAAATATCCATGACAGGTTAGCATCTGGGTTATATGGTAGTCAACTTCGCCGTTTTTTCTGTTTTTCTTCCTCGAGTAACTTCCTCCTACTTGGGAGTGGTCCTCCAGTATTTGCCATCAGTCTACTCAGCTGTTATTCTAGCTGCTTTTGCTGTCGCATACTCTATATGCTCTGAGTAGGGCAGTTTCGAGTCCAGTCTAATCCCAAGGTATTTAATCGATCTCTTCGTAGGGATAACCAAGTCGCCTATATTTATTTCGATCTCGGCCAGAATATGTCGTCTTGTTAGTAACAGCAGCTCCGTTTTATGCATGGTCAACTGCAGGCCGTGAGATTCCAGCCAGTTTTTAGTGCGCATCATGACTTGTCGTAGTCTGCGTTGAACTACAACGATGTTTACTTTTATAGAGACTTCGACAAGGCGAAGCCACGAACATTCGCCTTCAAGAACATTCATCAGACTGATTACATACATACACACATAACACAATTGGTCATTAGAACTCTTCAGTCCGCACTACAAACTTGTTCTTCACACCACTTATGTAGTCTGTGCTAATTTTATACATGAGTAATGGCAGCTACAGTTTTAAAGTCGACTCCGACCGACAGATTTTTGAGAAGTTTCTCATGGCAATTTTATTCACTCTCAGAGTTTTTGCCAGAAATCTGCTGAGAGAAAGTCACAGTAGAAATATTTGTTTAATTTTGTTTTGTTGAGATGTCTGCTGCGATTTCATGAACAAATTTTATTTCTTGTTATAAGTTTCGTTCAGAGAGCCGATTACTATTCTTTGGCTACGTCTTGATAGTTCGATGTATGAGTCAAATTCCATTGCTTTATAAAAATCCAGTAAAAGTCTACATTGTTTCACACCAGTTTTTATCTCTTTACTTCTTCCCTTTCACGGCGAATGTCCCTTCAAATTTCGTTTTCAACTCTGCAGAAAACGTTTTGTTTCTATCGACAGTATGGAAGCTGTTCTTTTAAACGCAACTCACTGTTCCTTGTCGTGTACTCTCGTTTAAAAAGTTCACTCCGTGAACGAACACCTCTGTGCCACTGTGGCACTATTTATGCTTTAGTCATTCGTATGCCACAAAATAGTTCCTCTCTTAGGAGAGCATGTATAAAACAAATTGATAGTCTCTCGCGTTGTAAAGAATTTTCTAAGAAAAAAGCAATCAGAATGGAAGCTCTTCTTCTTTTAAACCCCTCTGACTGCTCATTGCTAGCGAACTCTCATTTGAAAACTTTACTTTGAAAAGAAACAGCTTTCCCCTTCCTGTCCTTTAGTCATTCGTATATCACAGACCTATCCTCTCTCCCCTCTCTTCAAAGAGCATGTATCCTCCAAATCGATAGTCACACGCATTGCGAAGAATTTTCTACGATGAAAGCAATCAGCATCTCGATTTCTTAATTCAGAATTTTCGGGACGATTTTCTTGTTAGACTTGTCTTCCATAATCATAACCTTAGTCTCCATAGCTTTCGCCTTTAGTATCATATGCTATGAGCGTAAATCCATAAGTACTTCCAGCCGCAATTCAGAACAATGTCTCAAAGCTCTGGTTACACTTACTCATTTGAGCTGAATTCATTTGACCTGATTTCCAAAACATTCTACCCATCAAAATAATGGCTCCTTGAGTCACAATTGACTGGATATCGAGCTTTACATCCTGTGCATAACTCTTAGGTTACATCTACATAATTTTCCTGTAGGATTTTGCATACGATTGTGTTATGCTTCTTCTCCAAATAACAGACATTACGTGGTTCACATGTTGAGGCGTAATAACTTATTGTACAATTTGATTAGAGCGCAGTCATCCAAAGAAAAAAATAATGAGCTTTGTAGCACTATAAAGTATATCTTTTAATGCACGCTTTTGAAGTCTTTTTGTAATAATTTTATTAATTGTCCTTTTAGCTCCACCCACGTAACAAAAGTTATATTGCATATTTTAAGGGATTTTAACTGCACATGATTACTGAAACCTGTACCTGTCAACATATTAACAAATGGTTTTTTAAAAACAACAACAACTAAACTTTACTGTCACTTTATTTCCGCTCTCACCCTCTCTCTCTTTCCCTCTCTCTCTCTTTCTCCTATACACTCTTTTTCGCTTTCTCTCTCTCTCTCTCCATAAAACATTACTTTACTTGAGGATTTCATTTTTAGAAACTAAAACTGAAGTGAATATATTTTAAGCTTCTTGGAGAGTAGAATCCATAAAATAATAAAATCTTCCTAATGACATACGTATGTATACAACAAATAAGAGGCTTATAAACGGCAATGGCAGTGGCTGAATTTATAATGCCCTACACATGCTTATGAATTGTTTATATAGGAGAAATGACGTCAAGCTATAATGGCAATAAGGAATGCATGAGAAAAGTGAGTAACAAAAAGGCAACCTGGAGTAAAATAGCGATGGGGAATGATTCATAGCAAATAACATCGCTATCCTATGCAAGCTTTCCGCATTCTTTATACCACAAAAATAGCATGAGAGCATAAGCATTCTTTCCTCTGTACATAGCAGAGCCTCAATTGAATGTTTATGTGTTAAGACAAAATGTTTTACTAACCAGACGACACATTCCGATCGAGATCGAAATCAATATAGGCGACTTGGTTATTCCCACGAAGAAATCGGTTAAATACTATGGGGTTAGACTGGACTCGAAACTGACCTACTCAGAGCAGATATAGTATGCAACAGCGAGAGCAGCTAGAATAACAACTCAACTAAGTAGACTGCTGGCAAACATTGGTGGACCCCTCCCAAGTAAGAAGAAGCTACTCATGGAGGCTGGAAATAGCATACTCCTCTATGGGTCTGAAATCTGGGCTTCCACTTCCACATCTTCGTATCGCATGGTATCGACACAAGCCGCCCTAGTTATAGACGGAATGATTCCCATAGACCTACAAGCATATGAGCGCCAGATGATTTTCAACGCCAGACAGACTGCGACTCAGTCGCAGAGCTTAGAAACGATACAGCACGAAGTCTTCCTAAAATGGCAATCTCGCTGGGAAAATGAACAGCATGGAAGGTGGGACATATAAACTGATTCCCGAGTTGCAAGTGTGGAAAAACAGAAAAAAAGGCGAAGTAGACTACTACATAACCCAGATGCTGACCGGTCACGGATATTTCAGAGAGTACCTGCATCGCATGGGGAAATGCCGCTCGCCATTCTGTATCTACGGAGAGAAACAAACGTTGGATGATTCCGAACACACTTTCTTCAGCTGTCGTCTATGGGCTGAAAGCCGTCAGCGACTTGAAGCTGAAATCGGCGTCATTAGCCCTACAAACGTCGTGCTGAAAATGAAAATGCAGTAGAGAGAGCTGGAACGCAGTAAAACACTTTGTAGAGCACGTCCTGCGAAGGAAGAAATTTGACGTGAACGCAACAGAATGAGAATAGAGCGGAGCCTGAACGCAGGCTGACGATGATGGAACTGGGGCATATGCCAGAAAAGGAGTCCGCCTCGAAGTAATACAACCGTGGTTCCGAGTGGAATGATTCCCCGGTGAGGAGACAAGGCGGGTTTTTAGTCGGTATACCCAGTGGGAGAGTCCGACATATCATGTCTGGTGACGACCATCATGAATGCATAAAGCATTTGCCCTCCTTCCCGCAAAAAAAAAAACAAAATGTTCAGTTTTAAAATCAGATTTTAGAATTTAAAAACCACTGTACCAATCCGAAGGACCAAAGTTCATGGTGTAGGATATGAAAATTTTGTTTTTATGAAATTAAAAATAAAAAAGTAAACAGAAACGGAAAACATAAGTATCTTATAATCATCACAAAGCCAAGAAGGAAACTCAATGGAAAATATTTATATGATAACATACTGATACTGCTATAAGGTTTTTAGTCAAGCTCTTCCTATGTTTAAATCAAAACAAAATGTGTGTCAAATTATGGCAACTCTATTAAAAGAATGCAACTCTGTTCGTAGCTGACATAAAAATCGATTGCCAATTGATGCCATTACAACATGGCATATAACAACGTTCAAATGCTCTCCACGGATTATCTGGTTGGAACTCATAGGAAATTTCTAATTCTCTTTGACTCTGAAGCATAAATCATGCTAAAAAATGCTTAATGACTTTATTTTTCTCAGTGTATTGGCAAACAATTCCCCCCAATTCTCATCAGCATTACTGACATAAAACAAAATTTACAGTCTCACTTACATTTTAATTACTGGATTATTGCATATTCAGTTATTTTCTTGAACTAATCGTGGTTTTATACTGTAAAGCAGTCTCTTTAGAATGGTATAATTAGCGTTTAGGGGAGGGCAGAATATTATTTACAAATAAATTAGGTAAGAATACTGAGCAAAACAAAAGACATGAAATTGTTAAAAAACAAACTTGCTTTATAAAGTAAGCTATGCTGTACCAACTAAGTCGCCGTAGTCTAGTAAGTCGTGTGTTGGCTTTTTTGACGTAAAGCTACGGTTTAAATTCCGGTCTGACGGCGAATGTTATGACTTCGCCTTCTCGAAATCTCTATAATCGTTGTTTACGTTTATTATTGCAGTGTTGTTGGTATATTTTTGTTTACTTGTTTATCAATTTGCTTTATGCTGGTGTTTGTTGTTTTTTTTTTGTCTTGAGCCGGAGGTGGGAATCTTCGAAAGACACTTTTGTTCCAACAAAAGAGTGCACGATTCACCATCACTGGTACCTACGTACCAAACCCACCCCCTACACACTTCAACCACTCTCCCCCCGCGGGACTGCCGTAAGGTATTACTTCGCGGAGGGCTGGCTAGCTTGAAAGCTTTATCACATCAATTTAAATTTCGCCTCCTTTCCTCCAGTCTTCGGAGTACTATCAGAACTTCAGCCATTCTCTGAATATATTGACTCCATAGAATCCTACAGTTCAACAGCTCTTCCATTAGCCGGTTTGGTCCTAAATTCGTTTCTCCCGGCCATCTAAATATGGGACAGCATCTTAGAATATGCTCCGCATCTTCCTCCTCATCTACACAGTTTGGGCATATAGGAGAAGTGTCATGACCAAATCTGTGCAGGTATTTTCTGAAGCACCCATGACCAGTTAGGAACTGGGTCACGTAGTAGTTCAACTCGCAATGTCCGTTCTTCATCCAAAGGGTTACATCAGGGACAAGACGAAATGTCCATCTTCCCTTTAAACTGCTCTCCCATCGTGATTGCCATTTGTGCATGGAAGTCCTTCGTTCCTCCGCTTTTATAGCCGCTATTTGTCCGCCAATATATCTATTGGTATTGTCTTTGCCAATACCAAAACTGCTTCATCAGACACTGTCCTGAAGCCACTTATCCGTCTAATCGCGCTTAGACGATACACCGAGGACAGTATCCTCCTCGTCGTCCCCACTGAGAGTGCCTCCGACCATATTGGGCAAGCATACAGCATTATCGACATTACTACCGCCGAAATTATTCTCCTTTTAAATGGACCTGGTCCTCCAATATTTGGCATCATCCTCGCCATTGCTCCCTGGGTTACGGATGCCTTTTGGCCAATGTATTGCACGTGCTCCTTGAAGTTCAACTTGTTGTCGATAATCACTCCCAGGTATTTTATCGCACTCTTCGATTCGATCCTTGTGCCTCCAACGGTCACTTCCATCTTCTCCACTATCTTCCGGCCGCTTATCAAGACGGCCTCCGTTTTATGTGCAGCAAGTGTCAAACCTGCCTCATCCAGCCATGCTCCAACATTTCGAATCGCTGTGTTCGTTTTATCCTCTATTTCCCTTACCGTCTTAGCTACCGAGACTAAGGCTATGTCATCTGCAAAGCCCACAATTGTAGTCCCTCTTGGCAATCGCAGTCGAAGTACTCCATCGTACACAATGTTCCATAGTAGTGACCCAAATACAGAGCCCTGCGGGACTCCCGCCGTCAGTACGTATTCCTTCTCTCCTTCATCCGTTAGGTATATTACCTTCCTGTCCTGAAAGTAATTGTTCAGAATCTCCATTAAGTATGGCGGCGTAGCCATATTAAAGAGGGCTCTCATAATCCGTTTGTTTGTTGTATTAAGCAGTACGATAATTTGTAAACAGGTTTGTTTATAGTATTGTTTTGTTTTATATTTTAATGTTTATAATTTTAATATAAAAGGCAAAGGCAAAGCAGGCGACTGTGTTAGTGGTTCAGTTAGATTTGTGTGAAGATGCGGTGTGTTGAAAAGAGATTGAAGATCTCCGTTACAAAGATCTGTCAAATAATTGCAAAGGGTATAAACAGAGGAATAGCAAATAAAGCAATTGTTGTTGTATACATCAAGTTGTGAACAGTGGCACACAGAATTATGCGAATAATAAAGAATTTTAATTAAAACCCAACACAAATTTATTTTTATTTTATTTGCCATCTACGAGCTCATATTTTAAACCTTTTTAAAAAGGTAAAAACGTAACAATATGTTTAAGCCTAGACATGAGCTTTTTTAGAATCTTGTTCGTATAAGAATAAACAAAGTTTTGTTCAATATTTCAACTTTTTCTGAAACAGTTGGCTATGAAAACCAAAACATCAGTTCAATAATTTCTCCAAAATGTTAATTTCTATGAAATCTTTAATAAATGGAAACTTAGGCTGTTGCTGCAGCACAATATGTATTGCAGTTCTCAATAATTTCCAAATGAAACAAAAGTCATTAAAACAACTACAGCATCAACAACAACTACAAGCGGGTGATTTTTTTTAACAATTATCTTTTTGGCAACACTGGTTTAAACAGCTCACGCACGTTTCGTGTTTTGTTTCACTGTCAAACATCTTCAGTTTGGTCTATAATTTAACCATGAATCGTCTTACAAACGAACAACGCTTGCAAATTATTGAATTTTATTATCAAAATGCGTGCTCTGTTAAGAAAGTTCATCGCGTGCTTCTTTTATGGTCAGTTTAATCGACCCACTGACGCGGCTATTCGGGCTATTGTGACTAAATTTCGCACCAAATTTACATTGTTGGACATTAAACCACCAACACGCTTACGTAGAGTAAGAACTGAAGAAAATATCGCAGCTATATCGGTCGGCCAGTGTTAATGATGACCATCAATTATCGATTCGTCGTCGTTCGTAGCAATTGGGCCTCTGTTACTCAACAACGTGGAAAATTTTGCGGAAGGATGTAGGTGTGAAGCCTTTCAAAATACTTGCTGGTGCAAGAATTGAAGCCGAACGATCTATCGCAACGCAGAATTTTTGGTGAATGGGCTCTTGGAAAGTTGGCCAAAGATCCACTTCTTTATCGAAAAAATTGTGTTCAGCGACGAAGTTCATTTTTGGCTCAATGGATACGTAAATAAGCAGAATTGTAGATTTTGGAGTGAAGATCAGCCAGAAGCATTGCAAAAGCTACCAATGCATCCAGAAAAAGTCACAGTTTGGTGCGGTTTATGGGCTGGTGGCATTATTGGACTGTACTTCTTCAAAGATGCTGCGAATCGTAACGTAACTGTGAATGGTGAGCGTTACCGTGAGATGATATCCAACTTTTTTTTGCCCAAAATGCAAGAGCTTGACTTGCATGACATGTGGTTTCAACAAGACGGTGCCACATGCCACACAGCACGCGTAACAATGGACTTATTGAGAGGCGAGTTCGGTGAACATTTTATTTCACGTTCGGGACCGGTCAATTGGCCGCCTATATCGTGCGATTTAACGCTTTTAGACTAGTTTCTGTGGGGCTATGTTAAAGCTTATGTCTATACACACAAGCCCGTTTCAATTCACGCATTGGAAGACAACATTGAAGCATTTATGCGTGAGATACCAGCCGAAATGTTGGAAAGAGTATGACAAAATTGGACTAAGCGGATGGACCATTTGAGGCGCAGTCGCGGTCAACATTTGCATGAAATAATCTTCAAGCATTAAATTATATGGACCGTACTATCGATTCAAATAAAGATTTCATGCATTTTTCTGAATTTTATGTGTTTTTTTTTTTGAAAAATGATCCTATAGCTCTCAAAAAATCACCCATCATAAGAAATATTGAATTATTGGAGTATTTGGAAACCAACATCAAATATCTTTTGTTAAGGTAGACATTGCGTTATGTGAGTTCGATGCTGTTTAGGCCTTTACAGTATTCGAATGCATGGCAAATAAATTTCAAAGGCTTTCATTACTATGATGCTTGGCTTGCTTCATATGTATATTGACTCCTTAATGATTGCATTTTGATGGCCTAAATAAGTCAGGCAATAGAAGCTATTGCAAGCAGTATCATGAACACGAGTTCATAATCAGCTTTACGACTTTCAAATAACGCCAGCTTTACATGTTACAAAAATTGAACAGCAATTATGCAATATTAATACAGACACATATGAAGTAAAATACAGGATATGTGTTACTCTTTACAATGTTAGTGCAAGTATATATGTGTATATGTGTGTATGTATTTATGTATGGATTAATTTCTAATTTCTAAAGTGTTGCTTGCATTTGTGTTTGTATTGAATTTGTTTTATTGTTGCAGTTGAACTCCTTGAAACATTTATTTGATTGTGGACTTTAATAAGAAACTGTTCATTTATTTCTCATTTTCTCTCTCTCTCTCTCTCTCTTATATCTCTCATTTCTCTTGTCTTATTTCTGTTCAAATTTCTATGCTGTTGTATAGCCTCTATGATTTCAAACTGGTTTCTCAAATGAGTCTTATATTGACACATCTCTCTCTCACTCTCTCTCTCTCTCTCTCTTGGATTTATAGTTTCTACTTACTCAGTGAAGAAAGCGAGTGAGAGAGAGAGAGGGACAGAGAAGGAAATGAAAAGTGATTGATGTTAATGGGCTTTTCTATGGAAATTTCTTTTCATGAGTGTTTAACGAGCATATGAAAAGGAAAATCAAGACTTGTAAAGCGATATTTAAAAATTCTAACATGTTTTGTAAGAAGTTTTAATTTAATAAAGGTTTTGAAAATTTTAGGACCTTAAACTCAACTGAAAAACAATTTAATTTTGAAATATTATTAATTGGCTTTAATTATTTTCTAATTGACGTTGTAAATGGTAAACAAGTAAACAAAAATACACAAACAACACTACAATCATAAATGTAAACAAAGATGTTTACAAAGGGAATACACAGAGGAATAACAAATAAAGCAATTGTTGTTGTTTACATAAAGTTGTGAACAGTGGCACACATAATTGTGCGAATAATAAAGAATTTTAATTAAAACTCAACACAGCTCATATTTTAAACATTTTTAAAAGGTAAAAACCTCACAGTCAAGTGTATTAAATTTTTTGTTTACCTTCAAAACACTCTTGATAGCATTAATCATCTTATTATTCTTGCCTTCTTAGCAAATGAGCAGTAATCAGCACAAATTAGAATTAATCATCGAAGGAGTTCGCAGCCGCTCATAATAGACAATTCGCTTCAAATCTTAAGAAAAATACATAAAAAACCATGTTTTAGCATCACTTCACTCAATTAAATTTTATTGTGTCACAACAATAAACTTTGGTCAGGATTCTTGCAATTTAATTTTATCCAAGTCCTAGTTTTTTATTTTGCTTCATGAAAAGCCAGCCCTTCTCTACGAACACCAGGCGTCTCAACGGTCTGGCTTTTCTAGAGCTTCTGTGGCATTTTACAGTCGACGTTCTATGGCATTCTCAGGGTTGGGTTGGTTCCGGATTATAAGCTTCTGTTTTGAAGTTGTCTTTAGGCTTAAATTAGAGACTTTATTACAGCGCAAACAAACAGTTTATTTGCCTCGAACAACGACTCATACATATATATATAATTGGTCATTACAATCCTTTAGTCAGGATTGCGATTGAGTTTCTCTTACCACTTATTTTGTGTGTGTTGATTTTATACATGAGTGGTGGGACCTAAAGTTTAAAGTCGACTCCGAACGACAGTTTTTAGGGAACTTTTCATAGCAATTTTATTTACTCTTGACAAAGTTTTTGCCTGACATTGGTTTGAACCGAGGCCACACTTCTGAAAAGCCAGCGGACTCTAGTAGATTACGGCGACAATGACTTATTAAAGCTTGTAATTGTTGTTGCTCTTTCAACAATACGTTCTACGTTTTACAGCCTTATAAAATACCCGACTTATCGTATTTTGAAATTCCTTGAATTGTGTGTCAACCTGCATACTTTTTCTAGAGTGAATTGAAAACTTAACCATTGTAGACGGGAATAGCTGCTTTCATCTGCTTTGACCAGTATTCACAGATACGGCTTACAGACTGTAGTTTGAAGGACTAATGTTAACTGCTAAATACCAGAGGTCAAACAAAAGAATCCCCTTGTTTAATTGGAGCCTTAATTTTGTCGAGCATAGATGACTTCAGTAGTTGATTTAGATTGCAAATTTTCTGCAAAATTTATGAAGAACGTTTCGTTTTTAAAAGTTGGAGTTCTTGGAGAATAATCCAACACACTACCTACTAGGCTACGGCGACTTAGGCCTCACTTCTGATAAGCCAACGCACTCTAGTAGATTAAGGCGACAACGACGCATTAAAGCTTGTAATTCTTGTTGCTCTTTCGATAATACATTCTACGTTTCACAGCCGTACAAAATAACCGACTTGATGTCGTGTTAAACTTATTTAGGAGTCCCTTGAAATGTTTGACAACCTGCATACTTTTTCTCGAGTGATTTAAAAACTTAGACATTCTAGATGGCATGACTGCTGTCATCTATTTTGACCAGTATACAGATATGCGGCTTGACAACTTTAGTTTGAAGGACTACTGTTAATTGCTATATATTAGAGCTCAAACAAAAGAACCCCCTTGTATGATAGGAGCTTTAATATTGTCGAGCGAAGCTGACTATGAAGTCGCCATAGTCTAGTAGGTAGTGTGTTGGCTTATTAGACGTGAGGCTAGGGTTGAAACACCCAGGCCAGACATCTTAAGAAAAAGGAAATACGAGAAAATATTTGTTCGGTGATTTCCCACTAAAGCCATCTATACCTACATACATACATACACAATTAGCTATTATGACCCTTCAATCAGGATTACGTCGTAGCTTCTCACACCACTTATGTAGTGTGTGTTAATTTTATACACGAGTGCTAGGACCTACAATTTTTTAAGTTGACTCCGCACGATAGATTTTTGAGAAACTTTTCATGGCAATTCTGGCATGCTGATATCTGATGATAAGAGGACGCCAAAGAATATATTTTTTAAATTTCGTTTTGTTGGAGATGTCTGACCTGGACCTGACCTACTAGACTACATAGCTTCCTTTATAAATATATCCACTTCCTAGAACATTTTTCCCGCATTAAATATTATAATTACAAAAAAGAATTCGCCTTCCTAAACAATTCTTTCCCTTCCTTAAATTATTACTTTTTCTGTAAAAGTCTTTAAATTTAACAAGAAAAACCGTTCGAGTTGAGTTCATTCCAGCATTTAATTTCATTATGTTTTTGCTTTCAAAAAGTTTTGTTGTAAATGTAGTTTGTTTTTGTTGTAGCAAAATTAAATTAAATATGTTTAGTTTACTGTTGTACTTGTATTTTAAGGATTTCCTTATAAAAACCTAGAAAATACTCCTTTATTTTACTCTCAGAGGACATTTTCATGGTCATGGCTGTGTGTGCCTTTAAATTGTCTTGAAAATATATTTTGACAAACAAAAATTATTTGTATCAGGACACACACATACATATACATTACTTTTCCTGTTGATTTTTATTTACTTACTTTCTCCTCACTCTCTCGCTCTTTCTCTCTATCTCTCTCTTTGTCTCATGCACACATATGTATGTTTGTATGTGAACATTCCTTCCTATTATCCTTTTATTTTGAGTAACAAAAAAAAACAAAACAAAAAAAAGAAACGAAAACCATCTTGTGTTAAACGTTGTTTTGAGTGATTCCTCAGCATGTTTCCAAAGAGGACTTTTATTATCAGAATTTCTGCTTGTTTGTCTATTTGTGTTTATTACATCATTACTCATAGCATGTGTATGTGTGTATTGTGTCCTATGTACTATATGTGTAGAGAGTCCTTTTTCTTTTTATTTCTCTTGTTGTCATCATGTCTTGCGTTGGTTTGTGTATAAGTGCCTGTGTATCTCTGTGTGTGTATGTGTTGGTCAAGAGCAAGACAAATGTGTTTTGATAATAAAATTTTGTGTTGTTTCTTATTTTTTATCTTCCTTTTCATTTTCGTTTTTTTTTCCTTTTTACGTTTCGTATCCTTTTTTTTATGTTCAGTTAAGGACATAAAACTGAAATGAGTTGATGCATGACTTCTAGTTGAAATTAAATTTGAAGTGATTTGTTGAAGAGGAATTTTTGTTTCGTTTTTAGTAAACGACTAATACTCAGGGGGCTGGTACCTATTTTATGCAATAAATTATGTTTACATGCTAAGGAGTAAAAGGAGGTTTGAGGACACTCTTTACAAGACTTTACTTTGAACGGATAAATGATTTTTAGACACAAATGTCATTAATGCCGATATTTCCAGCAATCTCTATTCTATTCGATGAAATGGACCCAGAGTTCCAGCTAAGTAATACCGTAAAAGATATGCGAGAGCGGTACTTTCGACTTGCAGTTGTCTTTGCATGATTATCGTAAACTTGGATCGAGTTGCTGTATTCTCCCTTGATTATGCTAAGACTACAAAACATTTGCCAATGTTCAGTCGTAATAGTATAGTAGGTTTTGTGTTGATTTATTAGACGTGAGGTCTCGATTCAAACTCCAGGTCAGACACCTGCAGCAAAACGAAATTTGAAAAAATATTTCTTTGGCCACTTCCTCTTAGCAGATTTTGGCAAAAACTCTGAAAAGCTTCTCAAAAATCTGTAGTTCGCAGTCGACTATAAGCTTTAGGTTCTGCCACTCGTGTATAAAATTAACACACACAACATAAGTGGTATGAGAAGCTAGGTGCAATTATGAATGCACGTCAGCGATGCTCGGACACTCATGATTCTGTTCTTGGATCTACATTACGGAATACGATGCATGTTGCCATAGTGAGGCTTACACTCTCATACAGTGTAGGTCGTCTTGATAAGCAGCCGGAAGATAGTGGAGAAGATGGAAGCGACCGTTGGAGGCACAAGGATCGAATCGAAGAGGGCGATAAAATACCTGGGAGTGATTATCGACGACAGGTTGAAATTCAAGGAGCACGTGAAATACATCGGCGAAAAAACATCTGTAACACAGGGAGCACTGGCGAGGATGATGCCAAATATTGGATGATGATATTGACCAGGTCCATTCAAAAGGAGGATAATTTCGGCGGTAATAACGTCGATAATGCTGTATGCTTGCCCAATATGGTCGGAGGCACTCTCCGTGGGGACGACAAGGAGGATACTATCCTCGGTGTATCGTCTAAGCGCGATTAGACGGATAAGTGGCTTCAGGACAGTGTCTGATGAAGCGGTATTGGTGTTGGCAAAGACAATACCAATAAAAGAACGAAGGAACGAAGGACTTCCATGCACAAATGGCAGTAACGATGAGAGAGCAGTTTAAAGGGAAGATGGACATTTCGCCTTGTCCCTGATGTAACCCTTTGGATGAAGAAGATGCGAGCTGAACTACTACGTGACCCAGTTCCTAACTGGTCATGGGTGCTTCAGGAAGTACGTGCACAGATTTGGTCATGACACTTCCCCTATATGCCCAAACTGTGTAGATGAGGAGGAAGATACGGAGCATATTCTGACATGCTGTTCCAGATTTAGATGGCCCGGAGAAACGAGTTTAGGACCAAACCGGCTAATGGAAGAGCTGTTGAATTGTAGGATTCTACGGAGTCAATATAGTCAGAGGATGGCTGAAATTATGTTAGAACTCCGAAAACTATAAGAACGGAGGCGAAATTTGACTTAATGTGATAAAGCTTTCAAGCTAACCAGCTTTACGCGAAGTAATACCTTACGGTAATCCCGCGGAGGGAGAGTGGTTGAAGTGTGTAGGGGTGGGTTTAGTACGAAGGCACCAGTGATGGTGAATCGTTCACTCTTTTGTTGGAACAAAAGTGTCAAAACAAAAACAAACAAAAAAAACTCTCATACAGTGTTACGATGCTGTATCGAGATGACTTGATTGTGCTAATCTCGGACTAACTAAGCGCAAACAGACAAAGGCATCAAACACAGCATTGTATAGATCGATACGTGATAATCTTGCAGGTTCAGGAAGATCTGCTGAAAGCAGAATTCGTTAGATTTCGCATTATCTCTAAGGACTAGGCTTTTTTACGACTATAACTTGGCGAATTTTAAGTCGAGATTTTGGCTTACACTCGTTCAAATTTTAAATTAACCAAAAACTGAAAGTCTTGGCTCCGCCGCTGCCACCAAAAATGATGATAATCTGGAGATCAAACGCAGGATCCCTCTTGCCAACAGCAGTTGCTGTAGTCTCAATAGGCAATTGGGTAGCAGAGACCTCTCTCGTACGACAATACTCAACAAGACGCTCATCCTTCTCGTGCTTCTTTATGGCGCAGAGACATGGACGCTGTTAAGCACTGATGCAGCAGCCTTGACAGTATTCGAGAGAAAAGTGCTATATAAGTCCTTCGTTTCAGTGGGAGTTGGAGATGATTTCCTTATCTGAACCAACAATGAGCTGTATGAACTCCTGAACGGCATAGACGTTGTGCAGCATATTAACATCCATCGGCTGCACTGGCTCGGCCAAGTCGTTCGAATGGAGGAGGATGCTCCATGGAGACGGATATTTGATGCAGGGATTTGGAGAAATCGGCGAAGAGGACGACCTTGTTTGCGTTGGAAGGACCAGATCGAGGAAGCCCTGTCATCGATTGGTGTCATCAACTGGCGTAGGCGAAGAAGAGGCGCTTGTATGGATGTGTTAAGACAGACCGACAGTTAAGTATGAAGTAAGTAAGACAGTGACGTATGTTTGCGAATGAGCTTTGTATCGCTTGGTAACGGTAACTAATTTTCATTCAAAAGTCATTAATTTTGGTCATAGCATTTCTTTGGTCAGGATTACAGCCTGTCATTTTAAACCAGGCATGTTGAAGACGTTTCTTGTATTGATGATGACAGATTTGAGATGATTTTTCATAGCAATTCGTTATCCCAAGATCAGTTGCCATTAGACTGATGAGAAGGAGTTGCTGTGAGAATGCGTATTCGTTTAGTAAGCCAACAGACTTATCACTAGACCACGTCTAGCACCGCACTGATTCCATAAAAGCATTTGGAATGGAGTTTGCTTTTCAAAAGTTAGATAAGAGCCTTCTAAATACGAGTCCAATATTAGAAAGGAAGTCTTCCAGTTCTCGTGAGTAGTGTGTTGGCCTCTTAGACGCACGGGCTTGGTTCAAACCGCAGCTCAGATATCTCGAGCAAAACAAAGTCGAAAAAAAATTATTTCTTTCTCTTCTCGTCAAAATTCTGAAAGTAAATATGATTGCCACCGAAAAACCTATCGTTCGAAGGGGGCTTCAAACTGTTGGTCATGCAGCTCTTGGATAGAAATTAATGCACACAACATGGCTGGCGTGAGGAACTAGGTTGTATTCCTGACTAGAGGGTTGTAATTAAGTAAGTACATTACGGAATATTCTACGAGTGTATTCTTTTGAAACGCTTGTACCACATAAGATAGAAATCGCTGTAGTCTAGAAGGTAGTGTGTTGGCTTATTAGACGTAAAGCCAGGGTTCGAGCACCAGGCCAGACATCAAAACAAAATACAAAAAGTATTTCTTCGGCGACTTTCTCTCAGATGATTTCTGGCAAAAAAGTAAATAAAATGCCAAAGAAAAGTTTCTCAGAAACCTGTCGTTCGGAGTCGACTTTAAACTGTATTTTCCGCCTTTCATGTATAAAATTTAACACACACAACATAAGTGGTGTGAGAAACTAGGTCGTAATCCTAAATTAAGGGTTGTAATGACCAATTATGTATGTATGTATGTACCACAGATGATAAGTTTTTTGCTTTGGTACTAAAATCCGAGTTTTTTTTCTATGTCAACAAGTGAATTATAACGAATTATAATGGGATAAGAGATGAGGATGAAAGGAAGAGGAGATTATACAGAAAATATTACGTTCTGTAAGAGCCCCCTCCTATTTAATCTCATAGAAAGAAAATAATTTTAAAAATAATTTAATTTTTGTTTTTTTTATTTATTTTTCTTTTAAATTTTTAACTTCCCCTTTTCTTATGCATGCATATTCTGTTTACAAAAGAAATTAAAATAAAAAAAATTGATTTTAAAAACTTTTTCAAAATTTTCTTTTATTTTTATTTATTTGTTTATTTTTTCTATAAAAGATTTATTTTTGTTTGTTTATTTATTTAGGTTTTCTTTTTATGGAAAATCTAATGTTTATTTAAAAAAATGTTTTTTTTATATTTTTTTTTTAACTTTTAAAGCCTTTAAGCTGCAGTGTAGCCTTTATGGTTAAAATGTCAAGTGCTGGTAAATGAAGCATAAGTGTAAGTGAGCTCTCTCTGTCTCTTTCTCTCTTTGTCTCTCTGAGTACATTTTTTAGTTTATAATGAAAGAATACATAGAAAATAAATAACAAGCTTATGTACATATAACGTATATTAAATAAACAAAATACCATATCAGGATTGTATGTGTGCAAGGGAGTAGAAGTTAAAGTACGTGGGCATTTACTTTTGGCTTCAAGTGTTAAATGCTGAAATTTCTGGCATGTGTAAGAAAAGAAAATGGTGAGAAAACTTCTTGTTTTTTATACTTTTAAGTTCTTTAAATAAAATGTTTACAAGGCTAGTGTTTCAATGTAGGAATCTTGATTCGAAGAAGGTCATTATGCAGCAGCATCTTGTGTTTTTAGTTTCTATTTTTTTTCTCGTGTCAAATGTTAATGACTTTTAAATGATTTTCTTTATGATTTATTAGTTAATCAATGTTATTATGCTTTCCTAAGACTTTAATTAGTTAAAAAATAATACATAAAAACATTAAATCTTTAATAATCTGAAATTTTTAATTTTTGCAACGAAATTATTTCAACACCTGATTGAATTTCAATAGAATAAGGCTCTTGGCTATTTTATTAACTAAAAACTAAACAACAAAAAATCATTTTATCTCAAACAAACTTTGTTTTCTGTTTTCTATTTAAATAAAGACAAGACAAGACAAGACAAAATAAATAAAGACAAAAAAGCCTTCAAATTAAAACGACAACTTAAAAGTAACAAAAGCCCTGATAAGATAAACAAATCGTTGGCAATTTAAGCAGAAATAATTTCAACAAAAGCATGAACAGATAGGATATGCCCTACAGTCTACAGGGATTTCTCTTATTTTTTTTAATTTAAATGATTCATGCTCACAATAATTTCAGGGCTTAGACTTTTAGACGTGGTAACCCAAACAAATAAGTGGAAGTGAATACAATTTAGGAATACAATGCCCATTGCGATATCATAGTTATCCCTTTTCCCCTAGTCCACGATTCATAAACAGCTTTAGATGAGACCTCTTTGAGTCCTAATATCCATTTTTGACAAATCGTTCAAATCGCCTGTACAGTGGACATCTGTTCGGTTAGCTTTAGTGCCCGCAATTATCATGATGGTCCCGCAACGTCATCAGATACTGTTGTGCCTTAAAAAGTCGTGGTAACTCAAATGCATTTCATTAAATCGTAATTCCTAAGCATGTTCCTTGGATCTGTACATAATACCGTAAAAATGCAAATGTAAGAAGTACGGGCCAAATAGCCTGCAGTGAAAGATTTTAAGGCCTGGATATCGTCAAAGAAAATAATCATCATGCTCCTCTTCATCTATATTATCATTGCTTCTACAGGATGGGTGTCAAACCATTGCTCAATCCGTTGAGCACAATCTTCAATCGACCAGTGTCCTGTAAGTACAGATATTAATACCGGGAATGTATTCCATCTCTCTACTATGATCCATCATGAGGTCATATTAGTGACACTTAAGTTTCGAGATCTCACAAGATACAATAGCCCTCCACCAGTAATTTGATCTATTCCAAGTAAAAATCGGAAAACGAAGCATATTTCAAAGGATGCCATTGGTGAAGAAACTGAAAACGAAGATAAACAGTATGAGTAAAACCCTGAACGGGTCAACTCATTCGATATTTTATTTTCATAGACACCCCGATACCGTATTTAATGCAGTACTGTCTCGGCAATATCAAGGTTGCAATATACGATTTAAAGTCAATTCGATCTGAGATTTTAGTCAGCCTGTCTGAGTCTATCAAGAAGACTATACTGATGATTCCAGTTGGCATGAGACAATATCGGATTCTATTCCACAAATCTCCCTCGAGGCATTCGTGTTGTGATAGCATTGTACCAAAAACCACTACGAAAATAAACAGTTTTCTCGTCGAATATGTTCGATTTCGCGCTCAATGAAAGCAAATAAGCGGAATTCCATGGATCCCAAAAAGTACGAGCTATGCATTCTTTTAGGAGTTTATAGTCCCTTTCGCTACCACGCGCAAGCGCATGGCGTACTATAATTTTGTTCTACCAGAGTACAAAGGAAGAGCTTGTCTTTTCTGGTGAACACAGTTAAGGCTGTGGTCAGCATGTACCTTAAGTCACCAGTTCGCATTTGACTCCCGATTCCACAAAGATGGTTCGAAATTTTGTAATCGACTGTCTATAAATGAGAAGAAAAGTGCTTCAATTATATAATCATTGCCTGAAATTAATAGACCAACACATGTCTTAGGTAACTCACGTTACTAGTTGCCAAGATAAGACTTATGCTTCTATGTCCCGCCATCTTCCAAAAATTTTCATAATGAATAATAGATTTTAGTAGGCATGTAAGATCTAAATATCCGATTGTAACTTAGCCAGTTGACAAGCCAAAAATTTTTTGGTACCAGTATTTTCTTAATGTGAAGATAACATTTTTGTCCACTACTCGTGAGTTGTGGAACCCACAGATCAAAGCTTTGTCTGTACATGAGATTGAAGAAGTCGCCAAAAAATACTGAGAGAGGGCCTATTAATTAAACGAAAAAAGAAAATATATTTCTCTTAAGCAACTTCCACTCATTGAAAAACTCTGAGTGTTAATTCATTTAATTTTTTATACAATCCTGATATGCATTCCGTAGTATAGTACGTAGTGTGTTAACTTATTAGATGTGAGGCCACTTCAGGTGTTTCCAATAAAACAAAATTTGGCAAAAACTCTGAGAGTAAATGAAATTGTCAGGAATTGCTGTAGTTCAGAGTAGACTTCAAAGTATAGGTCTTGACACTCATGGATAAAATTAACACACACAACATTGGTGATGTAAGAAGCTAGGCTGTAACGACCAAGTCAGTAAGTCAGTAGCAGTTTGACTGTTGAACCACAAAAAATACGTTTAACATTACAGCCCTTCTAGTAGTGTAGAGTGTTTTAGTAAAGTAAACAAAAGAAATATTTGAAAGAAAGAAAAGAAAAGCAGAATTAAGGAAAAGGTCAAAGAAGTTGAAAAAACTCAGCAGCTACTACGAATTAAATTAAAATTCAAAATAGTGGAAATATTTCACTTCTTACACACACACACACACACTCAAATACATACGCAGTAATAATTGGTTTTACAGGTTAACAACCTGTAAAGCAACAGCAGCAGCCATAACAACAGAACAGTCCTGGCCAACAATTGCAATTACGCTCGCCGTATATCGAATCCAATTTTTTTCGATTTTAATAAATCATGGATTGAATTTCGATATTTAAGCCATAAATAAAGGCCAATACAATATTTGACTATTTTTTGTTGCTGTTGTTTTCGTTTTTCTTATGCATTTTCATTTAAGTAAATAAACATTGAGATCATCAAGTAGCCAAACCAAGCCAAGCAGGCATTTTCATTTTCATTTTTTTCTCGTATTCCTGTTCTTTTTTTTTGTATTTTACTGGGCATTTCATTGTACAAATTAAACTTTTCTTTACTGACAGCAGAGGAGTATTTAATTAAACTTTGACTTGCTGTTGTACGAATTGAACTCAATTGCTGGCAATTGAAAGTATTGCTGGAATTAAACACACAAAAAAAAACTGAAAGAAAAATTGTATTAAATATGAGACTTAAACATATTGGAAACGCTTAAAGAGTTTACTGCGGAAAAGGATAAACAGGATTAAACAAGGACAACAAAAAAATGTGAAAGTAAATGCAAAAATTTTTTAAAGAAAATTTTTAAACGAAAATTTTTTGGTTGCGTGGGTAGTATAAACTAAACAACGTGTCATATTTATTAGAAATAAAGGCTTCATTGTGATAGTTTTTTGAAAGAACATGTCATTCAAAATATTGCCACAATTTTTTTTCCATCTCTTTGGCAATTTATGAATTCCAGGCCAACAGAACTGCTCGTCTTTTGAAGCCAGTAATGAATCGAAATTTTTAATATCCCGTTCTAAACTGAAGCAAATTCCTGTAAGGGCATTCTGCATCGATTCAAACAAATGTTAGTTTAAAGCGGTTGGCTATAGAGCAAGTGAGTTAAATTTTCATATCGAAACTATGTTGTACACCTTTTGAATGGAATTGGAATGCAATGGAATGTATTTGGAATGTAATGGAATTGGAATGAAATTGAATGGAATGGAAAAGATGGAATGGAATTGGAATTGGAATGGAATGGAAAAGATGGAATGGAATTGGAATTGGAATGGAATGTAATGGAATGGAAAAGATGAAATAGAATTGCAATGGAATGGAAAAGATGGAATGAAATTGGAATGGAATGGAAAAGATGGAATGGAATTGAAACGATTTAATGGAATTGGAATGAAATTGAAATGTAATGGAATGTAATGAAATTGGAATGGAATGGATTGGAAAAGATGAAATAGAATTGGAATGGAATGGAAAAGATGGAATGGAATTGGAATGGAATGGAAAAGATGGAATGGAATTGAAAAGATGGAATGGAGTTAGAATGAAATTGGAATGAAATTCGAATAAGATTGGAATGAAATTGGAATGGAATTGGAATAGAATTCCAATGGAATAGAAAATTACGTCTTAGGACCTGTTTGCATATTTAAGGCATTTTTTAGCCAATCCAGGCCTTAAACGAATTAATTGTTGTCTGTATAGGTCTCCCGTGATAGTCTGACTCGTTTTTAGCAGCAGCAAATGGATCATACTCTGCTGATCACACCAAATAAACAGTGTTACCTTGAATTACTGATTACACTACTTGGCCGCTGATTTTTCTCGTCGTCCACTCACATTCTTGTGCTTGTCAGTATTTGATTTCAAAAATAATTTCTTTCTAAAGTAGTCAAACAACAGTCAGGTATTCAAAATCGTTTTGCAATTACTTCCTGCTTCTGTTTATGTGGCATTCAAGGGAAGTAAGGGAACTTGCTTTGAATGAATTCTGATGTTTTAAGCGATTTGAAATTTCTGCTTGCATTACGCCTAATGATTGAGCAAGCTTTTCTTACATCTGAAACGAATCTTGATCAAATACGTACATAATTGGTCATTACAACTCTTCAGTAAGGATTACAACCTGGCTTCTCATACCAATTATGTTGTGCGAGTTAATGAAATAATACCGAATGAAATATTTCCTTTTGTTCAGGATGTGTGAGCTGGGGTTAGAACCGTGGCCTCAGCCTGATACATCTATCGTTCGGAGTCGGCTTTAAACTGTAGGTCCCACCACTCATGTATAAAAAATTAACACACACAACATAAGTGGTGTGAGAAACTAGGTCGTAATCCTGACTGAAGGGTTGTAATGACCAATTATGTATGTGTATGTCTGACCTGAGAGATTGAACCGTGGTTTCACGTTTAATAGACAAACACAGTACCTACTGGACTACGGCGACTCTCAACCAGCATTTCAGGTATTCAAAATCATATTTCAACTACTTTCTGCTTCTGTTGAGGCCGTCAAATTCCTTACTTTTGAGTGAATCCTGCTTGTTGAAACGATTTGAAATGTTTGACTGCATCATGCCAAATGATTGTGCAAGCTTTTCTTGTGTTTGACACGAATCTTGTTCAAGTTATATTTCCAGTTTATGCTCTTCAAACTTGTTTGAGTGTTCATCAAACTCACTATATTGGAAACGCACAAACCAATCGATACACTGTATTTTTGATGGAGCGTAGTTACCGTATAAATCAACATGGAAACGATAACTCTTCGGAAAAATATTTCAAGAAAACTTCCACCTGGTTTTTCCGGCAGTTTCAACAATTTCCCGTCAAAAAAAATGTTATTGTGTACACAACCAAACCAAATAGTGCTGACTGCTATTGGCAGCTCAAGACTTGCTATTTCAAATGACGTATATATACGTCATTAAACTATGCATGATGCCCTGTAAGGTAAACGACCGTATTAGTAAGCTATAATGCCAACAGAAACCATTCTTAGTGAAGTAAATACTTTCCATTGAAGATAATTCTGCAACTTCTTTCGGAACCTCAATTACACAGGGCTTGAATATCGCAGCAGCCTTAAGAGTATTCGAGAGCAAAATTCTACATAAGATATTCGGTCTAGAGCGAGTTAGCGATGATTTCCGTATCCAATCCAACAGTGAGTAGACATATACGTTGTGCAGCGTATTAAGGCAAGCCTAAATCCGTTAATCGTATCCTATAATCGAAATCCATTAATCCAACAATAAGCTGTATGCGCTTCTCAACGAAATGGACGTTGTGCAGTGTATTAACATCCAGCGGCTGCGCTGACTCGGTCATGTCTTTTGAATGGAGGAAAATGCTCCGGCGAGACGGGTATTTGATGAGAGGAATCTGAGGAAGTCGGTAAAGAGAATGGCCTTGTTTGTGTTGGAAGGACCAAATAGAGGATTGGTGTGATCTATTGGTGTGAACAACTGGCGTTAGGCGCGCAAGAAGCAGAGGCCCCTGGAACAATGTGTAAAGTCAGGCCGAAATCCGCTAATCGGTTTGTTAATGGCCAATTAAGTAAGTAAGTAAGTAAGTAGAGTATCGCCACAGAAATGCTAGACATGGATTAGGCACACGGGCAGCAGTATAATGCTTGCCTTTAAACCATTTTGAAATGCGTCTCATAGTCTTCGTTTTAACATTTTAGTTGAGGCGATCTATCAAACTTAACTTATGCTCCTCTGAGAGAATGATATTACATCACGTGCTAAAGGCTTTACTTTACATTTTTTCTTTGTTGTTATTGTAATATATCACGTGACATATGATTTAGTTTTGCAGGAGATGAACAAGCACTCTGAAAACACCATCATAGTCTCATTAACTGTTTAGCTGGGAAAAACTTTTTTCCTGTTTTTTTCTTCAAATTTTATCAACATTCTACCACAACCACAAAAAATACTCGTATACAAACACATGTATAAACTAACATACACGTGGAATATATCTATTCTTTACTGCTGGTAGCGCTAACACTCTATTGTTGTTCCCTTAGCAATGACGATGATGAACGCTGATGACAACGACATTGCCACTGAGTAAGAAGCATTATACAGCTGCTGCTGGTGCTGGCTGGTGTTTTGAAAATGTTTGTAATTTTCTTTCTTTAATTTTCTTATTTTTTTTTTTGATAAAATTACATGGTTAGCACCTTATTAATGTGGCTAAAAATTATACACACACACAAGCATTTATCCTGCATTCATCTGCAAATACCTTCACACATACGTATGTATGCTGCATGCAGTTTTTTTTTTGTGATGCAATGTTCGTCATCATCATATTTCATTTCATAATGCCTGGAAAATTCATTGTTTGACATGAACTGAACTGTTGACAGCTTGTTAGTGGTGATGGGAATTTCCTTTTTTACTCTCTCTCTCAGCAGCTGCATGTTCATCATTTTCTAATTTAAAGTCCTCAGTATTTTATTTTCTTTCTTTTAGGATTGGTGGGGAAAAGGGAAGAGTGTGGCAAATTCTTTAAAATAGAAATTAAACCACAATTTCATTTCTACGTTGTTCAACATAAGAATGCAAATGTTAAAGTAATTTACTATGCAGCATACGAGGGTATGTTGAAAAGGTTTGAGAACGAATAAATAAAATACAAGAAAGTGGTAACGATTGTTCCTAGGTGAAGAAGAAGCCTCTACCATTTCATTATTTCTAAAACGTTTACCTCCAGGAAATATTTTTTAGTTACGTTCGATCGCTTAACTGGTTTAGACAATATTTATCCACGTATCCGGGGATTATTTTAGTAAACAAACTTTCTTTTAGGCCTAGTAATGGGGTAAAGACAGCCGTTAGTCGCCGTAGTCTAGTAGGTAGTGCGTTGGCTTATTAGACGTAAAGCCAGGGTTCGAACCCCAGGCCAGACACCAAAACAAAATACAAAAAGTATTTCTTCGGCGACTTCCTCTCAGCAGATTTCTGGCAAAAACTCTGAGAGCGTAAATAAAATTGCCATGAAAAGTTTCTTAAAAATCTGTCGTTCGGAGTCGACTTTAAACTGTAGGTCCCGCCGCTCATGTATAAAATTAACACACACAACATAAATGGTGTGAAAAACTAGGTCGTAATCCTGACTGAAGGATTGTAATGACCAATTACGTACGTAAAATGGGGTAAAGACAGCCGTTAGTCACCGTAGTTTAGTAGGTAGTGTATTGGCTTATTAGACGTGAGGCCCGAGTCGAACATCTCCAACAAAAAAATACAAAAATATATTCCTTCGATGACTTCCCCTCAGCAGATTTCTGGCAAAAACTCTGAGAGTAAATAAAATTGCCATGAAAAGTTTCTCAAAAATCTGCCATTCAGAGACAATAATCTTTAGGCCCCGCCACTCATGCATAAAAATTAACGCACACAACATAAGTGGTGTGAGACACTAGGTCATAATCCTGACTAAAGGGTTGTAATAACTAATTACGTATGTAAAGTTAGCCGTTAGCACGTTTAACTCGGCTGCGAGGACCTTGTTTGTGTGCTTAGTTATATCACCATACATATTTGGCTCTATCGACCCGTGATACAGCTAACCTTGCTTAATGATGGCAGCGTAAACAGACAATCAACTGTCCTGATTACAAGGACACCACTCCAATGACGACGATATTTGCTTTACTCAATACCCATCCTTCAGACCTTCTATTGAATCAAAAGACAAAATTGGTGACAGTAAACCGAAATGCTGTTAAATTCTGCTCCAACCTGGCCAATGGATATGCTGCAATACTGGGAAGCCGTAGACATATTCTGGGTCACTATAATTTTCTTGAGAGGAAATTTTGCTTTATGGATATGTGCTCTGACGAACCTCTGTTGAGGTATGTATATCCGATGGCTCCAAAATGCTGTACAGAAAATCACTTCTTAAAACTGCTTGGAATTGGCAGCCTGCATACGTCAGTGTCTTCGAAACGAAGCCTGCGAATTATTTCCTGAAAACATGCTTATTTATTAGAACAGTCACACTACGATCAAGTCACTCACGAACTACACTTGGACGTCCATTCTTAACTAATGATATCCTCACGGAATTTTCGGATGATTCAAAAGAAAATTCTATATGGGTTCCATGAAAAAGATATGCAGATGCATGAACTGGTCAGGACTCGTACAGAGCTTGCAATCTCCGACAGGTTACATGACATAGGTTATCGAATTGTCTCAGTTAAGCTTAAGTTAAGTATTCCCCGGTCATCAACTTCCTTAGCAGCATGAAGATACGTATGTACCATGTTGGGTGGGTTTGTTTCATTAATAAGTAGGGAGGCCTGCAGTTTAATGTCAACAACGAACGACAGATTTCAGCAACATTCTTATAAGACAATGCACTACCCTTTACACAAAGACGACTTTTAATCTGATTATCGTCTGTCCTTAAATCGCTAATAATTCAACGCTCTATTGCGGTTTTCACAGGCCAAACCAAAACAGCTGATGTAGAAAGTTTACTCCTCTTCTTCGTCTCTTCAACATCTGCAGAAGTCATTGGCCAGATGATATGTATCGCCCACTAAAATGTAAAAGCGTACAGAAAAGTCTTCAGTAATTTAGACTAGTTATCGTGGACGCCAACCCCTCTAGCGCGATAGCAAAACAGTTTTTGAGAATTATATCGTATAAAAGAAAAATTCTTCTCCAGTTTGCAAACTTGAACAGATTTTTCTTCATTCGAATATCGACCATAACGACCCCTTTAAGCCATTCGTTTAGCACTGACTTGAGAGCTCTAGTGAAATGTTGCCCAATCAAAGAGCTTAACTATTCTTTAATGCTTTTATAGTGTCGACTGCTTCATATAGTGTGGAACTGTGTTTGAATATACCGTGACTAAAGTATGTTACTAGCAGTTGCTTATTTATCCAATGAATTTTAATGTAGTTGAGACTATCTTTGAGTAACGTTCGCTTCAGGTGGTAATTTGTTCACGTCTGAATGTAATAATTTCGCCAAAACCACTCCTCAGAGCTCGTCGTAGTGTAGTAGGTAATGTGCTGACTTATTAGACATGAGGCCACGATTCAAACCCCAGATCAGACAACGAAATCTGAAAAAATATTTCATCGGCGACTTCCTCTCAATAGATTTCTATCAAAAACTCTGGAAGTAAATAAAATTGCCATGAAAAGTTTCTCAAAAAGCTGTCGTTTAAAGTCGACTTTAAACTGTAGGTCTCGCCACTCACGTATAAAATTAACACGGCCAGCATAAGTGATGTGAGAAGCTAGGTTATAATCCTCACTGAAGGGTTGTAATGAGCTATTATGTATGTGTACTCCTCAGAGGTTGCGAAGTAGACACAACGGTGCTTTTAATCAGCTTCTTCGTTAACTAGAAACAGGCAGCACTTTTATTGTGAGTACACTTGCTCCAGATGACTGCGATGCTTGTCGGGATATGATTGTTGGCAGAGAATACTTGATGTATTGGAAAGACCTTTTGCTTAATGGCTGTTAGCCAACAACTATGGTATCCATTGATGTAATTCAAATTGTTGCAGTGAAAGATCACGCACCTCCAGAGTAGAATTTTCAAGGCTTTAATATTTATTGGTGCGCTATGCTGATTGTTGATGGCTCCAAAGAACTTTTAGCCTTGAGAGCGTTTTATGCATAAGTTATGCTGTCTTTAGACACCACCCTCGCATGTTTTCCTCCCCTCTCTACAATAGTTTCTATGAAATAGTTTATTATTCATCATATGGAAAACCATATTAAAAATAATTTTTGAATATTTTGTTCTCTCTTTTTCTCTGTGTATGTGTTTTGTGTGTGTGTGTGTGCTAAGATAAATGAAAATTTTTTTGGTTGTATGGTGTAAGAAAAGCTTAATTACAAGTTGCTAAAGGATTATTAAAATTTAAACCAGACACATACATACATACATACATACGTACATATGTATACCATACGTATGTATGTTGTTTATGCACCTTGGCAACCACATCATTAAATATTACAGGGAAATTATTGTACACCTGAATGCACAATTCAAGTGAGTGAGTAATTTTTAAGTTGTAAATTAAATCAAAATTAAATTGAAAAATTAAAAACGAAATGAAATGAAATTTCAAATTAATTATGCACAGCTTAATTTGTGTATGTACCTCCCCCTAGCGTATGAGTGATATTTGTGGGTTTATATTAAGTACACGCCACGGTGTTGAATATTAGCGTTCTTCTGCAATGTAAAATGGTAACTAAAGAGGCAATTAATAAATCATTTCTATGATTCCATAAGAAAGATTTTGTCTTTTTATAAAACATGTATCCTAGATTTGATTGCCCACCCCTGTCTTACCTTAAATGCTTTAAATATTCTCATTATTTATGATTTAATCACGTGTTTTAGATGGCAAACAAAATCTATTTTGAAAAGCCTCCTGCCTGCAAAGTTATAAATTAATTTTAACGCAATAAAAAATAATCACACGGAAACAAATAAGTTTGTTACACGTTATTCTAGTCCCAAAGCAAAGTTTTTGAAAAAAAAGAAATGAGCAGCCAAAACTTTTTCCCAATTTAACTTCGAAAAAAAAAAAACAAAAAAATTTTGGAAAACTTTAAAACTGTCCCCGCCAGTAAACGAGAATATTTTCAATGATAAATAAAGCTTAGAGAAGAAGAAGAAGAAGAAGTAAGAAAAAAAATGTATTTGCTTGTTATCAGTTTGGCCTAATTTCTGATTATTTTCGACTACTTTTAGCCAGTGATTGTAATTATATATTTAAAGGCCAGGCACAAGCAAACAAACCAGTGACTAAAAACGAAGCAGAAGAAAAAAGATGAACAAAAAAAATAGAAGCATAAAAGAAAGTTTATTTTCAGCGATATTTTATTTCCTTTTTTTAATTCAGTTTTTATATGCATTTTTAACAAGAAATATTTTGAAAACTTTACCATCCCACTGGCTAAAAATATAAAATATTCAGAGAGTATTTGATAATACCCTACACCAGGGTCGGCAAACTATGGCTCGCGAGCCAAATGCGGCTCTTTGGATGTGAAGCTGTGGCTCTTTAGTTCGATACACATATATTGTTTATTGTAACAAAAACAAAAAATAAAAAATAAACCACAAAATTCTTACGTTTCACTGCATAATACACAAAGAAACTCTTTGTGCCCAAATATTTCCTGCCGAAATAGTTGAGGTCATGGATTTGCTAATAAAGATTGTCAACAGCATCTTGTCAAAAGCACTCTACCATCGTCAGTTTAAAGAATTTGTCAGGTGCGTTACACATGCGAATTAGCAGAGAAAAGAAGTGAGAGTGTGGCAGCTCTAGAGTGGGAATTTCGACAGTTGGCAACGCGGTCTGGATGTAAGATACCAGGACGAGTGTTGAAACGAGACAAATATACTTTTACTTACATAAATGGAACAGAACATTCTGGAAAAACAAGAAAGCGTGGGTATATAAAGCACGCGACTAAAGAGAGTCTTTGCTTTTTGGTTGGAACAGCAAAAGAGAAAGGTTGTGTGTGGTGTGATAGTATGGCATTGTTATGTAAAAAAAGGTTTTATACAAAAAAAGGTGCGCGTGGCTTGTTAAAAAAAGAACCTTTTTGAGACGATCGTAAGAAGAGACACATACGCGGTGAAAAAAAAAATTTTTCCTTTTTTATGCGGACGAAATTGCTGGTGTCTGCGCCACAAAAAGTTGAACCATCCGCCGCATTAACCGACATTTCGATGGGGTGTGTAGCATGATTTTACAGTTGTCAATACTAGCACAACATTTCATATGCATAAACAAAAGAATATCCAATTGCATATGAGCGGCGACCACTTGACTCAATGTTATTGACCGTCGCGCACATGCGACGATCATTTGACATTTTGATGTCAGGCCGCCGATTGCATTGGTTTGCATATAATATGTAGAATATGTGTTGTTCTTGTATGGCATTGCTGGTGATCGTGTGTGGCTCTCTTTACACTTCACCGTGGGAATTATTGTGGATAATAGGCGCGTGTCATATAACATCCACTTGTCCCATAATTATTACACACACAAACCAATATAATATAGTTAAACATATAATATACACAGAAACATATGTTATAGTATTAAGTCAATACAAAATTGTATTAGAATTAAGGGTTAGATTTGGAATTGTTAAATCAGCCAAAATTTAGTATAAAAGAAGGGACATTTTCCCTCAAGAATTCAATCAATAAAATTTAAACAAATAGTGCGGTTCAGCTGCACTTTGTTAAAAACTATTGTTCTTATTATTTGACAGTGCTCTTCTAGTGCACTAAAATAAAATTAAATAATAAATAAAATTTTAAACAAATAAATACTTTACAGGTGTTTGCAGCCTTAGCTGCTACGGTTGTCTGCACTACGTGGAAAAATCCACCATCTCCTCATCCTAAATCATCTTTTACCACCACATGGAAGTATCCACCATCTATTCATCCGATATCATCGCTAACCACTACGTGGAAGTATTCACCATCTCTTCAGCTTATATCATCTCTAACCAGCAATCATATTATCCTCCATCAGACATATAATCGTAAATCACCAGTTCCTGAGGCACCGTGTCTATATCTTCTTTAATAACCTACTTCCCGGCATAACGCGAGCATACCCGCAACGCTGGTTATCTGTCCACACTGGCTTAAGCTGTTGTATGATTGTTTTTCTCGTAAGCAGCTTTGGTACCATTTTCATCCGCGTATTAAAACCAGCGCAGGCATATCACATTATAAATTCTTAAACGAAATGCAGTCTCAGTATTCCGACCTCCTTCTTCACAATAAAGCACGATGGCTTTCCAAAGGAAATGTGCTGAAACGATTTGATTTGTGCTTGAATGAAATAAACACAGTCTTAAATGAAAAGGCTTTACCCTGAATTATAGAACGACAAATGGTTGTAAACATTTTAGTTTATGGTGGATATTACAGCAGAAGATATTCAGAGCGGTAAATTACTTCATTATCAATTTCTAAAGCAATATCGCGATAAGACAGTAATTACTTCAGAGCCTTTAGCAATCCTTATTATAGCAAATCAAGGACTTAATATCACAAAAAGAACTCTCGTATCCTGCATAAAGAGCATGCATCGACAAGCGTTGAAATGTATGAAAGTATTCTGTCGACTATTAGAACCCTACCCTTCAATACCCAAAGACTACCATAAATTGTATGGTAAGCTTCAAGTCGCCTATGACTGCTTAAAAATTCTTCACTTGTGTCTGTGTGTGTGTGCGCTTTTTCTCGGACTCCTTTCTTGTAATTATCTTTTGAATAATTAAAGTGCACAGCAAAAGAAAAAAACCCAGAAAATAAAGCACAAACGAAAACTAAAAGAACTGTTTGGAAGCAAAAAAAAAAAAATAAATAAAAAATATTTCGGGAAAGAATTTGAAAAAAAAAACGCCAAATCTTGTCATTTAAAACGCGTGCCATGCTCTCCAAGAGATATTTAAATAAAAAAAGACGAAAAGGAACAGCTCTCAGATGTAAATAGAAAACGATGGGCGTGTAACACAGACAACACAGAACAACATAGAGCCATCCAAGTGTTGGCGATATTTATCAACTGCTTTAAGCAGCGAAACAACAACAAAAAAAAACGTACGAACTTATGTTTTCTTGTTAGAACAGAAACAGAAACGGAGGAGAGAAAAAAACAGGAAGAAACATAAAAACTTGATTATTTCAAGATGGAAATTATCTTCAAAAGAAATATGAGAGGAGATATGACAGTATTTAAATAGAGTGTTGAGCTACGTGCTGGCTAGTTATCTTATCAGGTTATAAGTTTTCTTATGAATTATTGGATAAAAAAAGTTTCTAAAGGAGGTACCTGGTCAGGTATAGTGGGTTATATTGGTTTGATGAACATGTCAGATTGTATCAAAGAAGTTGAGCAAACTCCGAATACTGTTAGTCATTCTTGGCTAGGAAGTTTACATTTCCTATTTTTCGTGGTTTTAGAAGGTTGTCGAAATGTTAGGTTAGGTTAGTTTAGAGGACGTGTACTTGTCAATTAAGACAAGTACAGTATCCGGAGGTCGAATTGACCCATTGTACAACGTCCTAGTTTCTCACACCACTTATGTTGTGTGTGTTAATTTTTATACATGAGTGGCGGGGCACCTACAGTTTTAAAGTCGACTCCGAACGACATATTTTTGAGAAACTTTTTCGTGCCACTTTTATTTCATTCTCAGAGTTTTTGCCAGAAATCCGCTGAGAGGAAGTCGCCGAAGAAATATTTTTTGTATTTTGTCTTGATGCCTGGCCTGGGGCTTGAACCCTGACTTTATGTCTAATAAGCCAACACACTAACTACTAGACTAAGTAGACCTCAAAGTCGAAATGTTCCTCTAATGTAATTTGAATACCGTGTTGTACCAAGGAGTGTCGTATTACTTCAGAGGAGGGACACTGGAGAATTTCACAGAAATACATACATACATACATAATTGGTCATTACAACCTTTTAGTCAGGATTACAACCCAGCTTCTCACATTTCTTATGCTATGTGTGTTAGTTTTATACATGAGTGGCGGGTGACCAATAATTTAAAGTCGATTCCGAACGACAGACTTTTTTAGAAACTTTTCATTTCAATTTTATTTTACTCACCGAGTTTTTGCCAGAATTCTGCTGAGATTTCTGTTTGAAATGTCTGAACCTGGGGTTTGAACCTTCGCCTCACGTCTAATAAGCCAACACCCGACGTTGCTAAATAAAGTTATTGTATAATGTTTACCTAGTTTTTCTGACAAACTTTAAGTGGCTGTTCGGTGTCATTAATATCTCTCCATATAAAGGCAGAGGAGCAGCTTGACTGTGTAGCGTAGACCTTAAGCTAATATATGTAATGTAAAGCTGCTATTCGAAAAGAAAAACAGCTGCGAAAGGAGATGAAAGCAGAACCATCACGAAATCGATGAGGAAAATAAGATCAGAAGCAATAGCTGACCACTTTGGCAAGTAATACCAAATGAGAGTCGTGAGGAGTGATGCGTTGACGATAGAGGTAGTTTCCTATCGGTTGGAATCAAACATAACCTGTGGCAACAGAAATATCGATTACTACATAGTGATGTCATTATAAGTGGAATATAACATCGTTTAAATGTTCGTCACGTCATTTTTTTTTTTTTTTTGAAAATGTTCATGTCATCTTGCAAAAGTCAGGCTGAATTTGATGGATAGCATGGGTTATGTTGGCTTTGGGGACTACGGTGGTTTGTCGCTTAATCGTATACATACATACATACATAATTGATTACATTATTGATTACATAATTACAACCTTTCCATCAGGATTACGAACTATTTTCACACACCACTTGTGTTGTGTGCGTTAATTTCATGCATGAGTGGCGTTACCTTCAGTTTAAAGACCACTGCGAACGACAGATTTTTGAGAATCTTTTCATGGCAATTTTATTTTACTCTCCGAGTTTTTTTCAGAAATCTTCTGAGAGGAAGTCGCCGAAGAAATATTTTGTCATATTTCGTTCAATTGGAGGTGTCTGACCTGGGGTTTGACCCGAGCCTCACTTCTAATAAGCCAACACACTACTTACTAGACCACGGCGACTTCGTATACATATTTTGCTTAAAAAAGCTCCACAAGAAAATGTCTAATATGATCAAATCGCTGGAAAGTCGCATAACCTTTATGTGAGATGACCAAGCACTCAAATTCCTCATGCAGGATATCTAATTGCACAGGAGTTGTTTGATATTTTGAGCTTCCCTATTAAAACTTCAAAAAAAGTTGGTAAGCAGTTGTCTGTAGAGGACGCTGTTGACGCTGATGGCGTGGCCAATGTTGTTTCCAAGAAAATATGAACGATAATCATATTTTGATGATTGATATTTTTTTGGAAACGACGTTGGCCAGGCCATCAGCGTCAACAGCGTCCTCTACAGATAATTGTTTACAAACTTCTTTCTTAAATTCTAATAGGATTGCTCGACATGCCTTATAATTCAAGCGACATTAGATATTCTGCCAAAAACCCACACCAAAAAGAATAATTTTTCAGGATGCATAGGACGCTCGTGAATTTCATATGTATTGGTATCGTTCCCTATACGAAAATTGCGTTTGTTCACGTATTCATTCATTTAGAAATGCTTCTCTTCACTTTCGTATGTAAATTAAAATTAGTTGCCATTTACTCAAGAGCTTATTCATCGAACACTTGTTGTAATCTTTGGCCGTTTGCCTGTAATTACTGGCTCAGCTGAATTTTGTATGAATGCTGGCCACAGTTACTATGTAAAATTCATCAGATTATGGTCTGCGAAAGCCCGAGTTCTTATGCTCTACTTGAAATCGAATGCCTCAGATATTACTGCACGCGCTCTCACGGATAGCAGTAATGTTTTCTGTGGAAGTTGCGTTTAAGCGACGTACGGGTATAGGTCGATCGTTTACCAAACCTGTGGAATCGAATTTATTTGCCATATTGCTAATGGTCCTCTCATTATAATTTGTTAACCGCGGTTTCTAACCAAACAGTTCCTGATTTTGGCTCATAACAGGTGTATTCACTGCCTTTTATACACCCGTGATATATTTACTTCCCCTAGTCTAGTAGGTAGTGTGTTGGCTTATTAGATGTGAGGCCACAGTTCAAACCTCAGGGCAAAAACATTTATTCGGTGACTTTCTCTCAGAAGTTGATCGCGGCATGCATATAAAGGGTCCGCCAAATAACCTTTTTTTTAAATGCTTTAAAAAAAACTACGGATAATTTTCACAAATTTCTTTTTTTATTTGAAAGAACAATCCTTCCGGTTAATAATGGAAAATAATTTCATTCGAATGGTTGCCTCGGCTGGACATGCAGTAGTCTACACCAGAAGATGCCGATTTTGGCAAAAAAAATCATCTTTTCAGGTGAAGCTCATTTTGATCTTGGCGGGTATGTAAACAAGCAAAATTGTCGCATTTGGCGCACAGCAAACCCGCACGCATACGTTGAAAAGTCGACGCACCAAAAACGAGTCATTGGGACATTTTTCTTCGAAAATAAGCAAGAAGTGGCCGTTACAGTCAATGGCGATCGTTATCGGGCCATGTTGAATGAATTTTTGTTCACAAAAATTAAAGAGGAGGATACTGACAACATTTGGTTTCAACAGGACGGCGCTACGTGCCACACAGCCGAAGCTACAGTCGATGTTTTCGCCCTGTTCTTGAAGATCGCATTATCAGCCGCAGAGACAATTGACGCTTTAAAGGACAATATTCGTGAAGAAATTGGTGAAATACAGCTGCACACAATCGATAATGTGCTTAAAAATTGGACCGATGCATGGCCAGCCGAGGCAGCCATTTGAATGAAATCATTTTCCATTATTAACCGGAAGGATTGTACTTTCAAATAAAAAAAGAAATTTAAGAAAATATTCAGTAGTTTTTTTTAAAGCATTTTCAAAAAAAAAGAGTTATTTGGCGGACCCTTTACTTATAAAACACACGCAACATTAGCGGTATGAGAAGCAAGACCAATTATCTATGAATGTATGTAAGTGTTAAATTTCTGCACAATATCTCCATGATATTATGAATTGATCTTTAAAGTGTTCTAATCTGGTAGAAAAGATATGACGTATTCACGACATTAAGCAATCCGTATATAATTGGCGGCGTTCAAAACAAATTAAAGCCACCTTTGTAAGTATACAGCCAACATAACCTTACACAGGTCCTTAGATAAACCACTCTTATGTGAATCTCCCACTTTTGTTGGAAAGACATGAGGTCGCTGTTCAAACTCCAGGTCAGACATTTCCAGTGAAACGACTTCGGCGTTCTGGCAAAAGCTGTGAGTGTAAATAAATTCGCCATGAAACTTTCTCAAAATTCTGTCGTTTGGAGTCGATCTTTAAACTGTAGGTCCCGCTACTCATGTATAAAAATTAACACACCTAACATAAGTGAAGTGAGAAGCTAGGTTGTAATCCTGTCTAAAGGGTTGTAATAACCAGTTATGTACGTGATATTATTTCCTTAAATTATTGATACTGATTGAGTATATTGCCTGACAGTCTTTATCAGCCAACTAAATTTCCATTTTTCCCTTTTCCTTGTTCATTTTCTTAAATTTATTAAATTTAAACCTCCCTCTCTTTAGCAAAAAGAAATTCATGAAGAAAAATTACAATAAAAAAATAGAAAAAACAAGATTTAAAGTATTTCGTTTTAATTATGATTTTCGCCATTCCTTTTTTTTATTATTTTTTCAGTTTGGTTGCACTTTTTTTCTTTCCCTTAAAGTCATGGTAACAGTTACCAGCATAGAAGAAACTGAGGGGTGAGGAGGGGGAGAGGATGCAAAAAATGTTTACACAAATACTTTTAAGTAGTTTTCACAGTCTTAAAGGAAGAGAATTTTTTTATTACAGATGACAGTCATAATTTCTTTTTTGTCTTTCTTTTAATTTCTTCTCTCCTTCTACTTGTATTACATAAAGCGAAAGCAAACGAGGGGTGTAATATAAAGTTAAATGAAATGGAAAATTTTTAGCATAAAATTAATGTCGCTGCCATTAATTTTCGAAAGTGAAGAGAAAAGAGAGAGAAATAAAATTAAGTTTTTTAAGGATCTTAATTAAAAATTTAAAACATAACAGTGTGCTGCTAATTATTACATTTTCATTTCCGGGTTTCAAATTAAATTGTTCTCCTACAAAACAAAAAAAACACAACAAAAATACAACAAAATAAACAAAAGTTTATGCATCAATTGTCTCTCCAACACTACTAGGAGAGAGAAGAGAAATGAAAAGACTTTGGAAATTGTGTTAAACGGTGTTAAAACCACAATTACACATTGAGACTGTTATACGCCACATGCCTGCGTTACGAGACATCTGTGGTGCATATGCACAAGGAAACACTGCTACTAACTAACTAACGTGCCATACCATCACCACACTTACCACCACCCTCACCACACTTACCATTTAACCAACTCTCTCTGCGCTCTATGCTACAACACCACTCTCTCTCTCTCCCAATCCACTGTTGCTGTTGCTGCTGCATGTTTCTTGAGAATTATGCTGTGCTTCTCAACGACAAAAGATAACGACAACGGCAACAGCAACAACGACAACAAAAACAACAACAACTCTGATGATAATAAAATAACGTTAACGAAAGAAAAAAAATGTGTTGCAAGTCGAAGGAGTCTCTCTCTGTATACAATTGCAACAGTTGCAATCAAAGTGCAAAGCCACAACTAAACCTGCTTGCAACAAATGGTATACGAGTATGTGTGTGTGTACACTCTTGTAGCAGCTACAAATGCTTATACATTTGAACCATAGCCTGCCTGTGTGTGCATATAGCAAACGTCATGTAATTGTTTATAAATCTTGGTATTACTGCAGTTTATTAAAATTATATTGGGTAAGGGCAAAAGTCTATACCATTGGGGGGAAGTTTATAAATAATAAATCAGGTTCTAATAAACTTATAATTGAAGAGACATCCACTATCAACACTACCCTCAGGGACACTGTAGCATTGTGAACTTCCATCGTTTCCATTGCCAAGTTTTCTATCACAGGCTATGTTTCTATCACAGGCTGTGTTTCTATCACAGGCTATGTTTCTATCACAGGCATGTGTTTATAACAGGCTATGTTTCTATTACAGGCTGTGGTTCTATCACAGGCTATGTTTCTATCACAGGCTGTGTTTCTATCACAGGCTATGTTTCTATCACAGGCATGTGTTTATAACAGGCTATGTTTCTATTACAGGCTGTGTTTCCATCGCAGGCTATATTTCTATCACAGGCTGTATTTCTATCACAGGCCAGGTTTCTATCACAAGCTGTGTTTCTATCACAGACTGTGTTTCTATCACAAGCTGTTTTTATATCACAGGCTGCGTTTCTATCACAGGCTGTGCTTCTATCACAGGCTGTATTTCTATCACAGCCTGTATTTCTATCACAGGCTGTATTTCTATTAAAGGATATTTTTTATCACAAGCTGTGTTTCTATCACAGGCTATGTTTCTACCATAGGCTGTGTTTCTATCACAGGCTATATTTCTATCACAAGCTGAGTTTCTATCAAAGGCTGTATTTCTATCACAAGCTGTGTTTCTATCACAGGCTGTATTCTATAACAGGCATATGTTTCTATCACAGGCTATGTTTCTATCACAGGCTGTGTTTCTATCACAAGCTGAGTTTCTATCAAAGGCTGTATTTCTATCACAAGCTGTGTTTCTATCACAGGCTGTATTCTATAACAGGCATATGTTTCTATCACAGGCTATGTTTCTATCACAGGCTGTGTTTCTATCACAAGCTGAGTTTCTATCACAGACTGTGTTTCTATCACAAGCTGTATTTCTATCAAAGGCTGTATTTCTATCACGGACTGTATTTCTATCATAGGCTGTGTTTCTATCACAAGCTGTGTTTCTATCCCAGGCTATAGGAACTCGACAGACTGTCTTCAGTGGCCTTCCCAGGTAGTCTGAGAATGGAATTATGCCGACAGATACAGTGATTTTCTATGTAAACAGTCAATCTGGCATGAGGCCATTAACTAGACACTTTCATAGGTTAGGTTAATGTGATAGCTTTCATACCGAAAGCTCACTTGAGCACGCATAGCGGCCCATTGTGACGCCACAGGTGAACACAGTCTTTGTACTGACCAAGTTTCTCCGAAACCAAGGAGAGATAAGTTGGTCAGCGCAAGGGCTGCATAGCTTTCATAGCTTAAGATTGATTGAAGTCTGCAAGAACACCCTCACGATGCTATTGCGTAGAATCAGGGTGATACAGTGTTGTGTTTTGAGACATTGTGATGTTTGTGGTAGTAAGGCTGCAGATGAACTGGCAAGAGAAGAAGCGGTGAAGGGCGCGAATGTGATGGATGCCGTCCTTGGGACGTACATACATAATTGGTCATTACACCCCTTTAGTCGAGACCCAGCTTCTCACATCATTTATGTTGTGTGTGTTAATTTTATACATGAGTGGCGGGACCTACAGTTTAAAGTTGACTCCGAACGACAGCAATTTTATTTTCTTTTGGGTTTTTGGCAGAAGTCTGCTGAGAGGAAGTCGCCCGAGAAATATTTTTTTATTTTTCGTTTTGATGTCTCATCTGGGATTTGAACCTTGGCCTCACGTCTAATAAGCCTACTAGACTAGAGCGACTTCTGGTACATATCGAGACATATTGATCTATCAAGTGATGAGACAAAGAGTAGACTTTTTCAAGCAGAACAATGGAGATTCCACAATCTTGAGATATTTATGTTCCTCGTTGACAATTTTTTGAATGAAATGAATCATGAAAATGAGGGATGAATCTGTTAGAATCTTGAACGCTTCTTTACACTACGTCCTCTGAGCATTTCATCTTCAGGGGCAGGGAGAACCCTTTTTTCTGCAATACTTGCAGTAACCAGCTGGAATATTCTGTATCTGTGCAGCAGTATGGAGGAGCAAAGACTCAGGATTCTGGAACCAATTGGAAAGTCTGACGAGGCAGTTTAGGCTCTCAGTGTATATACTTGGCAGATCAAACCTATGGCTACTATAGAATACTCTACGCAATTTTTACTCCGCTTTTCTGTATTTCGATATTTCGATACTTCTGTAGTCCTTCCACTTACTCCCATTCAACTTCGTCTAATTTTTTAAGTCACTAGGAGTCTATTCTGTTTCCTACAATTTAAATTTAAAATATTACCGGACATTACTTATGCCCTTACCCTCCCTCCACTTGTCATAACTGTCATTTTATTCGTTACCCTTAATAAATCTGAATCCCCAAAAGATTTTTAGCTGGGGTTCAACGAATAAATATTTAATAATTCTGGAACACTACTCATGCAGTTGCTCACTGGGTCTTCTCTTCTCTTCGCTTCTTCTCTTTTCCCCGTTTTTTGTTTTGTTTCATTTATTTATTTTTTTTTTTTTTTGGGGGGGGGGGTTCAAATGCACTTCTACGCTCTGTTGGATTTGTATGAAATAAATCATAAAATATTTAATGAGCTGAGGATATTTGCTGAAAGAAAATCTACATTTTCCAGAGAGCAGAGTCGAGTAGAGACTCAAAACTGAATGGAAACAATAATACATGATGCATATAAAGAAGTATAACAATAACAGTATAAGAGTGTATGTATGTATGTATGTACTTTGGCCTAAAAGTAGGTCATATAATTATTTAAATTTTTTAGCTGCCTTAAAGTATGCTTTAAATATTAAAATTAACCAAGCAAGCGTTAGCATTTAAAGAAATTCAGTCATTTGGGTTTTGAATATGCTGCAATGTATTGTTGTCAACGTTTATGCCGCCAAAATATGCTTTACAATTATTTAATAAAATTAAAGTATACTTTTAGGTAGTAAACATGTTTGTTTTGCGTTGTTTTAGTTTCCTTTGTCTTTAAGTAACCCCCTCTTAATTTCTGTTTTGGCATCCCTTTGGCAAAGGTGTCTACAAAGTTAATTAGTTGCTGCGACCCCTGCTGACACCTGTCTCTTGAGTATTTCCCTGTTGTCATGTTGCGAAGTCAAGACTTTCTTTTACTGTTTCGTTTCTTTTTTTGCTTCTTCTTCTTTTACTTCATTTTCTTTTTAATTTCTCTGTTGTTGTGCTGTCTCTAACAGTTTTCGTTTTATTGTGTTGTTGTTGTTGTTATTTCTTGAGTTGTTGCTGTAATGTTAGTGTTGTTGTAGTCATATGATGTCGTTGTCGTTGTGTTGTTGCTTATTCACTGTCAGTAGTTGTTTTTTTCTATTAGTTTTCTTATGTTTTAAGTCACAGACAAAACATTGTTTCGCTTGTTTTCTTTTGCAGCTGTTTTGGCAGCATGAAAGGCGGACTTTATTTCACGTTAATTAAATCGTAAAGTGACAAAATATAACGTTTGGAAAATGTGTTCAATTGTTGAAGAAAGAAATCAAGTAATATGGGTTTGAAAATTAGGTTCTCCGATAGTTTAGCTGGTTCGAACTATCCACACGACCTTTTGCTTCGCCAGAATATTATGGAAATGATAGAACTACGCTTTATAAAGCTTCTTGTGAAGATCGCATAACGAACTTCGCTCCTATTAGGCTTCATTTCACTAATTATCTCCATCTTATCTGCCATCTAATATTATCATTACATCGTCTATTCTGGAAATAGAGGGTACCCAACCAAATAATGTGTGATTTTTTAAGAGCTATAGGAAAATTTTTCAAAAAAAACAAACACATAAAATTCAGTAAAATTCATGAAATCTTTATTTGAATCGATAGCACGGTCCATATAATTTAATGTTTGAAGATTATTTCATTCAAATGTTGACCGCGACTGCACCTCAAATGGTCCATCCGCTTAGTCCAATTTTGGCATACTCTTTCATTTGATCATTTGACCGGTCCCGAACGTGAAATAAAATGTTCACCGAACTCGCCTCTCAATAAGTCCATTGTGACGCGTGCTGTGTGGCATGTGGCACCGTCTTGTTGAAACCACATCTCATGCGAGTCAAGCTATTGCATTTTGGGCAAAAAAAAAGTTGGATATCATTTCAAGGTAGCGCTCACTATTCACAGTTACGTTACGATTCGCAACATCTTTGAAGAAGTACGATCCAATGATGCCACCAGCGCACAAACCGCACCAAACTGTGACTTTTTCTGGATGCATTGGTAACTTTTGCAATGCTTCTGGCTGATCTTCACTGCAAAATCGACAATTCTGCTTATTTACGTATCCATTGAACTAAAAATGAGCTTCGTTGCTGAACACAATTTTTCGATAAAGAAGTGGATCTTCGGCCAACTTTCCAAGAGCCCATTCACCAATAATTCTGCGTTGCGGTAGGTCGTTCGGCTTTAATTCTTGCACCAGCTGTATTTTCAAAGGCTTCACCCCTAAATCCATCCGCAAAATTTTCCACGTTGTTGAGTAACAGAGGCCCAATTGCTGCGAACGGCGACGAATCGATAATTGATAGTCACCATTAACACTGGCCGGCCGATACAGCTGCGATATTTTCTTCAGTTCGCACTCTTCGTAAGCGTGTTGGTGGTTTAATGTCCAACAATGTAAATTTGGTGCGAAATTTAGTCAGTGGGTCGATTAACCTGACCATAAAATGGAAGAAGCACGCGATGAACTTTCTTAACAGAGCACGCATTTTGATAATAAAATTCAATGATTTGCAAGCGTTGTTCGTTTGTAAGACGATTCATGGTTAAATTGTAGACCAAACTGAAGATGTTTGACAGTGAAACAAAACACGAAACGTGTGTGAGCTATTTAAACCAGTGTTGCCAAACAGATAATTGCTAAAAAATCACCCTTTAGTACCATACTTGCTGACAAAAAACTCGAAAGCTTCTCGGTAAGTAAGCAACAAACTTCAAAGTATTGGACATTTATTGTGTAACAATCATAGTCTCCTGGGCGAGATTTTCCATAACAGGAAGATGACATCAATGTTTTTATCACCGCTATTCTCTAAATGGCTTGTTTTTTTAGGTTTTCCATGTATTTAATTGTGAAATATTACGACTTCATCACTAATCAAACATTTCGAGCACCTACTCCTCACCTTCCAAATATCTGCTTCTCCTCTACAGAAATAACGTAGAAGCTCATCTGATTTCAATCTCATTTGCCTTGTCATTGCAATGAATACCCACATGGCATTGGGATCTAGCAGGCAGTTTCATACATAAATACATACAAAATGGGTAATTACAACCCATTTGTCAGGATTACGACCTCGCTTCTCACACCACTTGAATGGCGGGACATACAGTTCAAAGTCGTTTTAGAACGACAGATTTTTGAAAAGCATTTTCATGGCAATTTTATTTACTCTTAGAGTTTGTGCCAGAAACCTGCTGAGAGGAAGATGCCAAAGAAATATTGGTTTCATATTTCATTTTGATCTCTAATCTGGGGTTTGAACAATGGCCTCAGGTCTAATAAGCCAACATACTACCAAGTAGACTACGGTGACATCAGCAGGCAGTTTCATACTCCTACCAAGTCAACCCCATACCAGCAGAGTGTTCGGCTGGTTGCAATCCTGCAATTCTCGAAATGTCTATTAACGATCCACCTGTATGCTACAAAATGATTTTTTCTCTTACAAATATTGCCTCCAACTAAACCTCATTGCAAAGCATTGCCTAAATTCATAAAATCAAGGTGACAACAGCTGCCAACCACTTGGTTTACAATGTCCGCTGATGAAGCGTAGGTTAGGTTTGCCACCCATTATCCTAACCATAGCCCGCAGCTCCGTGGTAGGACAGGTTCTCAATGCCTCGGTTGTGCTAACATGTGACATACAATGCATACATGTTGTGTGCCTTAATGTTTTATACATGAAGGGCGGAACCTACGGTTTAAAATTGACTCCAAATGAAAAATTTTTGAGCAGCATTTTCATGGCAATTTTTTTTAGTTACTCTCAGTGTTATGGTTAGAAGTCTGCTGAGAGGAAGTCGCCGAAGAAATATGTTTTTGTTTTTTATTTTGTTGGAGATGTCTGACCTGGGGTTTGAACCGTGGCATCACGTCTAATATGCCAACACACTATCTACTAAACCCTACAAGTCTCGGAATATCTATCATCAACCCGTCAGAATACTACAAAATGATCCTTCTCTTGCGAATGTTGACTCGTTTCGTAGCATTTCTTAAATCAAGGAGACAGCAGCTGCCAAGAACTTGGTTTATAAGATTGCAATGGCCTCTGGTGAATAGCAGGTTAGGCTTGCCATCCAATTGCCTAACCATAGCTTTCATGGCTCCGTTGTGAGGCAGATTCTAATCGCATTGTTTGTACTTACACTTGGCAGTCTCTGTGTTTAGTACCACGGCATCAAAACTGTTCCCACATTCCTTTTCCTGCCCAAACAATTGTAGAAATTCAGTGCATTCTCATTGGTTTACATCACAATCCTGTAAGCCTTTTGGCTTGAAATGCTGTCTCTACATGACATATTTCCTGGTGAAAAGCACGAACTGGAGACTACATTTATTGACCCCCAATATTTCGGCAGCTAAAAAGGTACGAAAATTTTTTTAAAATAAAATAAATGAGGAAATAAAAGCTAAGTATTCTTGGTCTTACGCTTTTATGCTCCTTATTAGGCGTATAGTTTGGCAGAAAACCTTTCTAATTCATTTCTTATCTTCACTTTATTGAGAATAATTGCTAGGAATAAATCAACAAGTCCATGAAGTGCTTTTATTTGCAATGTTTTCCTCTTTAATTGTTTCATAACTATGATGGCACTTCATATTTAGTTGAGTTAATCAAATCATATGCCCTAAATCTACGATGCCATTATTATTGTAATAATTATCGCTTTCACATGGCAAAGTTTCCAAACAAAGTTTACAATGAACTCAAATAATAACAAAGATTTCAATGATCAAACAACTCGCACACACTTATGATTTCTTGTGGCAGCATTATGATGCAAAAATGCTATGGAAATCTAACAAATCTAACGAAAGCTTTATAATTAGCACACAGCTAATAATAATGACAGCAGCACCACAGCACTCTAGCAACAGCAAACAAACAAATTTAAACCCCCCAAGTATTTGCAACAGACAAAAAGGCACAGTCAGATTAAGTAAGCATATGCAGCAGCCGACTAAGGATTTCAAGTGTAAATTAAGCAGGAATTTAAAGACAAAAGCCACCGCAAGCATACTATGATGCATAACCAAGCCAGTCAAACAATCAGACAACCCAGCCAACCCAACCCAACCAACCAAACAGCCAACCAACCCAACCAAACATTCAAACAGCCAGCCCAGCCAGCCAAGCCAGCCAGAAAACAAGCAAACTTAACAAAAGTGCCACAAAATCTAACAAAACTATGGAAGAAGTTGAAGACAAAGAAAGAAAGAAAAAAAACCTAAAACCGCAACGGAAATATGATATTGAATGCTCTACACACACACAAGCAGGCACAGCTAAGTAGTGGCATGATGGTAAGGCAGTGGCATTAACTGCATAAGCAATGGCAGCAACACCAACTTAATCTATGCAAACATCTAGTTAACATGGCATATTTGTTGCAAGGATAACATCATCATTATTATCACAAGCAGCCTTTACTAGTAGTAGTAGCAGCATGAGCACAAACACCAGCAACAATAATTTGCATTTGTCTTGTCTACATGTTTAATATACGTGCAACATATGCTTCTACACCCATATACATACGCACACACTTTTATCCCCCTTAGAACATTCCCTTACTAAAAGTAATGCAAAAGGCTCAGCGTTTCTCTCTTTTTTTGTTCTCTTTTCAGTGCAAAATTTATGTCATTCTCTCCCTAATGGTGTGAGCATGTGTGTAAGTGTATGTGTATGTGTGTGTAAAACAGTCAGTCTAATTAGGTGTAAACAAACGTCTTCAGCCGTCTGTTAGTAAGCATTTCATGTATAGTTTTTTGCCTATTGTTTGCCGTATATTTTGTAAGCAAAACTAAGTGGGATTAAGCGCTAAGCCAACAACAACAACAATAAATAAAAACTTTTTGTACTCCATGCGACAACAAAAAAACATAATAGGACCGAAAAAATGTAAAAAAATTGTGCACAAGTCAGCATCTTTTCAAAACAGCAACAACAACAACAACAAATTGGCGAGACAAAACCACCAGCAACTGCTGAAAACTTTTGTGGTTAGTTTTGAAGCCACTTGCAAGGTAGGCGTAGAAGGGGAATTTCGATAGGAGCTTATTACAGGGATAGGAGAACATTCTGGAAATGTTATTATTGGTAGGGCTGGTCAATAGGTGATCAATTGATCGAAAGAGGAAGCCTAGTTTTGGCAGCATATGCTTAAGCAGCATAAATATACCGAGCCTGTGCCTGTCTTCCTATAAGATAATACCCGGTAATCCCATACTCCAATAGGGCCATACCGCTCTTAAATAATATGTTAAAAAGTAAACGTAATTGCCTGGTAGTAGCTTAAGAGGTCTTAACCTCCCATCTACCTATTGCAACTCCTATAGTAATACGCCAAATCTTGAGGTCATAGGGAAATAATGCGTACATGAATGGCTTCCAATTCCAACATTCATACATAACATGTACATAATTTGGTCATTCCAACCCTTCAGTCAGGATTACAACCTAGCTTCTCACACCATTTATGTTGTGATTGACAGTTTTATACATGAGTGGCGGGATCTATAGTTTATAGTCGACTCCGAACGATCGATTTTTGAAAAACTTTTTCAAGGCAATTTTTTGTTTACTCTCAGAGTTTTTGCCAGAAATCTGCCAAACAAATATATTTTCTTAGTTCATTTTGCTAGAGATGTCTGACCTGGGATTTTAACCGTGGTCTCGCGTCAAGTAAGCCAACACACTACCTACTAGACTAGGGCGACTACAACCCTTGTAGTAAAGCATTGGATTCCTCTTGAATATTCTAAGCTTTTAAGATACCAAGTCTCGAAAGGCCAGTTACAAAGCCTTGATTTTACTCACCTACAGACTTGAACGCGATTGATGTTGGTGCACTTATAGCACCATAATTTAAGGAAACTGGCGGCACCATTTCATTAACTTAGGTTTCAAAAACTTGCTTGTGACCAAAGCCTGATACCGGCATTGGCTTAGTTGGGCCTTTAGAGATTATAAAGCCCAAATCCGAATGCTTAGGTCGGTAGGTAGGTTGGAGTAGTAGCTTTGATACCAAAAGCTTACTGGAGTACATATAGCTGCCCGTTATGACGTCACAGATAAACGCAGTCCCTGTACTAACGGAGTTCCACCAAACTAGGGAAGAAGTTGATCAGCGCAAGGGCTACGCATTAAAATAACGACTACCCTAGGCAGGAAAACTGGCCTGTAAGTTTAATAAACGCAGCTATATGCTTGACATCAATGGATGATAGCTCCGTCAAGCTAACAAGAAATGGAGAGCCAAATAACCAATATTTGCACCACGCAAGAGATGAGCATTGACAAAGAAAATATATAACAGTGTCCTCTTCATCAGCAGGTCTGCACTTACGGCAGAAGTCGTTAGATGGTCTTCCCATAACACTATGACCTTTAACTATGGCCACGGTGATCGAGATGATGTTACGATCATGTCCGTGTATCTGGTAGTTGCGAGGGCCAAGTGAGTCTAACAGTGGAGCAGGAATCCTCATTGACTCAGGATAGGTTGGCGTCCTGAAAGAATTTCCGTACAATGGCCAATTTAACCTCGCCGTAGTCTAGCGCCGTAGTGTGTTGGCTTATTAGACGTAAGGCCACGATTCAAACCCCAGGTCAGACATCAAAACGAAATATGAAAAAAATATTTCTTCGGCAACTTCCTCTCAGCAGATTTCTGGCAAAAACTAGGAGAGAAAATAAAATTGCAATGAAACTGTAGGTCCCGCCACTCATGTATAAAATAAACACACATAATACGAGTGGTGTGAGAAGCTTGGTCGTAATTCTGACTGAAGGGTTGTAATGATCAATTATGTATGATAGCGCTACTGTTTTAGTTGGGTCTGCGGATATTATAAAGTCTTATTCCGAATGCTCAGAGCGTGATTACTTCTTGCCACGCATTATGAAGGATAAATTGTTAGCATTTCGTGTGTACAGTCCAGGGTTTTATACTCTATTAGTGACAATCACAGGCCAACCATAGTCGCTTGTTGTTAGTACAAATGCCAATGGATTTTAGGTTGCGGAGAGAAAAGTCGACGGGATCAACGGATAATCCGATTTAAGATGGAGCTTGATGGCTATTAGTTGTCCTAACTAGAGAAACAGACCCTAATAGAGAGTTTGGACCAGATGCTAATGGCTTTTAGATTGCGAAGATACAAGGCCACTGTAACAACGGACCTTCTGAATTAAGGTGAAGGTTGATGGCTATTAGTTGCTACAAAGCAGGATAACAGGCTGTAATAGATAGAAAGTATTCTGCATAGCATAGACCATAGACCATAGACCATAGACCATAAACCATAGACCATAGACCATATACCATAGACCATAGACCATAGACCATAGACCATAGACCATAGACCATAGACATAGTGACTGAATCACCACCATCAGCTTAGCTCCAAAAATCAAAATTTTTGGTTTAGTTAGAGGACATGTAGTTGCCAATTGAGACAAGTACGGTCCCAGGAGGTCCAGTTGACCCATTGCACAACGTCCTAAAGTTGTTTTAAGCTCTCGAATCATAACAACACAGTACTTATGGCTTAAAACAATTCCTTACTAAATATGAACGTTAACTAATTTACCACCGCTACTGAAACCCTACCTCAAGAATTTTATTAATTTTACTACCGCAAAGCCTATCTCCCTCCCCTTTTCTTCTCGTTCTTTATGGCTTTAAAGAAATTCTTATTTTCCTTTAAAGTTTTATAACAAAACCCCATGTTTTGCTTTGCTTATGTATTTTCTGACTGAGACTACCATGGCTGTCAAATGAATTTGTATATGAAAACGAAGCATACATATATGTATGTACATACGTATGAATGTATTCTTTGTGCTAAATTTTCGAGTGTCAAAAGAAACCACAAAATTGTAAATAAAACTGCTGTAGACACATTAATTATGCAGCGTATTTAACAAAAACAAAAACTTTAACTTTTGCTTGAACAACCCAAAGGAGCAGCGGAGGAAAAGAAATAAAAAGAGAAACGGAAGTAAAACACAAGAAAGGAAATTCTACAGACAATGGTAAACAGCCAAAACATATACAAAAGCAAACCAAAAACTACAACGACAACTACAAGACATGTTTACAAAGTTTTGTTTTTTCTCTTTTTTGTTGGTGCCTTGCAACTTTTAATAGAATTTTATTGATTTGAAATAAATTACAATAACAACGAAAAAGTTTTCATGGTGTATGTGTCTGTGCTTAAGCTGTTGTTTGTGGCATGCGGTTTGTTTTGCATGTGCCATAAACCATTAAAGGCTTTACAACACATGACGTATGTGTGTATATGCCCCCTTCAAAGTAATTTGCCACTTTCAAGCGTACGAGTGTCATTTGTTTATTAATTATTGCGGTGCGGTTGATTTCAATTCAATTATTATTGGATTCTTTGCAAGTATTTGCGGGAATGATAAATAAATATATGGGCCAATAGGGATTTGATTAACAGTCGTTTTGGGAAGGCAAAACTATGTAAATAACTTGAGGGAAAGGCAATATTTTCTAAAACACTTGATATGTTTGACAGAATTATTTGGTGAGTTTGATTTACACTGCCTTGTAGACTCTCAAGTAACATAGTGAAATTATTTCAGAGAGCTTTTAGTGACGTATCTCTACAATAAAGCCAAGTTCTTTTGTGCTCTGCTTCTTGCGCGCCTACGCCAGTTGGTTACACCAGCGATGACAGGGCTTCCTCGATTTGGTCCTTTCAACGAATTCAAGGTCGTCCTCTTCGCCGACTTCCGCAGATTCCCGCATCAAATACCCGTCTCGCCGGAGCATCCTCCTCCATTCGAACGAGCCGAGCCAGCGCCAAATTGATTGATTTATTGACCTCTTCATGGCTACGCGGCGGAATCTCCACGCCGTCATCATTGATCAGGTTCGGAACATCATCTCTAAAGGCGGAATTGATGTCGTCATCGCCTTGTAGCAGAGTAGAGAAGTGCTTCCTCCATAACCTCAGCACCCCTTGCGGATCTGTTACCAAATTTCCGTTCTCATCTTTGCAGGAAGACGCTCCGGGCTTATAACCCTCGGTTAGACGCTTAACCTTTTGATAGAATTTTCGAGCGTCATTCCTGCACCTGTACAACTCGATTTCCTCACGCTCACGCCTTTTCTGCTCCCTCTTCTTTCGTCTGAAAAGGCGTCTCTCATCCCTTCTCCTCTCTCTATAGTTCTCGACAATAGCTCGCGTAGTGGCAGACTGCAGAGTTTTTCTGTAAGGGAAATCTTACAGAAAGTCTAAAAAGCCGAAGTCAGCTTCGTATGTTTCTTAGAAAGCATGTGCACTAATGCGACTACTATTCTAACTCTTTGCAAAGTTTAAATGACGAAAAGTAGTAAGAATACGACACCAGTTCCTACATGTATTATTATTCCTTCTGATGCGTAGAAGCTTGTTCTGATTCCATACCATATTGGTGCTCAGTAAAATCTCAGAAAACAATCGAACGATTGGACATTTCTCCCTGCAAAATTTTAAGAATGTGAGGAATATGACATTTGTGTAGATACCCCCTCCATTTCCATCACTAGTGGCTTTCTTATCCTCTCGATTTTGTCGTACATATGGTTTGTTTTGACTTTTCAGCAGATTTCTGGCAAAAACTCTGAGAGCAAATAAAAATTACCATGAAAACGTTTCACAGAAATCTGTCATTCGGAGTCGACGTTAAACTGTTGGGTTCCGCGCCATTCTTGTATAAAAATTAACGCACACAACGTAAGTAGTGTGAGAAACTAGGTCGTAATCCTGACTAAAGGTTTGTAATGACCCATTGTGTGTGTTTCTCTTTCAGGACTCATTATAAAGATTTTTCAGAGCGGTTTTAGTGTTACATCACCGTAATAAACCCAAGTTCTTTTGTTCCAATTGGGAAAATATTGTATTAAAAATCGACTTTAGCATCGTATGCTTTTTAAAGACCACATGCACGAGTGTGACTAACTCATTGCAGAGTTTACATAATGAAAAATAGGAAAAATACTACACCAGTTCTTTTATCTATTATTATTCCTTCTGATGAATAGTAGGGTATTACCAGCAGCACTGGTCATCAGTAAAGCCTGGACATCAGTAAATCAAAAGACAGTCATATGATTGAACGTTTCTGTCTACAAAGCAAAGAATATGTCTGTACTGCAGATACCCCCTCCATTTCCATCACTAGTGGCTTTCTTATCCTGCCGCTTTTTCGTTGCCATTTCCATGTGCTCTTTTTGGAGTACATATGGTTTCTTTTGTCTTAGCAATGTGCTGCCTTGTCTCTTTTGACAACGAGAAATATACCCTGAGGATTATTACTCTTTTCACTATTGTGTTGTCTGGCGTTGTCTTACTTGTATCGTATTTTAATGTCGCAAGCTTTCGCTTGTGCCTTACCACATTGGAGTTGGCCACCAGTTCGAAGACATTCGAATATCAAATGGTGGTAGTGTTTATGTCTCATCAAAGGCTGTTACAGCTGAAGTTCCAGTTATTTTGTCTTTTAAAAGCAACGTTATACTTCTCGTGCTTCTTTCTGGCGCAGAGGCATGAGCACTATTAAGCACTGCTGCAGCAGCCCTAAAGTATTCGAGACAAATGTCCTGCGTAAGATCTTCGGTCCAGGAGTTGACGATAATTTCCGCATCCGATCTAACAGTGACCTGTATGAGCTTCTCGACGACATGGACGTTATGCAGCGTCTTAACATCCAGCGTCTGCGCTGGCTCGGCCATGTCGTTCGAGGAGGAGGAGGATGCTCCGGCGAGACGGGTATTTGATGCGGAGGTTTGGGAAAGTCGGCGTAAAGGACGACATTGTTTACGTTGGAAATACCAGGTCGAGGAGGCGCTGTCATCGATTGGTGTGACCAATTGGCTTAAGAGCGCAAGAAGGATGTGTTAAGGCAGGCCAAAATCTGTTAATCGGGTTGTTAATGGCTAGTTAAGTAAATAAGTTACAAGCAACATATATGGCCTCCCTTTCTCCCTGGGGAGGTATCTGGCAACTGACACGAAAAGTCTGAAGTTTTCTGGTCCTTGTACGCCGTTGGTGCATGATTAATATAGAAATCGTTTGCCTTCATGCCAACCTTGCCAATACGGTTGCTCACAAGGTTTCCCTGGCATCTTTCAACTAAGAACCTACAGCTCACATGCAATTCCCGGAGGCATTTACAGAGTATGCCACAAATCACTCATCTTGAACATGTCTACGCTATTCAGTCCATCTCTTAGGTTTTGGTGATGTTAGTTTCATATTCCTGGAACGGCTTCTCATCTCCTTATTTTTTCTCTGGTTTAAACGGGGAATTCTAATGCAACTCAGGCCAAATTGATTGTTATATTTCACGATAAAAAACTGATACTGATTAAAGGATCTCCAAATATTAGTTCGAACCTCTCTGATAGTCCGATCAATCAGAAATCAGACCTCTTTCAGTTCTAAAGAGATTGGCTAATGCGGTGCCTCCCTTGAGTGACTCTACCAGCAGTTTTGTGGCAGCGTAGTATGGCTCCTGATCACAGAGATATGTATTCTAGCTAATTGCGCGGCTAATGCAGAGCTTTAGGAGGCTTACTCCTACTGAATATCAGTCTATTATAGGTAGACTCCTTACCTCTGATAAGCTGTCTATTAGGCAAAGACAAACCTTGGTCTGAGAAATCTTAATTTGTTTACAGACTATGTTTGTTAGGAAGCACAACGTGGCTATTTTCAACGGATATTCTTTAATAAGTAGCCATGCAGAAAATCTTCTCCTGTCTGCAAATGACGTCTACGGTATTTAAAAAGGGGGTGAGAGGTTTATCTGTCATGTCTCTGTTATGTCTTTCGCTTAATGCAGACGGCTCTCGTTTGATTCACTTTTTCTCGACAGTCTAATGAAGTTATCGTTACTAGATATCGGATCGATCACAAGTCAATTCAAGATTGTTTTGAGCGTAATTCAAGAAAGGTTAGTACGGGCAGCCATGTGTGCTCAAGTGAGCTTTGATTTATCAAACCAAGAATGGCCTTTTTTTGCTTTCCAATACTCCTTGAGAACATGCACTGGTTGAATTGAGTCCAATTTTATGTTTAACATTCTAACATTCCAGCTGCATAACATATATCTTTGTTTTACCACTTATAATGCCTGCCATGCAACATTTTCATTTTATGCTCCTAGTAGAGGCCTATTTATCATTTAACTTTGTATTGAATTGCTTTGCCCTACCTCGCGGCTATTTTTTGAAAAAGTTACGAATACTTTTCGTGAAATTATCAAAAGAAATACAAACTTTTCTTTGGTTACTATTCGCTGTACCTTTACATGTCTTTTAGCTGTCACTATTACTTCTACTTCTCAGTCTCTCTCACATACCCTTTCGTTTTCTTCGTTTTGAAATCTTCTTTGAAATCTCAACATGTGTATGTATTTGTATGTGCAAGTGCATGTATTACAAGTAAAGAGTTGATAACGTTGTTCGGTAGTCATTTGTACATGCCATTTGGTAACACCTGACACTCTTGATAGTGCAACGGCATACTGATGCAGCCAGCTACTCTAGTGATAGTGATGTAGATGGTACTAGTACTAGTACTGGTATTGGTGTTGTTGCTGTTACTGGTGCTAACTGGCTGTCAATGATCAAATGATGAGATGGCATGGCAAAAGAAAAAGGAAAAAACCCGAAATGGATTCCAAGTTTTAACAGCAATTTTCTGTAGTACCACTACATTGCCACTTAACTGTCATGCTTTAATGTCCTAATAGTGTTAGTGGTAGTTTTGGTTGTTGCAAGTAATGCACACACTCAAACACAGACACACACACACATTCACATACATAGTTTTACACATTCAAATAGAAGAGATAATGTCTAACAGTTATATACTGCTGGGCAGCAATAATAGCAGCAGCAGCAACAGCAGCATTAGGGGCACCAGCAGCAGGTTAAAACAAAAAAACCTTTTCGTTGCAATGGAAGAGTCTCTATTACCAGGGAAAAGCACAACGTGGTAGGGAAACACTTTTTAAAAAGCAAAGAAAATTGAAAGTCCTTGAGTAACAGCTGGTCTTAACACCATCGAAATGTATGTAGTCTATGAATTGCTGGAGTTTGTTTTAGTCCTTGTAGCTGTCGTTGCTGTTAAATGTTGAAAATGAGAGCGAGTTGACTAAATGATGTGGCAAACTAATAAAATAAAATATCTTAACCCAAAGATCATTGTGGTCTTGGTTCAAGTGTATAGAATTTCATTTACATCCCTTTTTTCTCCCTCTTTCTCTCTCTCTCTCTCCCTCTCTCTCTCTTTTTAACACACTTTAAAGTAGTAAATATTTTAAATAAAAATGAAAACATAGAAGGGGTTTATTTAAGTTTTAAACAAATACAGGAAATAAATAAATACATAGACCCTTGGGAGCCTATGGCCGTTTGCCAACTGTGGTAGCACTGTCTCGCTGCTGAGACAAACCAATCAGAGACTGCGGGCACGGTTTCTTATGCCACATTGTAGGGTCAAGTCGTTGACAGAGATCTGGGGTAGACCTCAGTCAGTTATGTGAAGATTAGTAGAAATTAGGGACGATTACGTACCTCCAAGCATTTCTAGGAGCAGATTGAATACAATGACCGTCTGCCAACTGTGGTAGAACTGTCTTGCAGAAAATAAATAAGTAAATAGGCCTTTAGGTGCCTATGACAGATCAACCAGGACTGAGGGCTCTGTTTCTTATGACACATTGTATTGTGAAGTCGTTGACAGAAATCTGAAATAGATTTCAGTCGGTTTTCTACAGGCCATGTCAAGATGAGTAGAAATTAGAGATGATTACATATCTCCAAAAAGTTCTAGGAGCAGATTAAATACTATGACCATCTGCTGACAGTAGTAGAACTGTCTCCATGCTGAGACTCATTTTGACCAACAAGACGCTAGGGGCTCGGTTTCTTATGGCACATTGTAGTGCGAGATTGCACACAGAGGTGTGAGATAGATCTCAACCAGTTTCTGGAGGTCATGTAAATGTTAGTTAAGATTCCATAAGTCCAAACGTTTCTAGCAGCAGATTGAATACTCTGTGAGAAGGTTTCTTTGAATGTTTTAAACTCTCTATTGGGAGTCAATACTTAAGGTCTGCTGATGAGGTTTGTAATGAGATTTCACTGGCTGAAGGTTGAACATTTATTTTCGCTCAACTAAACCCGCACTTGTATTTCATTTCAATTCACGTAGCAAATAAAACGGACCGACCAACCATTGACAAGACTATCACAAAAAGTTTCTCAAATCGTTCGATCGAAGTCGACTTTGAACTGCAGATCTTGGCTTACTTATGGATGAAATGCAACACACACAACATAGGGTATGGGAAAGGCTAGATTTTAGATCTGACTAAAGGTACGCAATGATTAATTAAGTAAGACCCTTACAAGGCCGTAGATATGCTGATTGGTTGCTGAAGCAATAGGTTTTCAACACCGATTTTTCGAATAAAATTTTCTTCGCTTTAGTAGGTAGTGTGTTGACTTATTAGACGTAAGGCCATGGTTGAAACCCCTGGTATCTCGATCTGAACAAAATACGAAAAAATATTTCTTCGGCGACTTCCTCTCAGCAGAATTCCAGCAAAAACTCAAGAAAGGAATTAAAATTGCCATGAAAAGTTTCCCAAAAAATCTGTCGTTCGAAGTCGACTTTAAATTGAAGGTCCCGCCACTCACGAATAAAATTAACACACACAACATAAGTGGTGTAAGAAACTAGGTCGTAATCCTCACTGAAGGGTTTTAGTGACCAATTGTGTTATGTATTATGTTTATGTATGCTGCCTTCAGAACTTCAGTTCCACAGAACCGTCTGTGGTGAGATATCCTGATATGTAACGTTGGTCCAAAATTACTTAATATAACGCATTCTTAACGTAGTTATCAAAAGAAAACCAAAATTTTGTTTAATTTTAAATGTTTATTTTGATTTATTTAATAATAAAATAAAAAACTTCTTCGACCATAATAATATTTTTTTTACAAATTTACAAATATTTTATAAAATTTAAACTTTAAACCTGTAAATTATAATAAAAATAAACTTAAGTAAGTTTTATTATTTAAAATAAAATTATTTAAAATAAAAATAAACTTTAATAAGTTTTATCATTTAAAATTAAAATATTTATTTTTTATATCAAAAAATATGCTTAAATTCAATGTAGGTGTTATGTCTAAATATTAATTGAATTAATTAAAATGATTTAGAAATAAAAAGTTAATTATAAAATTTCTAGAATATTTTTAAGATTTCATTTCGTTATTATTTTATGTAGTATTTTAATATAAAATTATTTATTAATTAAATTATTAAGAAATATTTATAAAAAAAAATATGATTTTTAACTTACTACAGCTTTAACAACAATGTCATTCTGGTATTAGAGGCCTAAACAAATGTATGGATTGCACGTAAACACCAGAACAAGTTTGTTGTATTAAAGAAATATTTAATTAAATTATTAAATATTCAGACTACAAAAACAAAATATTTAAATTAAGTTTATTAAATATAAAATAAAATAAATTAAATAGTAAATAATATAATGAAATATATAAAAAAAATAATTTTTTTTAATTGATGATTGAATACAAAGAAGTTCGTTGTATTGAAGAAACAATTAATCATTTCAACATCTAGATGAGGCTGTAATTATTGATTTGCAGACAGTTGGCATAACAAGCAATATGAAGAATAAGAATAGAATAGAATTGTAACGCCTGAGGCATTAACAAAATCGTGTGCAAAAATTCAAGTTCAAAAATATCGATAACTTGAATAGCAATTGTTATCGATTTTTGAGAACGATTTTTCTTTTTAAATCTTAAATTAATTTTTTTCATTTCTATGTTTATCGTTATTAAAATAAATGAATTATCGATAAATAATATGATGTCTTCGTTGTTATCGATTCTTTCCATATTTATTATTTTTTAGTTTAATCGACTTTACAGTAATTATGATTAAAATAAATAAGTTATCGAACAACAAGTAAGCAGAATTAGAAAAAAATATCGATAATTGTGTATCTATCAATATAAATCGATCGAGATGAATCTATCAATATTATCGATATTTTCTTGTATACTAAAGAGAACAAAATATTTGTTTGTGTCTTTATTTTAATTACATTTTGCAATATATTTATCGATAAAAGTCGTATCACATATCTATCGATAAAAATATATTGTCGTTTTATTGTTATCGATTTATCTGTTCTTTTTCCTGTCTTGAAAAACAACAAAAATTAGGTCCTTTTTTAATATAATAATTTTAGTTATCGATATATATGTTTACAGCTAAAAATATATCGACATTTTTTGTAAACGGTTTAAACTCAAATTAGTTTTCAATATATTTATCGATAAAAGTCGTATCACATTTTTATCGATAAAAATATATTGTTATCGATTTATCTGTTCTTTTTCCACTATTGTAAAGTAACAAAAATTAGTTTCTTCTTTCTTATAATAATTATTATTAAAATAATTTGAGTTATCGATATATTTATAGTTATCGATTTCTTATTGTTATTCTAGTTTATATAATTTATTATTTAAATCAATCAAAACTTTATCAATTTAAGTTTATCCATACATTCCTTTATCGATAACTGACTTTTGAAAATTTTTTATAACTTTAATCGATAATTAATCGTTCAATTATTTAAATGATATTTCGTTTATAAATATAAAAAAATTCGATAACTTTTTTTTTATACAAAATTTAAAACAAAATTTATTTCCCTCCAGCTGACTATTTAACAGTCACCTTTAAACCTCCTCTAATTACCGCTTCGGGCGGTGGAAATCTACGACTTTGATTAACAGTTTTTCTTCGTTGAATGCCACCTCTAGAAGAGGAATTCGTTTTACCGGTTATAACGCCACCCCTATTCCGCGTTACTTTCGAAGCGGAAGAGGAAGATGAGGACGATGAAGAGGAATGAACTGATACAGCAACAGCAGGATTCTCTGCTGATTGTGACTGCTCAGTTTTAGTTGTTGGACTTGAAGCGATAACTGCCGAAGTGGTACTTGTTGGTGGCACTCCTGTATTACTACGCGCCAATTCATTTGTAATTGGTTTATAGGTTCTTATGCCTGAATTCGATCTGACCGGCAAGAGGGTAACGAGTTTGGGTGTGGTCTCGGTGGTGGTAGCATCAGCAAATTGTGAGAATCGTAACATTTCTTCATATTTCGTGGGATCAATAACTTCCACCTCAGCCTCACCTACGACGGGTATGGCGGCACCTATGCCCTCAGCTGAAGAGGAGGAGTCTTCAATAAAACTGGACATGGGTTTTATAAAAGGTTCTCTCTTCTCGTAGATTAAATCCTCGTAAGCTGGGGCAGCTATTGTCGTTGTGGTAGGCGTGGTTGCCATGCTGGTGGTTGTAGAACTAGCAGTCGTGCTAGTGGGAGTTTCAATTTTCATGGTGGTAGTTGCAGCTGTGGAAGTTGTGATTGGATTTCTCGGTTTTGTTTCAGTTTTCTGACTATTTTTCAATTTATTGTAAGAGAAGGGAGGCACTTTAATAGGCACGCTAGGCGTTATGCCTAGCTTAGAGGCCAAGGTGTCAAATATTAACGAGATATCCTGTATGTTGGTGGCATTATTGATTTTGCTTTTAATATCGTTCAACGTAAAATTCTCGGTTCTCTCTACATCCTCAGAGACCCAGGCCTGTAAAGTGGTATTGAAAACTTTGCGCATATTACCGGTGTGTCCCGATTGCAAGGCCGAGGAGCTGTTCATAAATTCCCATTTCGAGTGGGAGGGAAAGAGACTTGAGTCGTCCAATATAGTGGGCTTAACTTTGTAACGTTTTGTGGTGCTGGTGGTAATAGGTCTCTTGGTGGTTGTCGTAGAGGTGGTGGTGGTGGTAGTACTGGTCGAAGTAGGGGTAGAGATGCTTGTAGTACTAATGGTTGTAGTGGGGTTTCTGGTAGAACTTGTCCTCAATTTATTATGCGACTTCTGTTGGTTTAGATTGTTCATTTGGTTCCGTTGCAAGATCAGCTCCTTTAAGTTTAAGAAATTCGGTTTGGAGGCAGTGGTGGTTGTCGGAAATGTCGTTGTTGTTGGCTCATTGGTGGTAGAGCCTGTAGAGCTTGTAAACTCTGTGGAGCTTAAAGTAGAGCTGGAGAATTCCTGTGACGAAGTGCTAGATTCTGTAGATTCATCTGCCATAAATCTCAAAGTAGTTTCATCACTTTCTTTACTAATAGCAGCCGAGGTAACATTCTCCTCCTCCTGCTCCTCTCCGGGTTCAATTCTGGACTCTATAGCTTGTTCCTTAACTTGTTGCTTAACTTTGCTGTTATTATCCTTGGGTAAATCCAGAAGGTCCATAAAGAATTCACCAATTTTATCGGCCAATTCTGCCGTGGCTGATGAAGTAGCTATCAAGTCGTCCTTGGGTTTGGGTGAAGTCATCGAAGGCTCTTTTACAGATTCCTGACTACTGAGGCTGGTTTCCTTCTTCTTGGCAATGACACCATCACCCAAATGCTCGAATTTCTCATTGTTCTCATCCAAATCAAAGGGCAGCTGATCTTTTGGCTTTACACCAGGCTTTAAAGGCTTGAAAGGCGGTATAACTACATCATCTATTAAGGGTACAGGCAGAGGATGCGGTTGTACAGAGGCACCTGCTCCCAAACGTTCTATACCCTCGGAACCGGGCATAAATACCGGATTGCCAAAACTATGATAAAACATTAGATCCTGGGAGTTTTTCATATCCACGGCTATTTCTGGTTTACGAAATCCGGGTCCATAGAAATTCGTTTTATAGGGATCCGTTATAGGTTTTGAAACGCCAAAGCTATCCAAAGCCGGCATAGGTGGCCGGGGTTCTTCAGGCAAAAAAGGCAATTCAATTTCATCTATGCGGCGGCGTGGAGGTTCTTCATTTACTTTTGGGTTAAGAGGCAATAAAGGCATGGATGTAGACATGCCGGGCATTTGCATGGTCGGTAAGGTTTTGGTAGGGAAGGAGGGCGGTGGGCCAGCTAAAAATTCTGGCACTTCACGATGTATAGGACGCCAGGGTTGGGTATCCAAGACAGGCACCGAAGTAAACAGATTTTGATCCAATTTAGGCAATGAATGGGAAGCCTGAGAAGGTGTTGTTAAGGCAGGATAATTTTGATGGTTAAGGGGGGTTAAGGTAGGATAGCTTGCAGCCAAAGTGGTGGTTAAAGGAGGTTTAGTGGTAGTGGCCCGTGAAGTAGTGGTCGTAGGCATTTGCGTGGTAGTAGTAGTAGTGGCTGGGGTGGTGGTGGTGGTGGTGCTAGTGGAAGTCGTAGTAGGCTTAGGTGTTGTGGTGGTGGTAGTGGTAGTGGTCGTAGTAGTCGTTCTCTTTGTAGTTGTAGTAGTAGTTGGCTTAGGTGGTGTAGTTGGCGCGGGTGTAGTTGTCGTGGTGGTGCTTTTCGCTGTTGTTGTTAATGCAGCCACTGTTGTGGTTACGGTTTGATGTTGCGGCACCACAGTGGTTAATTTCTCTATGCTGGGCTTTTTCGGCTTCACCCTTAAGGCATAGGGTGTTACGGCCTTAGGTGCCAAACTGCTGCTATAAGCTCTAGTGGGCGTGGTCTTCTTACGTGCAATATCTGCATCGGTTTTGGTGATTTCAAAGGAACCCTCAAAGGAACCCTGTATAACGGGGGCATTTTCTACATCCACATCGGGTTCATCATCGGGTGAATGAGGTTTACTGGCAGCTGGAGTACGTGCTTTACTGGCAGCTGGCGCTGACGGTTTGTTTATTAAAGCCGGTGCACTGCCGGTTTTCTTCATTAAACGTTTTTCCAGTTGGGTTTGGCTAGTGGGTACGGTGTGCTAAAAGGAAAAGAAAGTTCATAAAAGATTTTCTGGATTTTTTTGATTTGTTTTCTTACCGCATCCTTAAACAAGGAGGCCGATTTAACCACTTGCTCGTCTAGAATACGTTTGATTTCCACTGAATCGGCATCGATTCTTAAAGAGCGATACAAAGACTTCAAGGCGGTGGTTTCCAGAAACATGGCCTCTTTAATATACTCCTCGACATTGTGGATATTTCTTTGGAAATAGAAAAGAAAAATTAAATTTTAAAAAAATACAAAGATTTCCTTTAACAACAACTTACTGCGGCAGTTTGCGCACATCGAAGAATGTCCGGAAGTTGACCTTAAGTAAAGGGCCGTCACCAAAGCCCCAGATATCAGTGCGTAAAGGCTGCAGACCCTGATCGGTTAAGGCTCTCTCCACAAAACGCTTGTAGAACTCAATCTTTTGCTTGTACGATGATGTGTGATTGTATTTTAAGCCTGTGGAAAATAGATCACCCTTGGCAATGCGAAAAGAGCCCTCAAAGCCCAGGACAGCTAAATAAACAAAGAAAAAAAATTTTAATTTTCATCCAAAAAAAAAACATTTTTCTCTACAACTCACGATCTTCCAAGTTGCCTTTAATGGAACTGAAATAGAAAGCCAAGCCTGCTATCGATATCACTGCCAATAATACTATGAATGCTGCCGTAGTTAAAATAATGGAAAATGATCGGGTTTTCTGATAGTGCGCATGATGTGGCTTCGCTGAGAATGTTGAGGGTGCCAGATTGCGTCCATCTCGCCATATGCCCCAGGTATTGTAGCCATATTGATTGTTTAGACTGTGCTCATTGCTATACGTGGGCTGATTGTTCATGTGATAGTAGGCACCCAATGTGGAACGCCGTCCCAATGTGTTTTGATAGGAGTAATCATTGGACTGCAAAGAAAAAAAGAGAAAAATTCAACAGAAATTAGTTTTAGTCTTATTAATACAGAGTCATGCTTCTATGCACGGCATTATCATTGTAAATATTTCCCTTTAGAGTAACAAAGAAATTAAAATGGCTTTTCCATTTCAAATAATTTTTTATTACGAATTTTATGAAATATTTTATGGAATTAAAATTCTTTTCTTTTCTTATTTTTTTTTCAAAAATTACCAGGTCATTTTTTCTTTGAATTAAATTCCAATTACATTTCCATCAAGTAATTGTGATGGAAACTGTTTACTTTCTCTGTGCTTTAATCTGCAATCCGATATTATTTTTATTAATATTCGAGAATAATAATGTAATGAACATAACAATAGTAAAACTGGGGAAGTATAACCTAAGCCATAAAAAGAATACTACTTTATAAATTAAAAAACCAAAATAAAGGAGTTTAAACGTTATAAGGGGTCAAAATATCATCGCATCCTAACCTAAGATAGGATGACTTCGGCGCATATATCGGAGGAATTTGACATGTTATTTAACCCATTAGAACCTAGAATCCGTGGTCCTATTTCGGTGAAATTTGGCACAAATAGTATTTGGAGTATTTATATTGATATGAATATTTTTATTTTTTTTAGGTGTCGAGGGGGCCTCTGTAGGGCATGGATATTTTTCTACCCACTTCGGCAGAAGTGTGTTCTGAAATAAAAATTTTTTCTCCCTATTATATGGCTGCTAAACAGCATAGTTGGACTATTTTTGAGAGTTTTATTGAAAATGTGCCTTAATAATGAATTGTGGCATCACTCATGGTCGCCATTCCCTAAAGATGTACATAAAGGGCAAGCCAATACGATTTGACCACAAATACTGGGTGTTAGCTTCTATGATAGGATATTGTTATTCCTTCATCCAATACAGAAGCTGGCGCTTCTGCTAATAATAATGCTAACTGCGACCTTGAAGAAAACATGGTTCTACGACTGTTAGAGAATACTTCAGATCCAATCCAATACAACCATTATCTCGAAAGTATTCGAGATAATCGGAGCAATCACGCATTGTTGGATGATACTAAATTGATGAAAAAGAAACCTCGGTGTTCATCTGATTTTTGCTTTGACAAAAATAACAATATTGTCGCAGTTCGCTGGAACGATAATTCGATAAGTACCTGCACACATATTTATTATCATCTTATACCTACATATGTAGGTATATGTATATATTAAATCTTTCTGAAGGTGGTGACTGTGATGTCTAATTGTTTGGATGTAGAGCCGATGTGCAAAATCAAAAGATATGACAGTAAACATCGTAAGATGGTTGTTGTTGAACAACCATACATAATACAGCGAATGGGTGGAGTTAACTTATTCGATACAATTAACAACAATTATCGTATTCGAGTCCGCGGAAAAAAGTGGTTTTGGCCATTACTCACTAACGCTATTGACGCAGCTATGGTAAACGCATGGAAACTACATTGCATGTGCAGGGAATGTGAAGGTTTGCGACCTATGAGCCAACTCGATTTTCGGGTTAGCGTTGTTGAAGCGATGGTAAAAATTCGAGAAAATCGACGTCGTGATGGAAAAGTTGTCACAAATGCATAGCAAATAGCAAAACGCACTGACAAATTTGACCACATGATTGATAAAATTGGAAAACGCGGTCGCTGTGCGCAATGTGGTGGGAAAACAGAGTACGCTTGTACAAAATGCGGTTTGAATGTTCATTCAAGGGATTGTTTTGCACAATTTCATGACAGTACTCCAGAAAATATAGAAAAAATAAAGAAAAATGAATGATTTGAAATTTCTATTTGAAATTAATTTTAAAAGTTTTATAATAAAATGAATTGTTTTTTCATACCAATGCCTGACTGGGCATTGTTATACCCAAGTCATTTAATCGCACCTGTAGCTGAGGTAAGTAGACGAATTCAAGTAAAAGTTTTTTTATCTGGTAGAAGATATATAATATTACATGGCATCTCAAGGTTTTCCTGAGAACATCATCCACACATATTCCTCAGAAGTTCTCTGCACGAAATTTTGATTTTAAAAAATTCGTGATCTTTGACCTTTCTGCTGTCATCCAAAATATGTGAATATTATGCTTTACTAATTTTTTTAAACCGTTCTATGTCTTCTTTATTCGTTCTTAAAGAAGCGTTTGGGCTCTCGTTTAGTTGGGGCAAGATTTAATTTTTTTAAAAAATCTCCTTTTTTTGGGTATTTTTCTACCCATTCGGCGTTAATGGGTTAAGAAAACTTCACAAAACACATCTAACGTGGTCAAATTGCACAATTTTGGTGGCCAGTTTACACCACCTTTATCTTGGCACACCATTTATGTTCAGTGTGTTAAATTTTGTTCATTAGTGACGGAACCTACAGTTTAGTGCAGACATCGAATGACAGATTCAAGAAACTTGTCATGGCAATTTTATTTATTCCCAGAGCTTTTACATGAAGACATTTGAGAGTAAGTTGCCGAAAGAATATTGATTCCACAGTTTTATTCAATTTAATGAGTTTCTTACATATTTTTTCAATTTTTTTTATATTAAGAGATAAGGAAACCTTCCCCTTTCAACAATAGAATGTAAACAATTTCGTATGAAAAATTATTTCAAATTTATTTTCTTTAAATCCGCTTTCTATTCATACAGAATTTCTTTGGTTTAATTTCAATATTTAAAATTAATTCAAAGCAAATATTCTACAAAAAAATTTTAATTCATTGGATTTCAAATTATTGTTGGCAAATGCCTACACAATTAATACATTTATTTGGCAACTGGCAAGGGTAATGGGAAAAAGCAGTCGAAATTATTTAATTCTGCTTTAAATCCAGCGATGAATTTCTCAATATTTACTGTGAACAATTGCAATCACGGTGGCTGTATAATTATTTGCTTTGCCTACTTTAATTAATTATATTTGCCTTCTGTCTGCGTTTCTTTTTTCTCAAAAAATCGATAGGAATTGTTGTTATACAACAGGGAGCAAGGACAGAAGACAGGGAGCAAAGGATAAAGCAAAATTTAAATTTAATTTTTATTTAAATTTTTTACTTCCAGTATTTATAATCCTTGAGCTGGTGTACGCCTTACGGAACCCTCATCAATCGATTTGGGTATGCCGCTTACATTGGTTAAATTAGCCATTGAGCGGAAATTCTTTTGGGACGCCAATATATCCTGGGTCAATGAAGAATCCTGCTCTATTGCTAGACTCATTTGGCCCTCAAAGGATAGAAGGCGCACCAACCGATTACTCGGACTTGAACACAGTGTCATCTCTATCACAGTGGCCATGCTTAAAGGCCAGAAAGGCTGCGGCTCCCACGGCATCTACTAAGGTTAGGTTAGGTTAGAGGACGTCTACTTGTCAATTAAGACAAATAGAGTACAGTACAGTTCTCACACCGATTTTTGAAAAACTTTTTCATGGCAATTGTTATTTACTCTCAGAGTTTTTGCCAGAAATCGGCTGAGAGGAAGTCGCCGAAAAATATTTTTTTTTTGATATTTTTTCTTTGATGTCTGGCCTGGGGCTCGAAACCTGACTTTGCGTCTAATAAGCCAACACACTACCTACTAGGCTACAAAAAAACTGACAACTACTAAAGTGGGTGTAGGTTTGCTGAAGAAAAGGAAACTTGCCTTGTCAATTCCCATCTCCTGCGAGGTGTAGATATAGCTTATTTTGGACTCAAATCCCTGCTAGCTTGACGGAGTTATCGTCCACTGATGTCATGCATATAGCTTCGTTTATTAAACTTACAGGCTGGAGTTATAAGGTAGGGTAGAATCGTTTTTTTAATAAGCAACACTTGCGCTGACCAACTTCTTTCTTAGTTTGGATTCATTCGGTCAATACAGGGACTGCGCTTAACTGTGGCGTCGCAACGGGCCACTATGCGTGCTCAAGTGAGTTTTGATAATTAAAGCTACCATTTCGACCTAACCTAACCTAACTTATAATCCTACAACATACATACATACGTACACAGTTGGTCATTACAACTCTTTAGTCAGGACCACAACCTGGCTTCTCACACCACTTATGTTGTGTGCGTTTAATTTTTATGCACGAGTGGCGGGGGACCAATAGTTTAAAGTCGACTCCGAACGACAGTTTTTTGAGGAATTTTTTCATGGCAATTTTATTTTACTCTCAGAGTTTTTGCCAGAAATCTGCAACGAGGAAGTTGTCGAAGAAATATTTAAATTTCGCTTGATTGGAGATGTCTGACCTGGGGTTTGTACCACTAGCTACTAGAATATGGCGGCTTCTTCCGGACTTCTTTTTGAATTTTCTATTGCTGGTGAGAAAATAATTGTTTTCCTTTTAATGCTCACTTCCAAAATAGGCCTTTTCTTCCACAACTAAAATAATTTTTGAATTCATATGACATTGTTTACCCACCCCTGTGTGCCTTCCTCTTTTCTAAAAGACCTGCCTCATAATCACCATTTATTTACAACCAGATTTTGTTTTTTTCATTTTATTTTCCTGTTGAAAAAAATTATGAACCTTGCCACCTATTATTTACCACAATACAATGAAATATTGATTGATATTGACAGACATAGAGACATGAAATGCAAACAAGACTTTGTTATCAAAACCTAAACAGTCTTCACAACAACAAGAAAAAAAAGATAGAGAAACTCCTAAGCATTCTTTCCTTAATATGCCCTTAAAACCCAAACCCTAGACCAAGCCATTGTCATATATTTCTGGGGTGTCATAAATTCATATTCATTTAACTACGTAGGGCAGTCAGCCAGCCAGCCATCTAACCATCCAGTCATCCTGTCCATCCATTCCATGCAGTCAGTTTTAATAACAATAATGTTTCATAAAACCAAAGATATGATGTCTAGTCAGTTACAACAACCACAACAACAACAATAAAATAAAACAAAAAAATGGGGAAAAAAACTTCAAAGCAAACAAAGGTGTGTCTACAGTGTGGTATGCATTCATAAGGCATGGAATGCCTATACCTTCATAGACAACAGGATGATTGTAGCTTGTATTGTGTTTTGCTAACGAGGAACACTACCAGACCAGCTTAAAATAAACAAATAAATTGTCTACAATATGGTTAAGTGGGTAATAAATGGATGGATAAACATATGGATGTTGGATGTTAGTGTCTCTGAAGGCTGATGGCCAGAATAGGAAATACTAGTCTTAGGGTACGTGTAAGTTTTAGTTTAAAATGCTAAAAATAATGAAATTTTTAAAAGCAATTGTCTTTCGAGTGCTTTTGATTCGATTTTCCTAAGGTATGGAATACAAAATCTTTTAAAATTCATATGCACTTTAGGGCAACATAAGCACAAAAGGAATATGTATGCCAGTACAGGCAAAAAAAAGCTTACAATAAGCGCGTAAAATATTATCACTCTTCCATTCAAACGTATTGATTGGTTATCGAGTTAAACCCATGCTCTCTATTACGCTCAGTTTCTGTAATACAGACGATTTCTGAAAAAATCCTTGTAGTCTGGTACGTAGTGTGTTAGCTTATTAGATGCGATTTCGTGTCTTATTGAATCGACTGATTGGTTATCGATTTAAAGCCAATCTTTATTACTCTCAGTTTCTGTAAGGCAAACAATTTCCGTCAATTGAAAAAGTCATTGCCGTCTAGTATTTGACGCAATCTGATGGTTTAAACTCCAATGAAAAAAAAACATTACTTTCGGTAACTTCCTACAATCCCTTCATAAATTTCAGGAGAACTCTAATGTCAGCTCTCGACAGTGAATATAAAACTTCAAAGAAGACTCTACTAAGGTCATTCATCTTATGCTACTAACGCTGACTTCCTTCAATCACTTCATAACTCTGGGAAGAACTCTAATGTTGGCTCTTGCCCGTGAAACTTAACCCTTAATGAAGCCTGTACCGAAGTCTTCAACCTCATCCTACTAACGCTGGGCAGTTACAGAGGAGGTGCTAGATAGCATACAATGCTTGTCAGCAAATGTGGTTAACACACCTATTCTAGCACATGGACAACTCGATCTATCCCACCAGCACTTTTGCTTCTTCTCCCTGGAACATCTACTAAAAAGACCGTAAAAGTGCCGCTTTGGGGGCTTAGGGCCAACTATTAAATCGTTGTCAGAAAGTGTACTTAACCTAGCGAGATCATCCGGCGTCTCGCTCCCAAGTAGAACGCTACGATTCGGAAAGCAGCAGAGATGGATGCGATTAAGTCCAAAAGTTCTTATAGACTTCCTACAAACAGGATCCAGTCGTGATTTACACCACACGGATCCAATGACCCTTAGGGTAGCATGGCTGTCAACAAAGATCGCATATGTTTGTGAAGCTGAAGGGGCCTTAAGAGCTACCACCTCAAGAGCCTTCAAGATAATAAAAATCTCTGCCTGAAAGAGGTTACCTAAAGCAGAGCTCATGTCGGAGTTCTTTACAAAAAAACCTCAGCTCCTATACTTCAATCCGTAAAGATCGGTATGGCTTTCTGCCCCTTAAATACCACAACATTCGACAGTGCACTATCCAGATGCCAATCCAGACAGGAACATCACTTCAGGCACTATATAGTTCGGTACTGTTCTGTTTCCCTTCTGGGAAGGCAATATTCAGAATATCCTGTCAATTCAGGGTCCTGTCAAGCGCAGTATCTGTGTAACCCAACTTACTTACTTAATTGGCCACTAACAACCCAATTAACGGATTTCGGCCTGAATTAACGCATCATTCCAGGCGCCTCTGCTTCTTGCGCCAGTTGGTTACACCAATCAATGATAGGGCTTCCTCGATTTGGTTTTTCCAACGCTAACAAGGTCGTCTTTTTCGTTGACTTCCGCAGATCTCCGCATCAAATACCCATCTCGCCGCAGCATTCTCCTGTATTCGAACGACATGAACGAGCCAGCGCAGCCGCTGGATGATAATAAGCTGCACAACGTCCATTACGTTGAGGAGCTCATACAGCTCACTATTGAATCGGATGGGGAAATCATCACCAACTCGCACTGGACCGAAGATCTTACGTAGGACTTTTCTGTCGAATACTCTCAAGGCTGCTGCATCTGTTCTTGATAGCGTACGTGTGTGCAACCCAATCGATTATTATTATGCGCCTGTAATTACTTGGTTTTCCTACAAATTCATTTCAGGTAAAGTCATTCATTTTGAAGCCTTGCTTTGGTTTTTCTTTGTCTAGAAGTTGTCAATGTCAGTTGTTATCCTGCGACACCTGTCATGCTTACATGTTGTTTTACTTCAATTCATGTGAACTTTTCAAATAAATTTCCAAGTTGTCAACTTCTCACACACACTTTATTCTACTTCTTCTTTTTTCTACTTCTTTTTTCTATTTTGTTTAGGTTCTATGGTTTTTTGAGAATAATACATTCGAGAAAAGAAGAAAAAAAACCAAACATTTATTCCCTCAAAACAAACGTACAAAAACATCAGTCAGACAACAGCCCTTTCCTTAAAGGCCACCAGGAGATAGGAGAATACAACGCAATTGCGTAAATCATTTAATGAAAAAATCCGAATGGTTTTTTTGTTATTTTCCTTTTTTATAAGAAACAAAAGAAAAGATTGAAAAGCAAAGAGAAAAAATGGGGAAAAGTGTGGTGGCAGAATTATATCACAAATGCTTGCAAATGTTGGTTACATGGCTGGTTGGCTAACTGACTGGCTGAAGCTGGTACTGGTGCTGGTGCTGGTGCATAAAGCTGACACTTGATGCTGTGGAAACCACAAAACTCTATATGAGCAGCAGACAATTGTTCTATTCTACTCACTCTCCCTCTCTCTCTCTCTTCCTCTCTCTCTCTCTCTCTCTAACCTTTTATTCATATGCCAAATAAGATACACGGAGATGGTAATAATCACGACGATGACGATGTTGATGCTATGTTGACTACGACAAAACTATGCATGAGGGCTTGATAGTGATGATGATTAAAAGGAATTGTATACAGCTGACATCTGTCAGTCAGCCAGTCAGTCCGGCAGTCTGCCACTAAAGACCTTTAGAGAGTTACTTCCACAACTTAAAGCGAAACAATATTTGAAGGTTTTTTCTTCACTTCTATTCGGTTTTGTTGCAAAACTTAAGCAGAGACACAAAGAGAAACTCAACTGAAAAGACAATTAAATAGACAAACCCAAACACAGAGCCACAGACAAATAAACGTAGACAGATGTACACAAAAACAGTAAAGGACAGACAGACCGACAAGTTTACTTTAAGCAAAAATATGACAAAAAAAAGAGCCAAGAAAAGTAAGAAGAACACAAAAGTACAACGTAACTGACGACGAATTATTATTGAAACAGTTGCTTAGTATTGTATGCGTATTCTATAGACTGTAAAACAACAACAACAAAAACAATAATAATGAAAATAAAAACAACAACAACAACTACAACTATATGAACACTTGATTTTAACACCCGGCTCCATTCCTGTTCTTTTATGAGTTCCATGGCATGGCATTAGTATGACAGGTTCATTGAACCAACTAAACAAACGAAATGATGAAGAACAGCAATAAGTAAGTAAATGATACACAATATTGCCAAGCCAGCCAGCCAGCCATCCAGCCACCAAGCCAGCCAGCCATCCAGCTCTTATGATGAAACTGTTGATGATATACGTACGTAGTATGAGATGAATAGAAAAAAGCATTTGCTCAGCTTTAAAGCGAGAGAACAATGACAACAAGTGCGAAAATTATTTTTATAAATAAGAACAGTGCACAAAAAAAACATACAGATAAGAGGAAAATTATAGCACTAAACATATACAGAACAGAGATCAGCAATGAGTATTCAAAAAGCTCAGTAGCATCGAATCATACTCATAATTTCTGATACTTATAGGCATTCATACTTATTTTAATATCATGGAACCTCTACTCATGTTCAAAGTTTGAAATACTCATCATATTCATACTTAACAACACGTATGATGTTGTTGATTTCGACTCTCCATAACTCAACATATACACGAAGCACAAAATAAGTATGATTCGCGTACGAACACTAAAATGCTCACAAAAAGGTTGTGTGTTTACTCTGCCTACAGCTCTCTCTTTTTTCTTTTTTTATAAAAGCAACAACAACTAAGACAGTAAATTTTGAAGAATGATTCGAGTCATTGGAATCATTTATAAGTATTCCAAGTATTTTTCTAAATTTATGAATCTAAATGAGTTGGCTTATGAATCAAACATATTTCCAATGGTATGAGTTTGATGTCAACGTTGCAAGCATACTCATTGCAACCTGTACTTATAATTTAACGTTGTAGTGAGTATGAATGAATCAGAGTAAGTAGATAAATTTCAATATTGTTGACTCACTTATATTCACAATTTCATGAGTGTTTATGAGTAGAGAAAAAACGATTCATTGCTGATCTCTGATATAAAACTGAAGGCTCTACTCTTCGAAACAGGTGATAAAAAACAAAGTTTCAAGCGAATATTACCGCGTTGTGGTATATGTTCTGGCCAGGAACACAATGAAAATGAAGAATTTTTGTAAATAGGACAACAGCGTTTAAGGTTGAGATCTCTCTATTAATGTAACAATAAAGCCCAGATACTGCAACAATTTATCTTAAATGTCTAGTCTTATACAAAGTATAGCTGGTTTGAATCGCTGTCATTGAAGTTTTTGTGCAATAAAATGAATAGTAAGATAGGCTTCGGATATAACTGAAAAAAACCAGGAACGTATATAATAAATTCATCCAAATGGTACTAGAGAAGAGCTGATTTTTCATCGCTACATATAGCCTCCTCAGATCTTTATGGAATTCGGCAGGATCATAAGAGATACGCCACTTTTCATTGGAGTTAATTCACGCCACTAAACTAGAACGTATGTTTTCCGTTTACCGTTTAATATGCAGCAAGTTAATCGCTGCAAAAGTAGGGGGAGGGCGAAATCTGTTCATTATCTTCATAGTCAGGACTTGAGAAAAAGCAAATAGCATTCACTGTTTTAGTCCAAGCACTGCTAAGATAAACTAGCTGATGTAAATCTAAAACAGAATAGCAATTGTCTGGTAAGTTCTAAATACAACAAGCGATGTCTTAGACAGAAAGTCGATTACAAGCCGCAAGTTTACCTCTTACATATAAGAAATGAAGTCGCTGTTTTATAAGTATTGCTAGGTTTTTCTCTTTGTAAAATTATTTCATTGCCACAAATAAGCCGTAGAATGTCAAAAGGGGGTAATTTTAGTCCTTGAGGGACTTTAACAAGTTTGTGTTGGTGGTGGTGGTGATAGTAGGTGGCATCCCTAAGCTCCACTCAGGCCAGTTACTAGTCTCAGAGTGATATCATATTCTATAACATTTCAAAGGAGACCATATACGCCATTACTAAAAGCGCTTTAAACTAAGAGCCCGTCATGGATATCAAGTATATGGTTCCCAGCATTTTCGATCATGACATATTAAGTGCCAGATTTTGTATATCTCCTCCTTCACATCGCAACTGCGCTGCAAGTCAAGACCATTTTATAAATCGAAATTCAGTAGAAAAGCCGCTGTAGTCTAGTATTTAGTGTGTTGCTTTATTAGGCGTGAGGCCACAGTTCAAACCCCAGGTCAGACATCTCCAACAGAACGAAAGTATGACACAAATATTTCTGCGGCAATTTCTTCTCAGCAGATTTCTGGTAAAAATTCTGAGAGTAAATAAAATTGCCATGAAAAGTTTCTCAGAAGAAAATCTGTCTATCGGAGATGAGTTCCGCCACTCATGTATAAAATGAAAACAAACAACGTAATTGGTGTGGAAAGCTGGGTCGCAATCCTGACTCAATAATGACCAATTATGTTATGTATGTAAGTATGTCAGCAGAGAAAACTGAGCTATTTCGTTATCTATGGGTTAAGATTCCATCGAACTGACGTTTTCTTTCACCAGAAGCTAGAAGTCGATATAATGTGTGAATGGGACTTTAGTGAATCTGGCTGTACAAAGCCAGTATATTCCAAAAGAATAACTATGCTTGCCGGCTGCAAGACACTGCTGTGATCTCAGAGTCTGTATGAGTTTCTGATGAAATCCTGTTTTTCTATTCAACTTTGGTGTGTATTTCTGAAGAATTCAGAGGAATATCTGGTTACACATTCCAATAGTCTTTCTATTTAAGATAACGGCATCTAAACACATGCTTAGATAATTGTAAGTAACGAGTGAGTGAGATGAGATTACCTACTAACAATGTCTAGCATTTTTCAACCTCAACAGACATACAGCATCAGCTTGTTTAGCCAGGATGTGATGAAGTTTATGACCTCCAAAACTTTACGAAAGACTTACATAATTTGTCATTACAACCCGTCAGTCAGGATTACGACTTAACTGCTCACACCACTTATGTTGCGCGTGTTAATTTTATACATAAAGGCGGGCGGAACCTACAGTTTAAAACCGACACTGAACGACAGACTTTTTGAGAACCTTTTCATGGCAATTTTAATTTCTTTCAGAGTTTTTGCCAGAAATCTGTTGAGAGAAAGTGGCCGCAGAAATTTTTTTTCGTATTTTGTTCAGATCGAGATATCTGACCAGGGGTTTGAACCATGGCCTCACGTCTAATAAGTCAGCACACTACCTGCTAGACTTTGGCCACTAGTACTATAGCATCTAAACAGACAGGAATAATAGCTTGGACAGAAACTAGATTTATAATATGCCTCGGTTCATCACAAATTCATTGCTCAGACGAGATTGGGAGTCATTATATTTATTATTATCTTCATAGTTAGTACAGACACAAACCATGCAAGGACTTGCTTAAAGGTAAAGAAAGTCGCACATAAGTTTTCTTGTTAATTTCGAGAAATTTTGACTCCATTAAAGGTTAGAATTGTGCATAATTGCCATGTATTTAACAGTAGAGGAGAAACTGACTACAGAGCTACACCAGTTTTGGAGAATTGATTCCCCGCACCTTATATTTTCTAACGAACGGCATGGTCTTTTGGTGGTTTATCTCCCCGTCCGTTTACTTTGCTACACTTTCAAAGAATGTTTTTTACTATTTATTTCCTCTCCACTGTAATTCTATTATTTTTATTTTTAAGTAATAAGACCGAGAGTAAAAATAATTTTTGAAGTGTACTCGTACATGAGAGTTCATACATAAAAAAAACACGTACGCTTTTATACGGTACATGAATTGACGTTACTGGCTACACTTTCCAGCACTTAGAGCAGCAATAACAAAAAGGCCAAGGAATAAAACAAAAAAGCAACAGCTTTTGAATGGAAACCAATGATGGAATTTAGAATATCAGGCGTCTTAAAGCTTGAAATCAAAAAATGTAAACTTTGATACCAAAAATTGGTAAAAAAGGAGAGGAAAAATTTAATTGGCAGGACTGGTAGTTTCCCTTTACTACTAAATAATATTCTCCATTTGATTTGTAAGATAAGTGGTGTGTTTAAGGCATCAGCACTAATATAGTACATGCTCCCTACAAGTTTTAATTCTGGGGCACAATAAATCGTATATTTTGGAAAGGAAAGTATTGTTGCGCTTTTAAACATTAATTACTAAGAGTTTCTAAGATTCCCTTCCCTTGATTAGAGTCCCTTTTCTCCCTTTTTAGGGTTAATTTTCCTCTTAAACTATTCCAAACTCTATACAAACTTCTACTCATTTCTCCTGCTTAGACTATCGCACCTCATCTCAACATTATCCCCAACCATCACTCCAGCATTACCCCAGCAACAGCGGCAACATCATAATCAACACGAGGCCAAGCCGTTCATCTAAATTTAAGAAACATTAATCTGTGGTATGCTGTACTACGTACTGTTGGTAAATTATTTACAAAATTATTTATTTATTTCGCAATAAAAATGGAAGAAAAAGAGGAACGTAATGAAAAGAAATTCTGGGAAATTCTGTATAAAATCTTGGCAAAAGTAAAAGACTAACCATTGCAAACAAACAAACAAACAAACAACCCGTCATTCTTTCAGTCATTCATTCATTCATCCATTCCATGCATTTTGAAGTTGAGTACATACGTTGGCTGTTGTGTAAAGTACATCATTATGAATGTATCCTTGAATATAATTTTTGTGTGTTACGAATATGAGTGTTTTTTGTTACCCACTTCTACTAATGCTTATACACACACCTACCTATACAGTATAAGAGGTTTTTGTTGTTGTTGTTGTTTTATGCTTTTATTACATCGTATATGAGTGTTAGCAGCAATACAATTAAGTAATGCTCGAGCTATTCATCTCCTTATATTAGTAACCAACAATCGAAATCATCGAGAGACAAAACGATGCAAAGGAGGAGCAGGAGAAGAGAGAGAGACAGAGAGAGAGAGCGATTGTAAGTGATATGAAACTGGCAATACTTGTATGAGTAAAACTAATGAATCAGTTTGTAAAATATTTTGAAAAGTTAGGGTGCAGAAACACATGAGTTTAAAACGAATTAGGAAAGCCCTAGAAATGAGGTTCAGAAAAGACAAAAAAATTTCTCGAAGACTTTGTTTTTCTTATTTATCGACATAAAGTATAAACAGTTCCTTTATGCATGCAACATATAAGAAGTTAATTTAACTCATTCTCTTCTTCTATTTTCGAAAATAAATCTTGTTTTTGTGTAGAAAAAGTTATATGATCCCTGAATCTTTAGATAAGCCACAGAATAATAATATTCTTACGTTTTTACCTTTTCAAAAACGTTTGAAATACGACTTCGTAGATTGCAAATAAAATAAAAATAAATTTGTGTTTGGTTTTAACAAAAATTCTTTTTATTGTTCGCACAATTCTGTGTGCCACTGTTCACAACTTTATGTAAACAACAACAACCGCGTTTCTTTGTTATTCCTCTGTTTACATCCTTTATATAAACCCTGAAGTCGCCGTAGTCTAGTAGGTAGTTTGTTGGCTTACTAGACGTAAGGCCAGGGTTCAAACACCAGGTCAGACATCAAAACGAAATATGAAAAAAAGGTATTTCTTCGTCGACTTCCTCTCAGCAGATTTCCGGCTCAAGCTCTGCGAGTAAAATAAAATTGCCATGAAAAGCTTCTCTAAAATCTGTCCTTCGGAGTCGACTGTAAATTGTAGGTCCCCCGCCACTCATGTATAAAATTAACACAACAATATAAATGGTGTGAGAAACTAGGTCGTAATCCTGACTGAAGGGTTGTAATGACCAATTATGTATGCGTGTTATGTATGTATAAACAGCAACAATTACTTGAGAATTGTTCGAAAGATTCGGAGATCTTCAAACCACGTTTACTCTCTTCAAACACACAGCGTCTTCACACAAGACTGACTGGACTTTACTAACTCAGTTGCCTGCTTTGACTTGCCATTTATATAGCAAAGTAAACAGTCTGATGAATGTTCTAGAAGGTGAACGTTCATAACTTGTTTTTTAAATTTTTTTAATAAACTTTAAAGTTTGGCCTGCACGGACATTTTAAGAACATTTAAGAACAAATCTACCTAATAGCCTAGCAGGTCGCGATGCTTCTTTTCATTTATTTTTGTGATTCTCTTAGAATTGTTTGATTTAAGAATTGTGTCAACGAAGTCTCCTAAGAAGCTGTTCAATTTTAGTTAGAAACGGCGAAGAGCATCCTCCAAAGATCATCCTCCCCATCGTGAAAATACGCTCACAAACTATACTGGAGATAAAAACTTTTATTTTTTGACGGTGCTTTGAGTATTTTCGTAAGGAATATCCAATGAGAAACCGGTTTTCAAAGAGGTTGAAAGAGGTTGAAAGTGGTTGAGAAGCCGAGCGGGATTAAACTTAGAAACAAGGTTTTATTGTAGATGGAATGGAACAGGACGTCTCCCATGGTTCAGACGGTTTATTATTGTTATTGTCGTGAAGAGGTTTGACTACGATCTATTGTACTCCTCTCAAACTTTAAGGGTATCCTTATAATGTCTCCACCAAGCCTATTGCTCTAACAATTTGAGGATGCTGCTGGATGTCAGCATTGACAACCTGATATACACTTAGGAGTTTCTCTATGGAATGTATTAATGGCCCCCAAGAATATTTTCCCATAATTCAGTTTTCATATCGGGGTCGACACAATCCCGATATGAGTCTACCGTGGCTTGTCAGAAAACCGATTGCCAACCTCTGATTATTCATAGATATTGTGATTTATGACTCAGACCTTCTCTTATCGTAATTTCCCAACAAGAGTTTCGATTGTATCAATTAGTCTTAGTTTCAAAAGAGTATTTTCCTCACTTTATCTTCTATACTAGCTCATCATGTTTCCAAGGCAGTGCCATACTAACTAACGATTTAATCTCATAATAGCCGAGTGCTAACAGTCGGGTAGGATTGCTATGTTCTGGCTTTTTCATGCGTCGTCCTCTATCTGTCGCCCAGCAACGACTATATTGTGATTGTCAGGAGCAATACATTGTTCGTCCTAGTGAATGTCTTGAAAAGGAATATGAAAGCCTTGGCTAGTAACTCTCAAAATAACTGCAGACTTCTGTATTTTATCCACCAGATGTAATTCTATCCGCCATTGTGGTAAATATTTGATATCCTCTGTATTACATCCTTAGCTTATGATATCTTATTGTTCTGAGGCTCGTATCATTTATTAAAACGACAGAAGTAATTCTTAGAGGCGTAAACGTCAGTAACAGGGCCGATAAAAAATATTGCATTCTGCGATCCTAAGACAATCAAATCTCCAATGCATGCCAATCTCCGCCATTATGGTAGCTTCCATACAAAAATAAAAACTGTGATGAATTGAAGTTTACTGGACTCAATTCCAATTAACTTCGAGATCTATAGGTGGTACCAAAACCACCCTATGTAGACAGAAAAGGGGGAAGTATTGAAAGAATGATTCTGTAGGGATATCATTCATATCCTAACTATTGTTTCCATGAAACTAAAACTCTACCAATCTGCCACTACTACGGTGCCCTTAATATGTTACATATCCCAACAGAAATTTATTATATTATCACTAACAATTAAACCAAAGAAAATAGAAAAGAAGAGAAAAGTAAGGAGAAAGGAAAGGAAAAGCGAGCATCAAGAACTTATAAATTATGGAACAAAGTGTAAAATTGTTGGATACGTTCCATTATCCCACACACATGCTCGTATGTGGTGTTGGTAAAACTAATGGTTATTCTTTGCTCTTATACTTCACTTTCTTAATTCTGATCCTTCCTTTCGCTACTCAATTTCTTTCTTTTTTCATATTTTTATTTACTTTTATTACCCATTCTCGCTTCTTTTTTCTCGTTTCGTTTAAATTCCACTGCAGGGGAAGTCATCATGTGATGAGCAGCTATTGTATGTGATATGGTTGCCAAAAAAAAAAACGAAAATGAATCTCATCTCACATGGCATAGGTGGTATGGGTTTCAAATCAAGTAAAGCAAATAGACAGTGAGTGTCAAAAGCAACTGTACATTAAAAAAATATATACATTAACAAATTAGCGTTATTTTTATTTTAAAATTGTTTCAAAGCCAGTTTTTAGAATTAAAACAAACAAAATTTGTTCGGGCACTCTCCTTAAGTGATAAAACTTGAGTTGAGCTTGCTGGATTGTTAGAATTTTATCCTTAGTGTATAGTTTCTTTTGACGCTCACGGTATATAGAGATTTTCTACAATAACAACAACAACGAAATAAGGGAATGCAACAAATGCAACAACAACAACAATTACAACTATTACCCAAAACAAACGAAATAATTATACGAGTGAATTTAAATTTTTAATTAAAAAAAATATTTTCAAAACAGAAAAAAAAGGGAAAATAGTACAAGGGATGTAAAACTAATGCATGAAGCATAAAAATTAAAAACGAGAAATAATATTAAAAAGAAAGATAAATTTAAAGTCATAAATAAACCGAGCGATGCAAAAGTCAAATAATAATCCCACAAAGGGGTTCTCATTTAAGAAAAACTAATCTGGGGGAGTAAACATATGAAATCTTTATTTAGGGTCGTTGGAATTTAAAAAAAAGAACATGCTTCATAAAAAATCTCAAATCTTTACGCTTTAATTAGATTAAATGTTAGGGCAGCTATAAAGCTCTTTTATTTTCTGAATATTTTATGAAAGAATTTAAAGATGCGCTACGATTTTCAATTCGGAAATATTTAAAGTCCTCCGTATTACATGCTTAGCTTATGATATTGTTACGCAAATCGAAACGACCTAATATCGTTTAACAACAAAAACGACAAACAAAAGCCACACGATACAAATACACACTAACACTAAGAATACAATGTACGTGTTGGTTATCTAAAGCTGCACACACACATATGTACAATGAACCTGGTTGCGCGTGATACCAACAACAACATGTATGTGACAAAAAGGGATAGACAACATAAGCAAAGTACACAAACAACAATGTATTACCAATAGAGCTCTCGAGAAGACGAGATCACGAACCTTCCACTTCAAGAATGTTCGTTAGACTGGTTGTGTCGGACTATAAAAGAGCTGGGCAAAGCAGGCAGCAGTCAGTATGAATTCAGTCAGCCTTGTGTGAAGTTGCGTGTGAACAAAATAAGTCGTGGTTGTAAAGATCTAGCGAATAGTTGTGTGAACTAGCGTATACGGTGGCACACAAAAGTAGTGTAAAAAATAAAGAGTTTAACTGAAATTAAACACATATTTGTTTTTACTTGGTTTTCAATTAACGAACTCATATTTAAACGTTTATAAAAAGGTAAAAACGTAACAATATTTTTCATCGCCTACAACCACTCCGGCATTTGTTCTTGGGAAAGTTTCTAATGTAACATCAGACTTTAAAACAACCGTCATTGGTGTGAATGAAAGCAACAACAAACAACGTAAGCAAAATACAGAAACAAGAATGAAGTAGCGATAGGGTTCTCGAGAAGGCGAAGACACGAACATTCTACATCAAGAACGTTCATCAGATTGATACGCAATTTTATACGCTCACAGGCAACAGTCAGTAATAATTCAGTCAGTCCTGTGTGAAGACACGTTGGCTGCCTTCTAAAATGTTAGTTGATTTGTTGTTCAACAAAGTATCGTGTTTCATAATGCCGCGGTACAAAATATATACAATGTATTCTATTTTAAAACGTCGTCAATGTGTATTTTTAACGCAGTCAAAAAGCTATCTGGTATCGGATTTATGGTTGATGCATTGTTTGGGTACTTTGCATATCTGCATAGTTTATATACAGTATAGTAGTAGAACTGCATACAAACTTTGTATTGATACATTTTGGAAGGCAGGGTTTGCGTGCGAAGTAAACAGTCGTGGTTTGAAGATCGCTATTGTGAAGATCTACCGAGGAGTTGTAAGGGTTTGCGCGTACAGAAGTGTGAAAGAGAATAGTAAACAAACAATTATTGTTAATCTGTCAAGTTGCATACGGTGGTATACAAAATTAGTGTGAACAATAAAGAGTTTAATTGAAACTGAACACAAATTTCTTTTTACTTTGTTTGCAATCAAAGAACTCACATTCTAAACGTTTTTAAAAGTTAAAAATGTAACAATATGAAGCTTGGGATGGTTCAAACCTACCACTAACGGATCATAATAAAAGGGCTTACCTCACACTGGCTAACGCAATACAATGTGTGGGCCACAGGTGTTCGTGCCTTTGTGAATGGCAAGCTACCCGCTAACCTAACTTAAGACCAATCTTTCAGGTTGCAGGCAAAGAGTCTGAGAAATAAATAAAATTTGGCATGAAAAGTTTCTCAAAAACCTATATAAATAAATATAATAGAAGGCCTTTTTCTTTATTTTAAAAATTTGATCAAATTTAATCTGAATTCTTCAAAAAAGATTTAAAAAAAACACCCACATTTTTAAATTTTCCCTCAAAAAATGTTTGTTTCTTTCATAAATGTAAACAGGCCTACTACATAGGCCCATAAAATATAAGATTTCTTTATTAAGAAAGAGAAAAAATAACCAAACGAATTATGCATAATAAAATCATGTAATAAAACAATAACAATAAAAACAACACATATTTATTATTACAAACGATTAAAATAAACTCAGGAAAAACATAATTTTTAATAACACATACGGGTATGTCCGTACAGAGGGCATGCGCGCAAATTTAAACGGGTTTATGAAGCACTTGTACAAAGAATATGAAAAAAATTCTTAAGAAGAGAGAGTAAAAGAGAAATTTTCTAAAAAAAAAAAAATACTTGCTATACCAGTGTTGAAAAATTCGGTACTTTAGTACTTTCTTCAGTACTTTATCATTTCAAAAATACCGCAGTATACCCGCGACGTCATTAGCAATATGTTTAAACGTAATGCTAAAGATAGAATCCGGCTTTAGCTCTGGTTAGCCAAACGTCTACGGAACATATGTTCGTTTTTAGAATACCAAAAGCAATGAGAACGCTTGCAGAACCGTAATGTAATTTCGGTAAGCATTTGCATTACTCTTCATATGCTAAAAAAAGGAACCTATGTTGTACTACGTTCCATCTACGTTTGGCTAAGCGGGGCTTTTACGTTTTGTTAAGTTCCCAATCAGCTGTTTTTGTTTTGTATGTGAGGAACAGGTATAATTCGTTAGTTTTTCTGTCCCGTGCCGTATGAGTATTAAATATAAATAAATAAATTACTAGACGTGAGCCCACGGTTCAAAGTTCATGTCAGACAAATCCAACAAAACGAAAACTAAAAAAAAATATTTCTTTGGCTGCCTCCTACTGGCAAAAAACTCTGGGAGTAAATAAAATTACCTTGAAAAGTTTCTCAAAAAATCTGTCGTTCGGAGGCGAATTTAAACAGTAGGTGTCCCGCCAGTCATGTGTAAAATTAACACACACAACACAAATGGTGTGAAAACATACATACCTAGCATACATAATTGGTCATTACAACCCTTTAGCTGGGATTACGACCTAGTTTCTCATAACATTTATGTTGTGTACGTTAATTTGTATACATAAGTGGCGAGACCTACAGCTTAAGGACGATTCCGAACGAAAGATTTTTGAGAAACTTTTCAAGGCAATTTTTTGTTTTATTCACAGTGTTTTTGCCAGAAATCTGCTGGGAGAAAGTCGCCTACTAGACTACCTGACTTACGTTAGGTTAGATTATATTAGAAGACGATTCGAAAAGCACAGCTTACTTGAATCAAATAAACTCCCGCTTAAACATCGATAGTACACTTATGTATATCTGCTGGCTAACATGTCTCAGTTATCTCGATAATTTTATGAAGGTTTCTCTCTCTATTGACATGAAGAATTGTATCTTAATTTTCTTTAGCTAAACGAGTCGCCGTAGTCTAGTGACTAGCATGTTGGCGTATTAGCTAAGAACCCATGGTTCAAGCCGCGGCTAAGACCTCTCGAACAAAACAATGTATTAATAAAATAAACTTTTCGGCAACTTCCTAAATTTTTCCACGTCATTACAGCTTCTGCAGAAGTTGTTGTGAGTTATTCCTGGCTTCACAGAGAATGCAGTGTAAGTGTCACATTATAAATGCTATGCAGTTCCTAACATGGAGTTTCGCCAAGTTCAGTGTAAGCTTTCTTATACATTTAACTATATAGGGCCAGATCTGATGGATCTCTGCATAAGTGGGTTTATTATCCCATCTGTCTTTTGCAAATGAGGGAAGAACACGTGAGCCCATTGGTTTGTTCTTCTGCAGAGGAATGGCAATCTCTCTGAATTCAATTGAATTTTTGAATTCAAGTGAGTTGGCTTTGTTCTTATCTGCAATATGTCTGTGTTTAGAAACTAACATTGGAAGCCTCGCTATGTCTCTTAGGACCTCTAGATACTCCAGGAATTCTCGGACAATCCCAAATACAATGCCCACACTTTCTACGGGACTAATGACAGCATTACTGTCAGTATACATATATACATACATTATTGCTCATTACCACACTTCAGTTAGGAGTACGACCTAGCTTCTAAGCTGTATGTGTTAATTATACACATGAATTGCGGCACCTATAGTTTAAACTCGACTCCGAAAGACATATTTTTGAGAAACTTTCCATGGCAATTTTTGATTTACTCTCAGAGTTTTTGGCAGAAATCCGCTGAGAGGAAGTCACCGAAGAAATATTTTTTCATATTTCGTTTAGTTAGAGATGCCTGAACTGGGGTTTGAACCGAAGCCTCACGTCTAATAAGCCAGCACACTAACTACTAGACCACTGTGGTAAGAGAAGCTAGGTTATAATCCTCAGATTGAAGGGTGTAATGACTAATGATGTAAAGTACCATTCGATGCAAAAAAGTACTTTTTTCAGTTATTTCATTTTTGCAACACTGATATGTAAACTATTCAAATAAGATTTATCTTCTAAACAAGCAATGAATGAAGATAAACAGCAAGAGAGAGACTTTACTCTAGTTTTTAGTGGTATTAAGAGAGTTTTTGAAGATTTTAAGAGTATTTCTAACAGAGATAACAGCTGTTTCAGTTTAGTTATTCTGCTTAATTTTCTTAATGATCATTAACATGGTTTTAGTTTTATTTTTTTTTTCTTTCTTTTATTCTGTTCCGTTCAGGTTTTAATAACAATTTCCAGAGATTCTTTACTGACTTTCCGTCGCTAACAAGTCATTCACCTTTAGGTTCACAGTAGCCTAGTATAGTACTTACTAAAGCGACTAAGGCTGTTTAGCTGTGGTTGCTTTTGTTTGGGCTTGACAGCCTACCAAAAAACAAAAAAAAATAAACACCCGTACACACACAGAGTCTATTATTAGTTGAAACGCTTAACATTAAAGCGTTTTGTAGTTCTTTTCTTTTATGATTTCAAAAGAATATAATCACGGGTTACGAAAAATGAAAGAAAAACGAAAAAAAAGTTCAAACAAACACCCAAAAACAAATAGTTTTGCTGTGTTTATTTGAATTTTTTTATCTTTTTTTTCTTTTCTCTTGAGGGGAATGGGTTTAAGATGGGGTTTCTTTTGTTAAAATGTAACATTTTATTTAATTTTTTTTTTTCGAATTTTGTCTTTCTAGTTTTTCTATTTAACAAATGACAGCTCGCTAGTAAAAGCAACGTGTATAAACAGTTATACTAACAGAAATAAATTATAACTATTATCGCCATGGAGTTAGAGGAAGTAAAGAATTTTATTTTTTGAAATGCTCAATGAAAGACGCGTGAATTAATGAACAATAAAGGCATTAAATGAGAATTTATTGTATTATTCAACACAACAATAAATCAGACGATAAATAAAGATTTATTATCACAATTAAAAAAAAGAAAAAAATATTTGCTGTTCTTTCTTGAGAACATTTTAAAAGCTGCTACGCAATGTAGGCACAAAAGAACATAGGGGTTCATTGTCTACTTGCGGATGAAGAAAAAAAATTTGTTGAAAATTCCAGAGGATTCTTATGAAATGCTCCGAGACCTTCTATTTTCCTTAGTTGGAAGTTAATCCACAAAAGTACTTCTAAGGTTTTAGGCTTGCTATTGGTTGCCTTCCAAAATGTTAGTTGCTTTGTATTTGAACAAAGTATCGTGTGCCATAATGCCGGTGTACAAAATATATACAATGTATTCTATTTCAAAACGTCGTCAATGTGTATTTTTAACGCAGTTAAAAAGCTATCTGGTATCGGATTTATAGTTGATGCATTGTTTGGTTATTTTGCATATCTACATAGTTTATATACAGTATAGTAGTAGAACTGCATACAAACTTTGTATTGATACATTTTGAAAGGCAGCCGTACTGACACGGTCGCCGTAGTCTAGTAGGTAGTGTGTTGGCTTGTTAAACGTAAGGTCACGGTTCAAAACCCAGGACCCAGGACTTCTCACCAGATATCTGGCAAAAACTCTGAGAGTAAAATATAATGAAAAATTGAAAAATTTCCCAAAAAATCTGTAGCTCGGAGTCAATTTTATACTGTGGGTCCCGCCAATCATGTATAAAATTAAAACACACAAAACAATACCAGGCTAAAGGGTTGTAATGACCACTTATGTAAGTAGGACAGGAAGTTACCTTCATTCTTGCAATTTCTTCATGTTTCGATATACACTTCTGGCAACTTCTGGAATCCCATTGTTGATTTTTTATTGGTATTTGGTCTGCTATATCCATCATGCTTTTCTTATGTAGATTTTTTAGCGTAATTCGATATTTGTTTGTCTCTATTCTGGTAATTTCGGTGATAATATGCTTTAAAGGCATGTTTTGTCAACTTCTAGAATCTTACTGTTGATTTGTTCTTGTTATTATTTCGTTTGTATCTTACGTGGACTTTATGTGTAGTTTTGTTATTGTAATTTGAACTTTGTTTATCGTTATTGTAAGGCTTTCTTTGGCCTTTAGTCAGGATTACGACCTTTCTTCTCACACCACTTATGTTGTGTGCATTAATTTTTATACATGAATGGCGGGACCTACATAAGTAATGTGAAAAGCTAGGCTTTATTGCTGACTAAAGGGTTGTAATGACCAATTATGTATGTATGTATGTATGTACATTTGATAAAGATATTTTGGAGCTAGGTTAGGAAGATAAGTGATCAAATAACACTTCCATCTTAAGATTAGAAGCTGTCGGATAGGTGGTAATGGATGATCTAAAAATTATTAAATTGTGATTAATTAAAAAAGAAAACCAAATTCATCTCGTAAGCCAGTTTATGCAAGAACTGTAACCCTTAATGACAGAAATCCAAGCGGAGGCGAACTCTACAAGGCTCTTGAAAATATTCATGACAAGAACCTTGACTCTGCAACTCTGTGCTCCCTAGCAGAAATCCAAGTAGAGGTGAACTCTACTAGGCCGTTGAAGTAATCCAAGTCAAGAATCTTGACATTGCAACTCTGTATTCCCGAGCAGAATCACAAAACGTTCAACGGCCTCTAGCTTAACTACATTTTCGCAAACCCTTAGGGAAGAAGCAATGGGCCACTGTATAGCACACTGGTCATTGCCCTTCAAAGCAATGATTTTAAAAAAGCTATCAAGATCATAGTAGATTTCCTCTGCAGTTTCATAATCTAATTTGTTCAAGAATAATACAACATGGGCCATAGCAGTATGGAGATTCGGAAAGGTGTCCCGTTGCGCTGCCCAATGTCTGGTTAAGGCCCTAAAAACCTATCACAAGCCAGTTTGGAATTATTCCAAAAAGTCTGATCACTTCTACAACCGAACGTCTTTACCCTTCGAAGCTGTCAACTGCCAATTTGAGCTACACTACTCTCCTCTACTGGCACTTGATGAGTAGATGATATCCTTTAAGTGTGGGTCTCAGTTCAAAAAAATGTAGTGGCTTAAGGCTTAAATAAATTACATCAGGTTCCTTAATGTCCTTGCCTAGGACATCTTCTCTGTCATTGTTGGGCTCTTAAAGGAACTTAAGAAAGAAGAATTCTTGGATACCTAGAATTTGGTAACAAAATATTTCTGGTTAGAGGTGATTTGAAAAAATTGCATTCCTTCATAAGACTCTCGAGAGGATTAAGAGATGCAAACGAGCAACTGTAATTATTTGACGTAATAGGCAATGTCGGTGTTACAACTGAATATTATAGGACCCCAGCAAACTATGCTTATTGAATGCCAGTTAAGCCAAACTGCAGCTTTTAACTGACTTGGAATTTTTAATATCCTTCAGGTAGCTTGTGGAATCTCGAATCTCTTGCAGTTCGTCTTTGTCTACCAGGGTTTTCCGCAGCTTCATTCATTTTGTACTTGATTTATTGTATTTTTGTTGGATCAGTGATTCCGGGTTTTAGGCATCAGAATTCAATGAACATTTGACCTGAGGTTTGCGTTAAATACTCCGATTTTGAAATTTGTTGATAACAATGTCGATTTTCAAGAATTTGTTAATCCTCCAAAGACTTACTTTACAGGCATAATTAAATTTTTATAAAGAAAATTGCTTTACCAAATTTTTTTTTAGGCACTCCTCAGATTATTTTATATGATACTTTTAATGATTGCCTATTAAAAAAGTTTTTATGTTTTAAAACTCGTACTTCTTCTTCTTTTTATTTAAATGTTGCATTAACTTATCGAATGTTTTATTGCTAAGGACTCTTAACATAAAGTTTACATTGGAAAATAAATTTTGTAATGAAAAGAGCGTATGAATCTCAGGCTGTTTATTATATTTTTGTTTTATTTTTGCTTAGATTTTATTACCATTCCTCTCTCTCTCTCTATCGCGCAATTAAATTTTAAGCCTAAAGCCTGGAGTAGTAAAAAAGAATTCAAATTTACGAATTTCCATTTCGTATATCGCATGTATTACTTTACGTATCAATAACTTCAATTTATTTCGTTTGAGTTTAATAGCTTCACCTCTCCTGTTTTTCATTTCTACATACATAAACGATATGAAATTCTGCTGCTGCTGCTACTGCTGTTGTTGTTTTTATCTCGAAGTGTCATTGTGACACAACCATTGTCATATGAATGTTGCGTGTCAAACATTTTTTATGCCTTCAGAGAGGGCAACAAAAATCCCAAAGTCGTAAAAATTCCCTCATAGAACTTATGTTAATAAAATAAGGAAAAACATAATGAAGGCGTTAGACTGGCAATTACAATGAATGAAAGATACTGAGACCTGAATGTATGATAGCCTTACAGCACAATACTGCTAGGTTTTTACCTTTTAAAACCGAATATTTCCTATGGATTTGAGAATTCCAGTTTGAAACTGTTCACGTAATAACGTAAATTAATAATAAAAAAAGATTTTCTGTTCTATATTGAGAACATTTTAAAAGCGGCTAAGCAATGTAGGCACAAAAGAACAGAGGGGTTCTTTGTCTACTTTCAGATGAAGAAAAAAAATTTGTGAAAATTCCAGAGGATTCTTATGGAATGCTCCGAGACCTTATATTTTCCTTATTTGGAAGTTAATCCACAGAAGTACTTCTCAGGTTTTAGGCTTGCTATACTCATACGGTCACCATAGTCTAGTAGGTAGTGTGTCGGCTTCTTAGACGTAAGGCCACGGTTCAAACTCCCGGGTCAAACATCGAAACGAAAATATTTCTTCGGCGACATCTTCTCACCAGATATCTGGCAAAAACTCTGAGAGTAAAATAACGTAAATTAAAAGCAGACGCCGTAGTATAATAGGTAGAGAGTTGGCTTATTAGACGTGAGGTCCCGGGTTAAACCCCAGGTCAGACATCTCTAACATAACGAAATAAAAAACAAACAAACATTTCTTCTGCAACTTCCTCTCAGACGATTTCTGGCAAAAAATGTGACAGAAAATTAAATTGCCATGAAAAGTTTCTCAAAAATCCGTAGCTCGAAGTCAATTTCATACCGTAGGTCCAGCCAATCATGTATAAAATTAGCACACACACAACACGGGTGGTAGTACAAGCTAGGTCGTAAACCAGACTAAAGGGTTGAAATAACAACTTAAGTAGGGAAGGAAGTTATCTTTGTTGATTATTTATTGGTATTTGGTCTGCTATATCCATCATGCTTTTCTTATGCACATTTTTTAGCGTAATTCCATATTTGTTTGTCTCTATTCTGGTAATTTCTGTGATATTTTGTTCTGCCGGTCTGGTCTGTCAACTTCTAGAATCTTACTGTTGATTTGTTCGTGTTATTTGTTCTTCTATATACACTATGCTCTTTTTATGTGGATTTTTTAGCGTAGTACGATATTTGTTTGTCTCTATTCTACTAATTTCGGTGATATTATGCTCTACCGGTATGGTTTGTCAACTTTTAGAGTCTTACTAATGATTTGTTCGTGTTGTTTTTTTTCATGTAAGATATGATTTTTTCGTGTAGTGTTGTTATTCTAATTTGAACATTGTTTATCGATATTGTGTAGTGATTTCTTTGGCCTTAAGTCAGGATTACGACCTAGCTTCTCATACCACTTATGTTGTGTGTGTTAATTTTATCTATGATTAGTGGGAACTACAGTTTAAAGTCGACACCGAGCGACAGATTTCGGAGTTTTTGTCAGAAATATGCCGACAGGAAGTCTACGAAGAAATATTTGTTTCATATTTTCGTTTTCATATCTGACCTGGGGTTTGAATAGTGGCCTTACATCTAATAAGCCAACACATTACCTACCAGACCAGAGGTCAGCAATGAATATTCAAAACGATGAGTAGACTCGAATCATACTTATAATGTCTGATACTTACATATATGCATTCGTACTTATTTTAATGTCATACTTATACTACGCATATTCAAAGTTTGAAATACTGATCATATTCATACTTAGCAACATGTATGATGTTGTTGATTTCGAATCTCCATGACTCAGCATTTACAAGAATCACAAAATAAGTAAGAATCGCATACGAACACTAAAATACTCACTAAAATGTTTTATGTTTGCTCTGCTTGCTGTCTTTGTATTTCTTCTTTCTTTGTAAATGCAACAACAACTAAGACTGTAAGTTTTGACGAATGATTCGAATCAATCGAATCATTTATAAGTATTATAAGTATTTTTCTAAAGTTATGAATCTAAATGAGTAGGCTTATGAGTCAATCATATTTCGAATGTTATAAGTTTGATGTCAACGTTGTACTCATACTCATTGCAACCTGTACTTATAAATCAACATTGTAGTGAGTATGAATGAATCAGAGTAGATGAATTTCAATACTGTTGACTCACTCATACTCAAAATTTCATGAGTACTTATGAGTAGCGAAAAAGCGAAAATTGCTGATCTCTGTACCAGAATACGGAGACTTCCAGTTTCCTTTAAATTACTTTCCTTAGCTTGCTTTACGTATAAAACATTTCCTCTAACGCCTAACGCTTACAATCTGTTTCGTATTTTTTCAACAATTCCATGCCATAACTCAGTTATGTGAGGAGCTATAAATTAAATTTAAATGTTCATCCAGAATTACTAACAAAATTTATTTGATTTTTCTCTTTACTTTTACAAATTCCGGTTGATAAAATTAAATTCACATTTTCACTATTTATTCAGTCATAAATTTTATCACTTCTCAAGCCAACTCAAACGAACTCAACTAAAATGTACGGTGCTAAGCTGAACTGAGTTGAGCTGAGTTGAACTTGTTCCTTGAAAATCTAATAATAAAATGAAAAGGAAGTGTGTCTGTTGGCAAAGCAAAAATAAATAAATAGAAGCATAAAAATCAAATTATATTAAAAGAAAAACAGGAAAATGGAATGAAAAAAGAAAAAATTTATTAAAAGTATTTACAGCCAAGCCAGCAAGTTGACTGACAGAAAAGAACAGAAAAAAAACTTCAATAAAATTGGGGAAGGTAAACCAAAAGATGGATGTTAGAAAAAAAAGCAGGAAGCATGTTATGATTTAATAAAATCGTACATTATAATTAAACTGAAAAAGAAAAGGAATTTCGTTTTTAATTATAAGCCCGGCTTTATGATTTCATTTTTATTACCCACGCAGCCAAGTTCAAAGCCTGTATGAACAATAAATAGAGGAGCATAAGAAAATTTAAATTTACAAAAGATTGTTAAGTTTTCTTGAACATCATGTTTCTTGTTTTATTTCTTCTTCTCTTTTTTATTACATTTTGTCTCTTAATACGTATACAAAGCAGAAACGTAAATCGACATGTAAACAACAAGGCTTTAACACTTAAAACTACATTTAAGTCGTGGATATATAGTGGAGATGAGAAAAAAAATGGCTTAAGAAAAGCAATAAAAAAAAAATTATTTAAATGTACACTGTTTCCCATTAAAACTGACAAACTAAAAGCACACATACATACATACATCATCGGTTATGACAATCCTTCGGCTGAACTAGCTTCTCACACCCATATGTTGTGTGTGTTAATTTTTATACAAGAGTGGCGGGACCTACAGTTTTAAAGCCGATTCCGAACGACAGATTTTTTGAGAAATTTTTCAAGGCATTTTTATTTACTCTCGGAGTTTTTGCCAGAAAGCTGCTGAGAGGAAGTCGCCGTCATATTTCGTTTTGTTGGAGATGTCTGCCCTGATGTTTGAACCAACACACTACCTACTAGACTGCGACGACTTCAAACAAACTAAAATCATCATGTCAAAAACTATTCCACCGAAGCCATATCCATGAAGTGGAAACTTCTGGGAAGGAGACCACTTTTAATAGTTTCGAACGAAATACCATTTTTATCACCCTAAAAACAGCCTTAAAGCAAGTATGATGTTAGAAAAGCCGCCTTTAAGAGAATTTTTTCAGTTCTAAAGAATGTGAGCATTTATATTTATCAGTACTTAAGGAGTGCACACGAAAAAAATTGGGTTAACACTGCTCTTTAGTAACACCCATGAAAGGTGTTCTTTGGTATGTGTAAACCGTTATCATAATAGAATCTGTCTGATATTTACGCTCTACAACCAGAATCCTGGTTCCTGAGATCCTAATCAACTACACCATGAAGTCATGTCCCCGAGTGCAGCCATTTGTATTGCCTTCAGTGGTGGCCTTATAATTAGAAACGATGTTTCTGGAACAGAGTTCTATGGAGTGACGAATCTAAGTTTAATTTGTCCCAATCTGATGGAAAAACGAATGTAAGACGTCCTCCAAACAAAGTCTCTGATACCAGGTACACAGCGAAAACTGTAGAACAAATTCACAAACATACATTTTGCTAAGTTGTTTCTAATTATAAGGCCACCACTGTACATGTCTTACTTTGTGTGTTAATTTCATCTATGTCGACTACGAACGATACATTTGAAAGGTTTCCCACGGCAATTACTTACAGATCAGTTGCCAGGAAACTACTGAGTGGAGGAACATCGCAAGATTTTTTATCAAGCTGTCAGAGCTGAGATTTGAAGTGGCGACTCCCGCCTGCTCTCCACCTAGTTTGCGCTTTGACTTAAGGATTCGAGACTAATGCTCTCCTACATATTGTCATTGTCAGCTTTAGTCGCCGCAGTCTAGTAGGTAGTATGTTGGCCTATTAGGCATGAGTCCACAGTTCAAACCCCAGGTCAGACATCTCGATCAAAACGAATACGAATTCAACGACTTCCTTTCAGCAGATTTCGGAAAAAAAAACTTTTAGAATGAACAAAATTGCCATGGAAAAGTTTCTCAAAAATCTGTCGTTCGAAATCCATTTTAAACTGTTGTTTGCGCCACTCATGTACAAAAAATTAACGCACGCAACATAAGTGGTGTTGGAAGCTTGATCATAATACTGACTGAAGTGTTGTAATTGCCAATTATGTATGAATGTATGCCTAGGTTAGCAACTCATTGTTGATTTCAATACGCATAAGCCAAGTTTCGTCTTCATTTAATAACGCAGAGAGAACAGTACTCTTGAAGGAACTTATTGTAGTTCTGGTAGTTACAGCACAAAGGCTTTGCCTTCTTAATTGTGGGTATTATTTAAGCACGGGACCTGCCTCCATCAGTGAACCATAGAAATATGTCTGCTGTTGTTTATTTAAAGTAAATCAAACGCCTTTTGGCTGTCAATGCCCACCACCTGGGTAACAATCTTGTTGGGATGTGGGGGCTTAAGTGTACTTCGATGCGTTCTGTGATCCAGAGTGAGTTGGAGTACAAAACTAAAGCTACAGTAATCCTTCGATTTACGTCGCCTCGATTAACGTTGTTTCGATTTACGTCGTCAAATTCTTTGTTCCCTCTAACTTCAACTTGCGTTGTCATTCGATTTACGTCGCCTTTTTTTGAACCAACTGCGACGTAAATCGGGGGATTACTGTAACTTTTTTCAGTTCCTTGTTAAAAACATACTACTTTGTAGTATGAGCAATATGAAATTCGATTTACGTCCCCTTTTTTTGGAACCAAGTGCGACGTAAATCGAGGGATTACTGTAATCTTAATATTGTGGGAAAGCTCTGTTTCGGATCGATGTCATGCTTGATCTTCGTCGGATCACGTATATCTTCTTTTATACTCCTTGGCGCGAACCCAGTTTTCTGTTTTCTATAGATCATTCTACCTTTATGCTTCTGAATTGATTGTCCTGAGCTGGTGCCTGTAACTTTCTGGACCTAGTTGCATATGTACGGTAGCACCAAGGTGAAACCTAGCTCCAGGCTAGGGCTACAACCGCCCCCGTCCTGTTAAAACCCTGACAGGCCTCAAAGTACATTCCTTGTCCTTCGCCGTTAAGTTGTTGTGTTGGTTCGGTTGAGAAGACTCCCGATTAGTAACCGGTATGGCTCTGAGCACCAGTCCCCATAAGGGCTCGTACCAAACCTCGCGTATCCTCCCTGCTTGTATAGATAACCACGGGATCGTTTATGGGTAACTACACACTGCGAGGAAGGATAGCAGCTTTGAGTGGGGACCAGAGATCAGCAATGAATCGCTTTTTCGCTACTCATAAGTACTCATGAAATTTTGAGTATGAGTGAGTCAACAGTATTGTAATCCAACTACTCTGATTCATTCGTACTCTGTACAATATTGATTTATAAGTACAGGTTGCAATGAGTATGATTACAACGTTGACATCAAACTCATAACATTCGAACTATGTTTGATTCATACGCCTACTCATTCAGATTCATAAATTCAGAAAAATACTTATAAATGATTCCAATGCCTCGAATCATGCATCACAATTTATAGTCTTAGTTGTTGTTGCATTTACGAAGAAAGAAGAAAGACACATAAACAAAAAAGACAAAGACAGCAAGCAGAGCAAACACAGGACCTTCTTGTGAGTATTGTAGTGTTCGTACGCGAATCATACTTATTTTGTGATTCGTATATACGATGAGTGATGGAGAGTCGAAATCAATAACATCATGCGTATTGTTAAGTACGAGTACCATGAGTATTTCAAACATTGAATATTAGTAGTATGAGTATGACATTAAAATAAGTATGAATGCGTATAAGTATCAGAAATTATAAGTATGATTCTTATCTACTCATCGTTTTGAATACTCATTGTGACCTCTGGTGGGGACCCTAATAGCCATGAATTACAACAACACAAAACAAAAATCCAATGCATCCACCCTCCTCCTACCTACCTAGCTGCCATTTTCACAACCCCCAAACTATGAAGCATGATCGTACGAAAGAATCGTACATAGAATCATAATTTCTCTTCAATTATTGCATATGCCTAGAGCTCTTTTACTAGGTATTTTCACCGTGAGCCACTGTATCAAATCTGGCTGGAGATATCTCAGATTCTTTAAGTTCCTGTAAAATTTATTCAGATATCTTAAAGTCAACCTCCGTTGAATGTATTTCTTTTGTTTAGTATTTTCACTTCTGTCGTCAATTTCTTAGGAATTATTTTTTTTTAATTTCTATTGGAAATGGTGTTTGTCTTTTTCAATTGTTAACATTCTAGCTGCACATTATATCGTATTTAAAATCATTTTGTTTCTTTGCAGTTTTATTATCTTTTTCCTGTTTCTTGTCGCTTTTTCTCCCTCTGCAGCTGCTGTTGTTGCCGTTGTTGTTGTCGCTGTCTATTCCCTACAATTCCCAGCGCATTTTATGCAATTTTATAGTTGCCAACGTACTATTTTGCAACAGAATTTAATTTTTTTTGTTTTGTTTCTTCCTTAAGCTTAAGTGGTGCTACTGTCTGCTAAAGTCTACTGTGATTTGCTGTCTTCTTAGTTTATCGACTTTACTAGTTTTACTAGTTTTTTCTTTGTCTCTTTCTCTCTGTTTCTATCCCGTTTTTCTTATTTTATTATGATTCAATCTTCGAACTGTAGAATACAATCAACACAACAAACAGCCCAGTGTTAGCAGATGAAAGAAAAGGGTCTCCTTAACAGAGCCAAGAAGTTGCCTGTGTCTGCCTGCCTGCCTGGTCCTTCTTTTTTTATTACTTATAATGTGTTGTATAAGCAAGTAGTAAGTAGTAGAGGCAGTAAATGCGTTACTTAAGCTTTACAAGTTGTACAGGAAATTATTGCTGTTGTTGTTGTTGTTGCCATTGCAATTGTATGACAATCTTTTTCCAAGTTATTATTATTTTTCCATTTTCTATGATGATTTTTTCCTTCTTCTTCAAAGTTCTTGGTCGTCGTCATCGTCTTTCATTTGATCATTATTCAATATTATAATATTACAGTAGAGTCGAGTCTTTTCCTTCTCTATGTTCCCCTTTATATTTACAGTTTAAGCTGTAAGTATGTAGCATACCATACGTATTGCATGCAAACATCAAGCAGTAACCATCATCAACAGCAACAGCATTGGCAGCAGCAACAGCATTGGCAGCATTGGCAGCAGCAGTTATTTAATGTTGATTTTTATAAATTGTTTGTGGAAATTGTGTTTAAAAACATCAATTTTGCATTTAGAAGCCAATAAAATGAAAAGAAAACTAAAAAATACACTCAAATGCAAAATAATGTCGGTTTTTTTAAGGCAATATAAACGTTCAACGAGAGAGAGAGAAAGAGAGAAAGAGGGCAAGGGGCGTATTTATGTTAAATAAAGGAAATTTGTTTATTTAAAGATTTATGCTGGTAATAAAAACGTAAATTAGTTGTTTTACTTGAAAGAATTAAAATAAATTTTTTTTAAAATTCAAATTTTTATAAACGGAGACCAATTTACAGGGTGAAAGAACATGATGGCAGTGCACCTGAAGCCTATAGCTCTCCGATTCCAATAGTTTTAATGTGAAAACGAGGCGAGTTAAAAAAGAAAGGCAAAGAAGATGAAGATGAATGGTTTACGTAGATCTGCTGCAGTAAGTTGGAATATATATTGTTACGAAAATGAAGAATCTAGATACTGGTGTTCTGCTTTTACATCGCTTAATATTAAAATGGTAAACAAGTAAACAAAAATACAACAACAAATACCAGCATAAAAAATTGTAAACAAGTAAACAAAAATACAACAACAAACACTACAGGAATAAATGTAAACAAAATACACAAACAACAATAATGAAACACTGATGTATACATTTATGAAGTCGCCGTAATCTAGTAAGTAGTACGTTGGCTTATTAGACGTAAAGCCAGGGTTCGAGCTCCAGGCCAGACATCAAAACAAAAATACAAAAAGTATTTCTTCGGCGGCTTCCACTCAGCAGATCTGTGGCAAAACTCTGAGGGTAAATAAAAATTGCTATGAAAAGCTTCTCCAAAATCTGTAATTCGGAGTCGACTAAGCCAATCATGTATAAAATTAACACACACAACATAAGTGGTGTGAGAAACTAGGTCATAATCCTGACTAAAGGGTTGTAATGATCAATTATGAATGTAGGTATGTAAGGGCACTGAAACAGACTAAAGAAATAATATCTTTACAGTATTCCAATAAGAGCTTTGACAGTCTTTGGCAACTTTCTCTCAGCAGATTTACGGCAAAAACTCTGGCAGTAAATAAAATAAAATTGCCATGAAAAGGTCTCTCAAAAAATCTGTCAGTCTGAAACGACTATAAACTATTGGGTTAGGGGTGGATAAGCTAGGTCGTAATCCTAACTAAGGGGTTGTAATGACTAATTATGTATGTATGATAAGATGACTACTTATTATAATTGTAGGGTGGTGAAGAGGAATCTTATACGTTGTTCAGATATACACCTTTATTGCGTAAATCGCAATAAACGCCATTATTGAGCTCAATATATAAAGTTTCAATTAATTATTGCGCAATAAATACGAAAATTGTTATAATATTGAGTAAAACTTAAAATACAGCACTGTCATAAGTATGTTCAGTGAGCATGTTACAATTATCCGAAACAAAAGAATGAAACAAAAAACAAAATAAAAACAATGTTATTGAAATAACCAGCTGTTTTGTTTACGAGCTGTCAAATGAATATTGAATAAGCAGCTGAACTGCGTGTATTATTATGTCTGAACACTTAAAATATTGTACTCAATAAATCGAATATTGACTCAATAAAAGTGTATATGGTCTATTGCACTCTCCTTAACTTAAGACTTATTATTAACTTCTGTAAGTTAAGAATCCAAAACACGACCCTCACGCTAATAGTCTAGCACACTATCTATTAGACTACCAGGGCACCCTTGTTACGACAATGAAGAATCTAGATACTGGTGTTTTGCTTTTTACATCGCATAGCATTAAAATGGTAAACAAGTAAACAAAAATACAACAACAAGCACTACACGAATAAATGTAAACAAAATCCACAAACAACAATAATGAAACAATGATGTTTACATTTATAGATATCTCAAGAAGCGGAAGCCACGAACATTCGCCTTCAAGAACATTCATCAGACTGTTTACTCTGCCATCTACAGCTTAAAGTCAACTCCGACGACAGATTTTTGAGAAACTTTTCGTGGCAATCTTATTTACTATCAGAGTTTTTGCCACAAATCTGCTAAGAGGAAGTCACCGAGGAAATATTTTTTTATATTTCGTTTTGCTGGAGATGTCTGACCTGGGCATGGCTCCATGTCTAATACGCCAACAAGCAACCTCCTGGACTACGGCCTATTCTTCTGACAAATTTCAGGATGCTACTCGGTATCAACAATGGCTAATTCCTGTCTGTATTCTCATAATTCATTCTCATCTTTACAGAATATACATGTTGGATTCGCGACAACCCCTATTCTGAGAAACAGTACTCAGAGTATAGAAAGCCTCGTCAAAGGAACGGTTATCAACCTTAGGTTATTGCTTGATAGTTTCGCTCGTTCCGCTGAAAATATCGCTATTGTAAGGGAAAGTGTTGCCGAAGACCCGAATGTGTCGATTCCTCGTCGTTCTCAGGAATTAGGACTGTCTTACGGCACATTATGGTGTATTTTGCATTTGGATCTACACCTACATCCATATAAAGCCCAGCTCACGCAACAACTGAAGCCAGCTGACCATTCACAACGTCGTAGATACTTAGAATGGGTGCTTGAACAACAGGCGGTGGACGGCAATTTTTCGAACAAAATTTTCTTCAGCGATGAAGCACATTTCACACTCGGTGGGTATGTTAATAAACAAAATTGTCGTATTTGGTTACATCCAGAAAAAGTCATTTTTGGTGCGCTCTTTGATCCGAAGGTGTGATTGGACCTTACTTCTTCGAAAGCGATGATGCAACGACTGTCACCATCAATTCGAAACGTTTTGGTCATATGATAACCGACTTTTTTTGCCTGCTATTGAAGAATTTGACTTGGAGAATAGGTGGTTTCAACAAGACGGTGCCACATGCCACACAACTCGAGCGAATATGGCTTTATTGCAAGAGACATTTCCTGGCAACGTAATTTCTCGTCGTGGCGATATCAACTGGCCACCAAGATCATGCAATTTGACACCATTAGACTTTTTTGTGGGCTACGCTAAAGACCGTGTATATGCAGATAAACCTTCAACTCTTGAGCACTTAAAAACCAACTTTCGTCAAGTTATGGCTGCGTTACCGCCCATTATGTGTCAAAAAGTGGTCGAAAATTACCTCAAAAGAATCAATGCTTGCAACACTGCGCATGGAGGTCATTTAAATGATGTAGTGTTTCACACATAATGTCAACGTTCAAACTTTACAATAAAAAAGAAATATCATGAATAAAAATATTTTATATGCGTTTTACGTTTACGTTTACTTTTGAAACCACGAAATGGATAAACCGGTATAATGAAATTTTGCTTCAACCGGCTTCATAATGCATAGACTACTGCATTGCAAGACTAGTAGTTATTTCGGTCGAAAATTGGGGCTGAAAGATTTTGCTTTAACCCGTCTTATAGTCTATATCTTGCCCCATTTGAGTACCAATTGCTTTGATACATACAGACTGCTTTCCTTCAAAATTCACTTTATGGTTCTGTTAGCTGTGTTTATAGCCAATTAAGAGGACATTTAAAGACTGCAGAGCACTTTTTAAAGCATTTTCTTAAAGTCATTAAAATGCTCTCCACTCAAGTTACAGAAGCCATTTCAGCATAATAAATTGAATTTTATTTCCCTCCCCCCATACTATTGGGAATATCCATCCCCTATAGTGACTATCCATGGTTCAATGTCAAAGTTATTAACTTTTAAATAAACTTTCTTCAGAGAAAATAATATCAAAAAACCTTAACGATGAAGTTTAACTTGAGTTCAACTCTTTGACTTTTGCAAGTTGCAAGAAGGAAATTGACAAAAGAAAAGTATGGGGGGGTGGTAAGGATATGCAACTCATTGGACACATTTGAAGGAATCACTTGGAAAATTCTTCTTATGGAAAATAAAATAAAAGAAGACAATATTTTTCATAAAAATATTATTAAAAAGTTTTTAATAACAACAACAACAAATAAATTTTGAAAAACAATTGACAAAACACTTGTAAATCTTTTAATGTGTTCTTGTTGTAAGGATAGAGGAGCACTGACTGAATGACTGTGTCCTGCATGCTTGCTTGATGCTGCTTGCTGCTGTTCAGTCACTCACTCACTCACTTGCTACTGTTTGCTGCTGCTTGTAATCTTTTGGATATCTTTAAGGATTTGTTTTTACATTGTTATTGTTGTTGTAAATGTTATTGTTGTTGTAAGTGTATTTTTATATCTAAAGTAGGATCTTAAAAAAGTTAAGTTTTTCTTTTTTAAATCAACAACAACAACTCAATACACACTTTAACTTGAATGGAATGGAAAACAAAACAAAAAATAGAGAAAATCATTCTGATGCTTTTCTTAAAGACAAAATAAAGACAAGAAAAATAGAAAGAAGGCAGCATGTAAACTTGATATGCAATTCAGTACTAGTACTAGTACCCATACCCATAACCAAGTACTCTCTTGATGAGGCAACAAACAGCACAAGGATTGAAAATAGTTTTCCATTCAAATTCTTCAAATAACTTACTGCAGCTAGACATTATTTACGTGCCATGACTGTATGTATATGTGTTCCACTCACATATCACTTTTTACGAAAACGTACTTATAAGAGTATATTTTTATGGTACTTAAAATGGAAAAGTACTTTATAGAATGCATGTGTGCATATCTGTGTGTATATGTATTTTTATATCCTTTTTTCCGAGTACTTCTAGTCCTTTATGGCATCTCTGTTTTAATACTCAACAACGTACATTTTCTAGAGAGAAAAATGTACTTGAAATATAATTTAGTTTTGTTGTTATTGTTGTAGTTGTTGTTGTTATTCTTATAAGGATATCAGTTTTTGAGATACATTATGTTTTAATGTATGTAATACGATACTAAATTAAGGGCATTTAAAGTCAGTTTAGGTACGCTAAGCAAAGGTTGTGGCTCCATGTACTCTTGTACTGCAAAACTAATCCCTCTTTGCTATTCTGCCGTATACAATATAAGAGAACTAAGGGAGGATAACAAGCTGTGCCAAAGCAAAGTAAGGGTTAGGATGGGCGACAAGCTCAAACTTAGGCTAGCGTTTAGGCCCATTGGGATATCACATTTAAAGCGTCCCCCAAATAACTTTTTTTTTGAGAATGCTTTACAAAAAAAACTACTGAATATTTTCTCAAATTTTTTTCTAAAGTACAATCCTTCCGGTTAATAATGGAAAATAATTTCATTCAAATGGCTGCCTCGGCTGGCCATGTAGTAGCCTACACGATCGGTCCAATTTTTAAGCACATATCGATTATTTCACCAATGGCTTCACAAATATTGTCCTTTAAAGCATCAATTGTCTCTGTCTTGTCGGCGTAACACTTATCTTTGACGGCACCCCACAAATAATAGTCCCACGGTATCAAATCGCCGGTCCGAGGTGGCCAAATGACATCAGCTCTGCGGCTGATAATGCGATCTTCAAAAACGGGGCTTAAAACATTGAGTGTAACTTCGGCTGTGTGGTACGTAGCACCGTCCTGTTGAAACCAAATGTTGCCAATATCCTCCTCTTTAATTTTTGTGAACAAAAATTCGTTCAACATGGCCCGATAACGATTGCCATTGACTGTAACGGCCACTCCCTGCTCATTTTCGAAGAAAAATGGCTCAATTATGCCTGGACCAAAATCCGCACCAAACAGTGGCTCTTATGCGTGCGGGTTTTCTGTGAACCAAATGCGACAATTTTGCTTGTTTACATACCCGCCAAGATCAAAATGAGCTTCATCTGAAAAGATGATTTTTTTGTGCCAAAATCGGCATCTTCTGTAAGTTGATCGCAGGCCCACTTAGCGAAGCGAAAACGCATTGGATGGTCAATTGGCTTCAACTCCTGAACCAATTCGACTTTGTATGGCGTCATACCAAGGTCTTTATGCAAAATTCGTCTCAATGTTCAATTGTTGAGAACGACGGTGAATTGATGTTGATGTCGCTTCACGCACACTTTCTGCCACAGCAGCAATATTCTCGGGTGTACGCATTGTTTTTGTCTTTTCACGCTTTGGTTTATCGATGAGGGTGCCAGTTTCTTTCACTTTTTTCACAAGATAACGAACATACGGAGCTGACGGTGCCACTCTTCTTAAAAAATCCGTACACAATTTTCGCACACATTCTGCAACATTACCATGATTTTCAAAGTAATGTCGCAATATTTCCCAGCGTTGTTCAAGCGTATACACAATCATATTCGTTCAGCGGAAGGATAAAACTAATTATCTGCCAAATCAGACATGAGCTAAGTGTTACCATTCACGAAATATGCACCAGTTGAAAAAAAACGTCTGATGGCGGACCCGATAGTCAGCGACAGTTGGCAACCCTAGCATCCTAGAGCATTCTAGAATAGACTTATCTCTTGCTTAACTTCTAGAACTTAATTAGGAAGTTAGAGGAGACGTTCTATATTAGATATTTGTGCCTAGAAGCAACGAAGAAAATTTTTTTTCTTCTGCGGAAACCAGGCGGCAGCAAGACTTGACTGAACTTTTCATATTCAATTTTATGCATTCAACCTAAAGCGCATTTCAGCACATTTTAAAGTCACCACCATAAAAAAAATTTGTCACTTACTTGACGTAGATCATAAAATATTATTCATTTTCTTTATACAGTTTATGTTGTGCCACAATGTGGCATGTATGTACTCGTATGTTGTGTATACATTTTATTTCTTTTTTTTTTGTATCATTTTCTTCTAAAATTTTTAAGTTCTCTACTGCGGAAATGCCAGATTATATTTGTTTTGTAGGAAAAACATACAAAAAAAATATAAAAAATAAGAAGAAATGAGTGCAACAGACTTTATATCTTGTATGGATGTGGATGTGGTTGTGGACTGGAGTATAATTGCAAGGATGTTGCAATGCTGTATACATGCTGTAGAGCAGTACAATAACAAACATTTCTGTGCTAAAAGATGTGAGCAAAACGATGGTTTTTTTATACTCCATTTTATGTTGAAGAGTAAACATGCACAAGTTTTTTGAATCTTCAACTCAAGATAAGATGTGACAACAGGACGAAAAGCAAAAGAAAAGACGACACTAAATTACGAAATGCCAAAATAAAACTGAGCAAAGAAAAAAAGCAAAGTAAAGAAATGAAATCAACAACTGATGATAAATATTTCAAGAATATTCCTTTTGAAGAGTATAAATTTAAAAAAAAAGCAACGAATTTTATTTTTCAAACTGTATGCCTTAGCATATGTGTGAACATTTTTCATATGCATTAAGCCATTATAATATTGGTTGGTTTGGTCTTAAGCCAAAACACCAAATTTACTGTGCTTTTTTTCCCTGTTTTTTGGCACTCAAATATTTATAATTTTACAAACAAGGGAGACTATATTTCGGCACACAAAAAAAAACTGCATGCAACACGAGCAAATTCAATCAAACTTGACACCTCAGCATGACCCCAAATGTCACTCTAAAAATATTAAAACTGAAAACGTGCTGGATAAACTATTTAAACGTGTTTCATTCAACCAACAACAAACAGCATAAAAAAAAACGTACCAGAAACACAAAAAAAAAGAAAGAAAAGAAAAAGTAGGACTGAGTGCCAAACAATAATACAAACTAGTAAATAAAGTAGAACACCACTTGGTATTATGGCCCTGAAGCCAGTTAGTAAAAGAATGAATTGATCTTCAAGAACAAAAACACTTATTAAAGAATAAGTACAAAAGCTTGTTACTTTAATTTGTATGGCTTCATATTGTTACGAAAATAAAGGGTCTAGATACTGGAGATTTGCTTTTACATCGCTTAACATTAAAATTATAAACAAAAATACAACAACAAACACCAGCATAAAAAATGGTAAACAAGTAAACAAAAATTCAACAACAAACACCAGCATAAAAAAATGGTAAACAAGTAAACAAAAAAATACAACAACAAACACCAGCATAAAAACAATGGTAAACAAGTAAACAAAAATACAACAATAAATGTAATTTAAATTGTAAATTAAATTGTTGTTGTTTACATCAAGTTGTGAACAGTGCCACACAGAATTGTGCGAATAAAAAAGAATGTTAATTAAAACTAAAATCAAATTTAATATTATTTTATTTGTAATCTACGAGCTCATATTTTAAAGGTTTTCAAAAGGTAAAAAACAGGTAAAAAATTATTTTAAAAATTTTGAAAGATTTCACTCCTTTACTTTACTGCTTTTTAACAAAAAAAATTGTATATTTTCTTCTTGTTGAACGTTATTATCACTTAGAAAAGAGCCATGCCAACGACGAAAAATTTTCGTATAACCCAGAGGTCAGGTTCAATGCAATCACATTATCACGTGATAATGTGTGGCGGAGAAATGAGGTTTTCAACGGCCGCATGAACCTACCAGCCAGCCAGCCAGCCAGCCATCCAACCAGCCATATAACCAATGGGGAGTGTCTTTATATGTGCTAAAAAAAAATTATTCGTAAATTATTAAATGAAATGTGTCTAGAAAATGTGCTGCAACATCAAACTGAATGTGACAAAATGTGTATTGAGATGCAAGAACTATGTACCCAAGAGAGGTACAAATTTTCAAAGGTCAAGAGTTGTTGTATAAAAGGAATGTTTGGAAGAAAATCGTCTTTAGAATCCCTAATGCATGGTGGTTGCTTCGTGGTAATACAGAAATTTTTGCATGTACATTAAACAAAAATTACTTGGAGACACTAGGATAATACAAGAGAAATTGGCAGCTAACATAGCCCATTGTAATGCCATAAGAAGCCATGCCACAAAGCTAACCAACAAGCGCTTATTAATCGGTATCTACAGTCAGCTTCAGAGCTTCTTAGTTCCTTAGAATCAAGCTGAAAACCCTCTGGAAAATTTACTTTATCCAGGGAAAGATTTTTTATAAAGTCAGGATAGTTCTGTTAGAGTGTGAAACAGTATGAATGAATTTCAAAAAAATTGATTGAAAGTACTCAAGATTGTTAAAGTTAAAGGACTCCTATATGGATCAGGAATTCAACTGGTCTCGCAGCCTGACCAGCGGACTTGTCTCCGCCCGGCAATTGGTGAGGCCCCCTTGTGGGAGCAACGTGGTGGCTGTGGTTTAAACCCAAATGTGCGTGAGCTCGGTGTGCCGTTGTACTCTTAACGCATTAAAGGAGTTTAGATGGTCTCCGACCCCTAAACCAGAGGGAAGTCATATCTAAATGTTTAGCTTCGAATTGGTACCCACATATGGTGATGTGATACGTCGTGACACGCCACGTGGTTGCATCATTGTGTGTGCGGGCTGTGCTTCGGGAACCGATGGGGTATGTGATCATGGCGAGACTCACGTTAACCTGGAATTCTATGGCTCAGGAATTTCAATTTTACATGATTTCTACCATGTACAAGCTTTTCACAAACTGAGTGCAGTGCTTACTCACAAGAAAAACCACAAACACAATCGTGCAGCAGAAGTGTTGCACCAACGCTTACTTAATCCTTTTCGTAACCGTGAAAGAAACATGGGCTCAGCACAATACAGCACAGACGAAACAGCAATCAAAACATTGGGTTTCTTGACACGGATAAGGACCAGCAATAAAGTAAGGGTTGTCTGAGTCTAGTAGGTGCTACGTCGGCTTATTAGGTGCGAATCTGTGGTTCAAACCTTAGCTCATATATCGCTAACAAAATGAAATTGGGGAAAAAAATATTTCTTTTGGTGGCTTCCTCCCAGTAGCCTCTAAAACTTCTGGCAAAAACTCTGAGAGTAACTTAAAGTTACCATGAAAATTGTCTCAAAAATCTGTTGTTCGTAGTCGACGTTAAACTGTAGGTCCGCCACTCATGAATAAATTTAAGAAACACAACATAGGTGGTGCAGAAGGCTAGGTTGTAATCCTGACTAATCTAACGACTGTAAAGGCCAAATTATGGATGTAACTTGGGTGGAATGAGAAACAAGACTGAACGGTTATAATAGCCAATAAGGTATGCGCAAATGGGGCCAATTTAATAAAGATTGTTGATAAGAAACAACAGCATTTGGCAAATAAAAAAGGCCATGCGAAATTTGGGCAGGAACACTAGATGTTCAAAAGCGGGCAAACTCACTTATATCAGTACAGAGAACGGCTGCATTGCGTATCACGTCGGCATATCGTACAGTGCCCGCTCCAGCCGTACTGGTGATAGCAGGTATAATCCCTGTGGATCTGCTGGCAGTGGAGCGGATAGAGATTTATAAGGCGAAATTGGCTGGAAATCACATAACCGGTTACTTCAGGGAGAACACCATTTCAAAATGGCAACAACGATGGAACGAGGAAGATAGAGGAAGATGGACGGCGAGACTTATTCCGGACATAAAGCCATGGGTTGGCCGGAAATTTGGAGAGGTAAACTACTACGTTACACAGATGCTATCGGGTCACGGATATTTTAGAAAATATCTGCACAGAATTGGCAAGACCGCCTCCCCTTACTGTCTTTACGAGGAAGGGGAGGTAATTGATGACGCAGGGCACACTGTTTTTGAGTGTGCACGCTGGCAGAGCTATCGCTCTGTACTGACGTCAATAGTTGGAACGATCAAAGCCCCTAATATTGTCGGGGTTATGACTGCGAGTAGTGAAAATTGGACCTCGGTAGTGAATTACGTAGAGCGCATTCTGAGACGGAAGAAGAGAGATCTTGAGGCTGCAGAACGAGTAAGCATGTCGGCATAGGTGATACTGTCACACGTGCCAAGTCTAACCGAGACGATGATTTAGACGAAAGGAATAGTGGAGACGCTTAGATGACTTTTGATTCGCAATCCGGACGCGGATATAAACATGAAGAGGCCAAAGGGCCAAAAGGACTTCACTTCGAAGTAATATCACCGTAGTTCGGAAATGGGCACAAAAAAGTCCACAGGAGACGAGGGGCGATTTAGTGGGTGAGGGCCCCACACATGCGGGGATGTGAAGACTTCTTTTATGATGCGGTTAGGTAAATTTACCCCTCCTAGGCGAAAAAGTTCGCATGAAAAAATTCAGGAATTGCTTTCTCAGCCTTGCTATCCTTTGAATTTAGTCCACCGAAACTATTTTTTGTTTTCCAACCTTAGAGAATAGCTTGGCGTAAAGAAATATGACATCAATGATGGCATCAATTCACAAAAGAAATCTATTTTGGAAATGAAACATTGAATAAAATGAATAGAGCCTAAGGCAGTTTTATTCAAAAAAAGTTTTTTTTCTAAACGCCAGTGTTTCATTCAAGAAGTCAAAAACTCATTAACACATAATCGGGTAAAAGGCTTTGTATTAAAAGAAAAATGAATATAAATTTTTTTTATTATTCCTTTAACTCTTCTGTTTTGTTTAAAACATTGTCTCAAAAATTGTCTGGAAACAAAAATTTTTGTTTTCTTTTATAATTCAGCCTGCATGTGTTTATATAAGTATGTATGTATGTTTGTATTTTAATTAATTATTTTTTCTTATTTTCATACAAAAAAAGCAAAAAAAGTTTTTGAAAAAATGCATACAAATTCCTTACATGCTTATAATTTTATATGATGACATTTTTGTTGACAAGTTTTTCACTACAATTACTAGTTTTTTCTCTCTTTTTCGTTTGTATTTTCTTTGTTATTTTTCTGTTAAGAAAACTCTTGCAAAAAAAAGAAATGAAAACGAAGTAAAATATTTAACGTTAATGAAAAAGTTCAAGTTTACTAAGGGAGTTCTTTAACAAAACACTGCAAAAAAAATAGGAGAAAAAGAAACAGAAGGAAAACTTCAACACAAAATGTCAGAAAAAAGAAGAAACATATTTTGCTTAATAAAATACTCCTATGCTTCCGTGTGTTTGTAACGTTTTATTATTTTAAGCATGTTCCTTTCTCTCCCTCTCTCTCTCTCCGTCACTCTTGAATTTTTGTTGCATATTTTAAGGGTGATTGTTTGAAAAGCAGCAGGAGCTGTAGAGAAATGCAAACACAGGCAAAAATGTCGTTTATTTTACGATTTTTTTATTTTTTATTTTCAGTTTTTAAAAATGCGTGTGGTTAAGCAAAAGTAAAGAGAAGGAGAGAAATTTTTTTGTTTGCCTTTGTTGTTGTTGTTACAGAAATGCATGCATAATTTTATCATTTCATGTGTGCTTGTTTACGTATGTTTGTTTTCCTTTTTTTGATTATTGTTTCTTTTATATGGCATTTGCCTTATCTATCCATAGCTTTAGCATTCCACCTTTTACTCTCACTTACACACACACTCTCGTTTTTTTTTAAGAAAAAACTTTACAGGCAATATTTTTTGTCTCTCCAAAGCAAACATTAATAAAGGCATGCATATTTATCTGTCGTATATATGCTTGTATTGGTAACCATCTATGGTTACATACTCGTACATAGGTATGTGTGTATGTGTTTATATTAGCATGCCATTGTTTTGCTTTGTTCTTGTATTACCACCATTGCATATTGCAACGGAAATCCTAACATGTCAATTGTGTACAACGGAAGATGGGTTTTGTTTTTCTCTTTTCTCTCCTCTCATTTCACATTTCATGCTGTACCTACGCTGTGTTGTATTTATTTGCTTGTGCTCTCCTTACTGATACAGTACAGTGCAGCGTATGTAACTGTGTGTTGTGTTTGTGTGTTCGTGGGTGTATATGTTGCATTTAAAACTCCTCTCATTTTAACTTTTACACTCTAAACAAATGTTCTGTGTGTGTTCTATTTTTTTAAATTTTTTTCTTTCCTTCGTTTTTTTTTATGAAAATATTGTGCATAAACAGGGTAGAGAATGTTGCAATAATAAATGGCTGACTGTTGAGCTTAAATTGTTTGTTAAAAAATTAGCATTTTTAAATGTTACAACAACAACAATAGAAGAATACATAGAAAAATTAAACAAAAATTAAAAATATAAATAGTCCAACAGGGTTAAAGGATTTAATAAATAAAATTTTAAAAATCTGGAAAAAATAAAATGCTTTAAACGAGCATTAATATGTTGAGACAAAAAACAAAATTATATTATAGAGGACTATAGGCTATGAAACGTATACATGTTTACATACATAATTGGTCATTACAACCCTTTTAGTCAGGATTACAACATAATTTCTCACACCACTTATGTTGTGTGTGTCAACATTATACATGAGTGGCAGGACCTACAGTTTATAGTCGACTCCGAACGACAGATTTTTGAGAAACTTTTCATGGCAATTTTTTATTTACTCTCAGAGTTTTGCTTCTTTGAAATCGACAATAACAGAACGGCATTCACGCAAACCACTCCTCTGGAAGCCTTTTAGCTACAGTATCCTCTCCAGGTCAGACATCTCCAACAAACTGAAATATGAAAAAATATTTCTGCGGTGACTGGTTCTCAGGAGATTTATGGCAAAAAAAAACTTTCCATTACGTCAGGTTTTCGAGAAAAATTCAAAATGGCGGATCCAATACGGCGGTCAAGTAAATCTGATTAATTTTTATAAACCTCGACCGTCTTTTTGGATCGGCCATATTGAATTTTTTTAAATCTGAATGAAGATCTACAATCAGCGACCCCAAAAACCCCTGAGTAACAATTTTCAAGTAAATCTGTTTAATTTTTAAGGGCCTCCGTAATGTGTTTCTTTTTCTCTTGCACCCCTTGACATAAACTCACTCCTTACTTTAAGAGTGCATGCAAACAATTTGGCTTTGGGCTCATTTTAAAGAGCAAAGATCAATTGTCAATTGATAATAGCGATGGTTCTAGCACGTCAGTGTTTAGCTCTACAATTATTCATAAATGACCAAAAACGCTAGTTTTAGGGGATTTCTCGAAAACTTGACGTGGTGGAAAGTTTTTGATTCGTGTTCAGCGCGCAAAATGCATTCGGAAATACCTGGAGCCATCATATTTGCAAAACCCATGCAGGGCTGTGTTATTGGTGTGTTCACTTGAAGAAACGCTACGAGGTGGAATCTATTCCAGTGTAGGACGTACATAATTAACATGAATTTTAATTCAAGGTAACTTGGGTTCTAAAATTACCAAAAAACAGCAGATACTTCTTGTATTAACCAATTGAAAAATAATGAGGAACTCAAAGGTAAATTAAAAACAAAATTTCCCTTATAAAGCCTTTACACCATACCAGCAGAACCTCTTGTCAATATGAACAGTCTGAGAGACATTGAAATTTTGCCTGCAACAATTGCTTGGTGTAAACGATCTTTATATAACTTTATTTATTTATTTATTTATTAATTACAATACAATTACAAATTATATCCTAATTATATACGAGCGAAGTAACTTGACTATTTGCTCGGAGTAGTGTCACAGACCAGAGTCTCTGGTGGGAATCGAACCCACGACCCTCACGCTAATAGTCTAGCACACTACCCACTAGACTACCAGGGCACCCTTTATATAACTTTTTTTTTTTTTTTTGCTATTTTTTTAGATTTTTCTTCTTCCTGTTTTTGTTTTGTTGCTGTTGTTGTTTTTGTTTTCGTTTATTTTGCATTTTAAAATATTCAAAACAACAATGCACGCAAATTTTCAATGCCTCGTTAGTAGTATATGCTGTGTTCATTCCTTTTTTATTGTAAAAAATAGAGAAGAAAAAAAATACAAGACTTTTTTGTCTCTCTCTACAGTATTTCTACAGAAAATTTTTGTTGCTTTTTTTTGTAATTTCTGTTGCTGTGATTATTGTTGCTTGCTACCACAAGTCATTTAGTCTATGCAACATGTTATTTAGAAAATCGAAAAAAAAACAACCAAAGAAATTCAACGTAACCAACTGAATAAAAATGGTGGAGAAATAGGGACCAATGGCACCTGCAAACCATACAACACATCGAATTGTTACTTTTTCGGTATGCAAGGGCTTTTTTTTCTACAATTCCTTCTAGGTTCTCCAAGCATGAATTGGATCAGTAACATGCCATGAACCAAAACCTTGTAGTTGGTTCCATTATTTTCTATTTCCCCATAGATTTTTTTGCCATGTACAAGCAAAATGCATGATTTCTTTAATTTTTTCCACCACAAATTCCGCCAAGAAATCAATTGTAAACACAACAAAAAAAAGACCACAAAAAAATGGAAAACCAACTCAAGGAGAAACAAATCAGTTTTCATAGGATTTTTATACGTCTGTCCATACGTTCATCCTGTTGGCGAAACAAAAAAAAATGGAGAAACAATGAAAAAATGCAGAAAAAATTCAGGAAAAACCAGGAAAAAGGTTCTCAAAAGGTTGGAAAAAAAAATACTCAACAACAGAGTAAGTATGTATGTGTGGGTATACATATGCATTGGAAAGTGAATTTTTGTTAACAGTTGTTTAAGTACTTGGCAAACAATAACATGCAACTTAACAATCAACACGAAAACAACAACAACAACAAAACGAATTTGAATTTACAGTGAGTTAAAAAAGAAATATACACCCAAAATAAACCACAACAACAACGACTAGTCTCTGTGTACTGAGTCCAAGAGAACGAGTGAACAAGGGAGAGACAGTAACAGTAATTTACATACACATGAGCAATGTATTGCTAAAGAAGGACGAAAAAAAAACAAACAAAAAACAAACTGGTTAACGAGAGCAATACGTACACAAATACACAATTTATCACAAGAGTATTTAAAGCTTAGGGGAGTATGGGACAAACGCACAGAACGAAAGATAGAGAGAGAGAGCGAGAGAGAGAGAGAGAGAGAATAATGATGATAGTGTTAGTGGCAACAGAAACTTAAATTGCCTCCTTGGAGAGTTAAAAGTTACACGTTTTTTCTCTTCAGTTCTTTTTCACAATTATTAAGAATTTCCTGTGATACTAAGATATTTCTGTTTAGAAATTTCTTGCTTTTTCTACTTGTTTTTTGTTGTTGTTGCTTGATTTTTTTGCTTAAGTTGTTGCATTTAGAGTGTGCGATAAAAAGTGCATGCATTTGCAGAATGTTTAATAAAATGTTCGAAATTAAAATGTTAAAACAAATTAAAATTTAAATACAGCAATGCAAACAGAAAAGAAGTACAAAAACAGAATATTCGAAAAGATCTCTTTAAAGTGGCAAAAACTCTGAGAGTAGAATAGGCAGGTAGAGGTGGCTGCCCATTCAAGAAAAATGTTTGGATAGACTCACTTAGGCCGCATTGGGCCCATTGTGCTGAGAGTCAAATAAAATCGTCAAGAAAAATTTCCTAAAATTTCCTTGCTGTCCGTGGTGACGAACTCATGCAATGCATAGTGTTAGATCTAAGAAAATAGGTTATGGGAAGGAGAAAAGAGGGGGAACTGTTTAGGAACACTAGATTTGAATCTTCTTATATCATAAGTAACAGGAAAAATTTCTGCAGGAAAGGAGTTCCACATAGGAAGAGTAGTCCTGCTTAAGAAATTAATGTAATGCGATTCACTGGCCAATGGCTCGCAAACGGATATGATGAGAAAGATGAGTCTTACCAAGGAATACATGATTGGCTGCCTTCCAAAATGTATCAATACAAAGTTTGTATGCAGTTCTACTACGGTATATAAACAATGTAGATATGCAAAGTAACCAAACAATGCATCAACTATAAATCCGATGCCTGATTGTTTCTTGACTGCGTTAAAAATACACATTGACGACGTTTTGAAATAGAATACATTGTATATATTTTGTACAGCGTCATTATGACACACGACAGTTTGTTCAAACACAAAGCAACGAACATTTTGGAAGGCATCCATTCTAGGAAACAAGTCCCCTCATTTAGCTCGAGCAAAATCCGTTGTAGTAGCAATAGAACAGTGAAACACAAGGCACATTACAACGATGCTCTAATGAACCAATAGAGTAGAATACCCTACCATCATTAATGAGCACCTTTGCCCTCTCCTGCACGCGCTCCAGAAGCCTGAAATAGATTTCGAGACACTGAAGTATGTTGTAGTCTAGTAGGTAGTGTGTTGGCTTATTAGACGTAAAGCCAGTGTTCGAGCCCCAGGCCAGACATTAAGAGAAAATACAAAAAGTATTTCTTCGGCAACATCCTCTCAGCAGATTTCTGGCAAATTCCTCTGAGAGTAAATAAAAATTGCCATGAAAAGTTTTTCAAAAATCTATCCTTCGTAGACGACTTTAAACTGTAGGACTCTCACGTATAAAATTAACACACACAACATAAGTGGTGTGAGAAACTAGGTCGTAATCCTAACTGAAGGGTTGTAATGACCAATTATGTATGTATGTATGTGAAGTATGTTGTACATAAGTGTGGTATTGTCCTTCCAAAGTTAATATGTTTGAATTTGGTTTTCCAGCCATTGGTGTCAAGGTAAAAACTTCATTCGAATTTGCTTTAAATAAGGATTGGACTCTGTTGCATGCTAGACTGCAAATGAATTACATACGTCATCAAACCACCCATATTGTGTGTGTTTAATTTTATCCATGAGTGGCGGGACCTACAGTTTAATGATAGAATTGCACAAAACATTTCGTGGCAATTTTACTTACACTTAGAATTACCACAAGGGGACTTGACTAAAGACATATTTGTTCTCATTTCGATTCGAGTTGTTTGAAGTGGCTCGCGCCTAATAAGCCAACCAGTAAAGTTATCGTATGATTTACTTTTTAATGGCGTCCACTACAACTTTGAAATGAAAAGGCAAAGATGCACCGTTGTCACTGCAATAGAGGAATGAGATCAACATGAAAGTGGCGAAAGTTTTTAAATCTGTAGTAAGCCTCAGAAGCCTAGTATTATTATAGCATAGGTTTCACAGAGAAGTCGCCGTAATCTAGTAGGTAGTGCGTTGACTTATTAGACATGGGGCCTAGGTTCAAACCAATAAAACGAAATTTTAATATCTCTTCCGTGACTTCTCAGCAGATTTCTGCAAAAACTCTGAGAATAAATAAAAACTGCAATGAAAAATTTCTCAAAAATCTGTCATTCATTTCAAATGTAGCAACATGCTCATGCAGTGTTGTCCATGCTTTTTTTAGAGAAAAAATCTTTATTAACAGAGAATTGAAGCGGAAAATATTGTTACGAAAATGAAAAAGTCTAGATACTGGTATTTTGCTTTTACATCGTTTAGCAGTAAAATTATAAACAAGTGATACAAAAACAGAATAATGAACTTGTTTACAAATTATGGCACTGCCTAATATAACAACAAACACCAGGAAAAAAGAAAGTGATAAACAAGTAAACAAAAATACAACAACAAACATTACAAGAATAAATCTAAACCAAATAACAACACAACAATAATCAAACAACGATGTTTACATTTGTTGAGATCTCGAGAAGGCGAAGCCATGAACATACTCCTTCAAGAACATCCATCAGACTGTTTACTTTGCCATATAAAAGGCAAGGCAAAGTAGGCGAGTGAGTCAGTCGGTCTTGTGTGAAGACGCGGTGTGTTTGGAGAGAGTAATCGTGGTTTATAAAGATCAGTCGAACAATTGTCTAGTAATTGTTTGTTGTAAGTTGAGGAATAACAAACAAAGCAATTGTTGTTGTTTACATAAAGTTGTGAACAGTGGCACGCAGAATTAAATTAAAAGTAAACATAGATTTAATTTTATTTGCAATCTACGAGCTCATAGTTTAAATGTTTTTAAAAGGTAAAAATGTAACAAAATTCATTCGATTTTAAAATCCAAATACATTATCGTATTTGTATGACCCAGACAATATAGAACGTCAATATTTTATTAGCTGCTACATGTCTCTGCCGCATGCTAATATAGAGAGGAACTTTATATTTTTTTTTAATTTTCCCTTCTTCCCCATTCTTATTTACTTTTCAGTTTAGAAAAATTTCTTCTTTTCTTCCTCATTATTTTCAATACAGCATTACTGGTGTTGGATTACTTGTTCCGTGATTGTTTGTGTTCTAAGTCTTAAGGGTCTTGTTATTAGCCTTAAGTGTTATATGACTTGTTGTTGTATTTAAAAAACAACAACAACAACTCTTAAAAAGTACTCTTTTCAATCTTAATATCCCTACTGTTAATAAGTACCTTTTTTACTTCAACACTTATAAAAGAGGAAAAGAAAAAAAAAACGAAGAAAAGAAAAAAATACAGAGGCATTCAGGCAGCAGTACTAACAACTGCTTTAAGTAAAGTAAAGTATTCATGGGAAGAAAAAAACTCCTTAAAACAGCAACTCATTAACACAATCATGACTGTATTATGGCTCTAGCATCACGAGTGGTGGTACAATATTATCCCAAAAGATTCTTTCTTTTTCTTTCACTTTTTCGATGTTTTTTTTTATTTTATTTTCGGCATTATAACGATTAGATAAGAGCCAACAAAAAAACTTGAATAGAAAAGGACTTGTAAAGTAAGTACGTGCCAATAAACAGAGCTCGTTCTGTATGGCAGTCACTACAGACACATTTTCTAAATGCATTTCCCCACCAGAAAAAAAGAGAGAAGAGTAACTGGTATGCAGGGGCAAGAAAGCGTCTGTAATTTTATTCAACCAGGTATGACTGAATGCAACACCTTTTAGTTTTAAATATTAAAACACAACAAAAAAAACAACAAGAAAATCAAGGCAACCATAAGCATGTTTTTGTTAGAGCAACAAACAGCAGGACAAAGTTCTCTTTGTATAGTCAGACAACAGAAATAAAAAGAAATGAGGATCCTTTTAAAGGAAATGAAATGTTTTTTGTGTACGTGGACATGCAACAGTAACCAAAAGGTTGATGGAAAAACAACATTTTCTTTAATGATTTTGTGTTGCTTTTTTAGTAAAAATGAAAAGAAATTGTATTTCGCTTAGCACAGAAAACAAAAAAAAACTTAAAAAGTGATAAAAATGAGAGGTGTTTCAAGAGAACCTAGCATAATGATACAACACTTAGCAGACTAGTATACTGCTCTCTAGCCTACACATAATCGATCTTTTTTTGTACCACTTTTGGGTACATTTTTGTACGAATTTCGATGACATATATTAGTATTCAACTACGCCAGGTAAAAAAGTTCGTTATTAAATAACCTTAGTCCTCTGAAAGAGTATACCTTCCAACCAGAGATCAGCAATGAATCGTTTTTTCGCTACTCATAAGCACTCATGAAATTTTGAATTTAAGTGAGTCAAACAATATTGAAATTTAACTATGTACTCTGATTCATTCATACTCACTACAACGCCTATTTATATGTACAGGTTGCAATGAGTATGAGTACGACGTTGACATCAAACTCATACCATTCGAAATATGTTTGATTCATAAGCCTACTGATTTAGGTTCATAACTTGTTTATGTCCGGAGATCGAAAAATCCCTTCCCTGGCGATCAACCAGAAGAGTCCTAACGTCCAATAGAGGGCGCCACATTAATTTAAGCTTTCTTGTATTTTTGTTTTTTTTTTTCTTTATACAATATACTGTAATGTAATTAGAGCTTTTGGGACTTTCTAACATTTCATTGTAACTAAAACTAACTTAGGCCTTTGAGTTATGAAATCCTTTCAAAAAGAATCATTCGTTTTGTAACCAGCATAAAATAATAGTGTTCAAAGAGAATTGTGCAAAGGCAGAAAATTGTGTCTTAACATACATGAAAATTTGAATTGTTAAATAATTATAATAAATTATTTTATATTATTATCCATTCAAGTGAAATTATATTTAACATTGAATTTTTAAAAATAAAATTAAAATTTGGAAAAAACAAGTAAAAAATAAAATAAAAATATAGACTTTTTTTTGGAAGAAATAATAAGCCAATATACATATTTTATGGCTGTGTGATCGTAAAATTAAGTGAACAGAGGAAAAATATAACACAAAAAGGAAGGTTTCGTGTTTCAAGTGTAACAAGGGAAGTGTTGATTTTTGTGTATATAAATTTCGAAGGAATTTTTTTCCTATAATTTTTTTTCGCCTTTTTTTATTAGTGCCAGAAAGTGCGACTTAAATTTGATTCCGAGGAGTCGCTATAACCTCCATCGCAACATCACCCCCCATACAGTCCACGGATTTATCATTTGGTCCAATCGAGCCAGATTTTGGAACCTGTTTTTTTCGGATTTTGGAACGGTTCTTTTTTGTATTTTTTTTGTGTGACCTTCATCATCGACCATCAAAGTAACCTTGAGATCATAAGGTAAAGTGTTTTTGTTATTTACTTTTATATTTTTTGATTTTTTGGTGGTAATTCTATATACAAGTAAAGTGCTGTTAACTAGACAACAAAACTTTGCTTTTATATAGAATTTATAACAGTGCATATATATTTACAAAGTGGTGTGTTATAATTGCGATAGCACTGGCACACTTTGTAAATTTATCGAATATAGGAACCAGAGTTTATGCACTGTTATACCAACTTTTCGTAACTTGTAACAAGTCAATAGTGACTAGGATGTCAAATTGAGGTGTGAATATCACAGTTGGAAATCGAATACAACCACCCAATTTGATATCGGTTATAAGTTGATAGTTGGGTTATAATTGGTGATTGTGCGTGGGCTAAATAGCGAAGCTCATTACCTTTTATAACACTTCTTCAAATCCACCGGATACATGAAAGAGGTACCCATAACTAATTGTTACTCACTTCCATAGTATTAGATCTGGAATTTTTAACAGATTTGTTAGCAAATGGGATATTTGATTTGCAATAAAGTGAAGTGAAGTAACACATTAAAATTTATTTATGGGTTTCCTTTCGAATTTTTTATTCCTTTATTTAGTCATTTTGGAAATCATTTATATATTTTTTTAACAATTTTAAACGAAAATAAATTTGAATTCACCATTATTATTTATTTCAATCTATTTCTTTAAATTTTATTATCTCAAATTTAATATTTTTGATTTGCTAGTGACAAATTTTATATACTATACATATCTTTACATATATTTTTGAAATTAAAAGTGAAAGAGTGTAGTTGTTTGGAACTGCCTTTTCACATTTTGTATTTTTTTTTTATTATTATTGTTCATGTATTTGAATTTTTGAGGACTATAATAGTCATCGGATTATTGGCCATTGGAAATTCGTCCTGTTGGCTTAGTTTCGCGAATTGCGTAATTTTTTTTAATTATATATGCCCGTTTTATTGGACATATATCACTTGTATTAATTTTGCGATAAAGCGTCAAGTTGGTCGTGGTAGCGCGTTGTAAATATCAGGGTGATCACGGTGACCTTGTGTTTAAATTTTTTTAGTGGCGTGTCGCGTGATTAGTGGCGATCAGGGCGCGGACTTTTTCGAGTTGTGTTCTGATTTAGTTTATTATTTATTTGATTTTTTGATATTTGTATCGGATTTACATTTCGTTTGGGGAATTAGTCTTCGAATAGTTAATTCCTTTTGGTTTTCACTTTTTGTTGTTGTTGCTAGCTACTATTAATAATATTCGAGATGCCGAAGTCGAGGAGATTATTGACTTTTGAGAGATTTGCCCAAATATTCCTGGATTTCGAGAGGGAATTCAATGCTACTCCTCAGGAAGGTAATACGACCTTCTCCATTGAGATCCAGAGGGATGAGTTCAAGTCGCTGTGGGCAAGGGTGAGGGATTCCTACGAGGCCTTTGCCACAGGTGACGAGGAAGATTTGGAAGGTGATCGGGAAGCTGCCCGTGAACTTTTTGGACACTGTAGGTTAGGATACATTACTGTAGCCTCACTAATGGGTGAACTTTCCCAGACCTTGGTCAACCAAGCTGGGATGTCATCGACACAGTGTCTCAATGGTCAAGGCAACGAGAACCGCATTCGACATAGCATGCAGCTACCCGCTTGTACCATGGAGGTGTTTCATGGGGATTACAAATCTTGGCCATCATTTCGCGACATGTTCACTGCTGTTTATGTGAACGGGGCCAACATTTCACCAGTGGAACAGCTCTTTTATTTGAGGCAGTTCACGCGTGGTGAAGCCTTAGAAATTGTAAAAAAATCTCCTCTCACTGCTAATGGATTCCAGGAGGCGTGGAATAATCTGAAGGACAGGTACGAAAATAAGAGGATTTTGGTGAATTCCCAGCTGAAGGTTTTGTTTACTCTAGCACCGGTCAAATCCGAAGCAGCCCAGGATATCAAGAGGTTGCAACGGGATATTAATAATTCGATATCGGCACTTAAGATGCACGATATTAATATCTCCAATTGGGATCCAATTTTTGTTTATTTGTGTTCCACCAAGCTGCCGGTGCTAACTTTGTCGCTCTGGGAACAGACAGTCCAGAACAAGGTGGAGATTCCCAAATGGAAGGATTTGGATAATTTTTTGACATCACGGTTTCAATCTCTAGAAACTGTGTCTGAAATTCGAAATTTTGAACCAGTTGTTAGCGGTTCTAGGCCTGCCCCTGAAACTCTTGCTAATCCAAAAAGGGGAGTTCGATCCTTTTCCACTAAGCTGCATAGGAAAGTTTGCAAATATTGTTCGGGGGACCATTTGGTGGATACTTGTCCGAAATTTTTAGATTTACCTCCTGAGAGACGGTTTTGGGTCGTGAAGAGGTACAGTCTTTGTATCAATTGTCTCACAGGTGGTCATAGACTCAATGAGTGTAAGAGTACTGTTGGTTGTACGGTGTGCAAGTTGAAGCACCACACTCTACTGCATCGAGAGGTGTCTGGATCCTCTTCGGGCGTTTTGGATACGCCAAGTTCAAGCGGTGCAGTCAGGTCGAATAGTGAGGTTCAAAATTGTTTTGCTGCTACGTCAAGGCAGATACTTTTGGGAACTGCGGTAGTTGGTATCTACCACCGAGGAGAAACGTTTAGAGCTAGGGCCCTAATAGATTCAGGGTCTCAGGCTACCTTCATTTCGGAAGGATTACAGAGGAGATTAGGATTGCCGGCGGTGAATATACATGCTAAGGTCTCTGGTTTGAATGGAGCATGTGCTGGTGCAGTCCAAAGACAATGTTCGTTTGTCTTAACTTCTCTGTCGGGCGATCAACCTCGTGTGGAGGCAATCGGTTTGGTGTTGCCGAAGTTAACCGGAATGTTACCCAGCTCGACTATTAACATATCGCGATCTGCAGCTTTTTCGGGGATCACATTGGCTGATCCTAAGTTTAATGAGAGCGATCGAGTGGACGTCCTAATTGGAGGCGACATTTATCCTAGCGTGATGTTGGAGGGTGTTAGGAAAAATCTTCTGGGGAATTTGATGGCCCAGGAGAGTATATTTGGTTGGGTTCTGACAGGGTCATTACCCGAACCTCGTTCCAAGAGCTATACGACTCTCGTGTCGTATTGCACTGAATTGGAATTGGATAAGCAGCTGGAGAGGTTCTGGAAATTGGAGGAACCTCCAAGACATTCGAAGATGTCGCCTGAGGATGAGTACTGTGAGGGATATTTTAGAAAAACAGTACGTAGGAATTCGGCTGGGCGATACATAGTGTCATTACCTATCAAGCCACAGTATGGTTCCCTTGATTGTCTTGGCTCTTCCCGCCCAAAGGCCTACAGACAATTTTTGCGAAACGAAGCTTCCTTGCTTCGAAATCCGTCTCTTAAACTGGATTATGATACGGTTTTATTGGAGTACGAATTTTTGGGTCATATGGCTAAAGTGAATTTGAGGAGTACGAACGAAGGAGATTCGTATTATTTGCCTCATCACGCTGTACTCAAGCCTGAAAGCTCTTCCACGAAGGTTAGGGTTGTTTTCAATGCGTCTAGTAAAACGTCATGTGGACTGAGCTTGAACGACACCTTATTTACAGGGCCTGTTTTGCAACACGATTTGAGACTTCTAATCGTTAGATGGCGTTTTTACCGATATGTCTTTAACGGGGACATTGAGAAGATGTATCGGCAGATTCTTTTGGACCCTGATCACGTAAAGTATCAGCGAATAGTTTTTCGTAAGGAATTGGATAAGGAAGTAGAGGATTTCGAGTTGAGAACCGTCACGTTCGGGGTAAATTGTGCTCCTTTTTTGGCAATAAGAACGTTGCTTCAACTCGCTGACGACGGTGAGGCAAAATGGCCTTTAGCCTCTGAAATTTTACGTGAGATGATGTACGTAGATGATGCGTTAGCTGGGGCTCATGATGTTTCTGGAGCGATAGCCGCTCGGGACCAATTAAGAGCGGCGTTGACTTCTGCGGGTTTCTCGATGAGGAAGTGGACCTCAAACGACAAGAGAATTCTTCAGGGATTGCCCTCTGATCACTTGTTGAGGGAAGATTTTTTGGAATTCGAGGATATTAGCTCGATCAAGACTCTGGGCGTACGATGGAATGCCAAATCTGATCGGTTTTTCTTTACGACAACAGCGATCGAAATTAAAGAGAATTTTTCGAAAAGGGAGGTATTGTCGATCATAGCCAAGCTTTTCGATCCTGCTGGATGGTTAGGTCCAGTCATTATCACTGCAAAGATTCTCATGCAGCAAATTTGGAGCGAGAAGACTGATTGGGATGAATTTTTGACCCCGGAGAGCCTTGCGAAATGGAAGCAATTTCTTAATGAATATAGCTTCATTAACAATATAAAAATACCTCGTTGGGTAGGTTTTCGACCCGATTATAATGTGGAGGTTCATGGGTTCTCTGATGCTTCGGAGAAAGCATACGGGGCGTGCATATACATTCGTATAGAGGATGATTTAGGTGCCATTCAAACCCATCTGTTGTTGGCTAAGTCGAGGGTCGCTCCTTTGAAGACAATTTCGTTACCTAGGCTTGAACTTTGCGGGGCTGTCTTATTGACTGAGTTGATGGAAGCTGTGAAGGCGAATTTGAAATTTGACGCATCAAGAACAAAGTTCTATGGGTGGACAGATTCTACCATAGTTTTAGCTTGGCTTCAAAAACCACCCAGTTCGTGGAAAACTTTTGTTGCTAATCGGGTTGCAAAGGTGACAGAGCACCTGAATAAGGCCTGTTGGAGGCATGTTCGGTCGGAGCAGAATCCGGCTGATTTGATAAGTCGAGGAGCTCGACCGCAGGATTTGGCGACGGACAATCTGTGGTGGCATGGTCCCCAATGGTTAGGTTATCCTACCGACGAGTGGCGTAATCCTATTCCCGAGGAATATGACACTAAAGAGGAAGAAAAGTGTCACATGGTTTTCTTCACTTATTTTAGGGAGTTCGATGACCTTTTGAATCGGTTTTCTTCCTATTCGAGGGCGTTGCGTGTGATGGCCTTAGTGTTTAGGGTTTTTGATAGAGAACGCTCGCGTTGTGATTCTTTGGAGATTACTCCACACGAAATCCAGAGGGTGAGGGGAAAACTAATAAAAATAGCTCAACGAGCTTGGTACCCTCAGGAATACCGGCGGTTGTCTGATGGAGAGAAGATTGTTGAAGGAGAACTTTTGAATTTAAACCCCTTTTTAGATGGAGATGGTTTGATGAGAATCGGTGGCAGGCTGGCTAATGCGACTAATCTCAAGTACAACGAAAGGTTTCCGATTCTTTTACCAACAGCAAGTCGGTTCTCCTATCTGTTGATCGAGTTTATCCATAGGATGACTTTGCATGGCGGAAACCAATTAATGTTGAGAGTCTTGAGGACTGAATTTTACATGCGTAGGTCTAAGAATTTGATAAAGACCATCGTAGGGCGTTGCAGGACTTGTACCATCTATAAGGGAATGACTCAGAGTCAAATAATGGCAGCTTTACCTACGTCTCGTACAGTTTTCACTCGTCCTTTCGCTAGCACTGGTGTAGATTTTGCTGGGCCCTTTGACATTCGAAATTACACAGGCAGAGCGTGTCTTATAACGAAGGGCTACGTGTGTCTGTTTATTTGTTTTGCTACGAAGGCTATTCATTTGGAAGCGGTTAGTAATTTATCCACGTCTGCATTCTTGGCTGCTTTGGCTAGATTCATTTCTCGTCGTGGATACCCTACCGATATGTATTCTGATAACGGGACCAATTTTGTAGGAGCGTCGAAAATCTTAAGAAGTGAATTTCGGAATTTTCTTAAGGAATCAGGTTCCCAGGTCAATGCTACTTACGGACCTAGGGGGTTAACATGGCATTTCAACCCTGCTGGTGCACCTCATATGGGAGGTCTCTGGGAAGCAGGTGTCAAAAGTTTTAAACACCATTTCAAGAGGCTGGCAGGGAGCTTGAAATATTCTTTTGAGGAGTTCTCCACTCTCCTAACTCGCGTCGAGGCGTGTTTGAATTCACGTCCATTATGCCCTTTGGCAGATAATACCGATTGCCTGGATGCTCTTACGCCAGGTCATTTCTTGATTGGTGGTCCTTTACTGTCCCCACCGGAATTGGAGATTGCGGACCCTTTACCCTCAATAACAAACCGATGGCAAAGAGTCAAGGCTCTAAACCAACGTTTATGTCTCCGTTGGAAGGAGGAATATTTGAAGGAGTTACAGAAGAGGAACAAGTGGAAGTGTCTAAGGAAAGACTTAGAGGTCGGCGATATGGTGGTCATCCGCGAGGACAACGTGCCTACCAACGAATGGCGCCTAGGTCGCGTAGTTAATTTGCATTCGGGTAGAGATAGTCATGTCAGAGTAGTGGATTTGAAGACTTCACGTGGTACAGTCACCCGACCAGTTGTGAAACTGGTACTTCTACCAACGTGTTCACTTTGAAAATTTAATAATTTCAGATAACAGTATCATGGTTTCGGCGAAAAAATACAAGCAAGGCGACAACAATAAGAAGATGGTGTGTCGCGTCTGTTTAAAAAACCACCCATTGCGATTTTGTGAACGATTCTCGAGGGCAGACTATGAAGAGAAAATGAAGTTGGTGACAATTTACAAATACTGCGCTGGCTGTTTGAGTCACGACCATACCTGGCGGACGTGCGTTAGTACTGGCAAATGTAAGCGCTGCGGTGACATGCATCACACGCTTCTCCACAAGCCGGACAACAGACCTCGTTCGTCTGGTCCGAAGAAGGTCACAAAGTCGAAGAGAGGCAGCCGCAATCGCAAATCGCCTGCTCGCACAAATAACAAAGGACCTCGTTCGTCCCGAAACTCCGCCAGGGGACCTCGTTCGTCCGATAATCGTGAGAGCCGAAGACCGAGTCCGTCTAACGCTCTGGTTCCAAGTCGATCGAGGAACCTCCAACCTCATCAGCCAGGAGAAATCTCTCGCTCGACAGCTGGTAGAACGTTACCTTCTACGTCATATGTGCTGACGGATAGCGTACTCTTGAAGCCAACCGCTGTAGTGAACATTGTGGCACAGGGACGATACGTCACGGAGAGAGCAGTAATTGATCCTACTGCAGAACGTACTCTCATCTCCGAAAAGGTGGTGCGCAGGCTTGGCGCGAAGACGATTAGAGTTGGACGCTCGGAACGGGTGCTATTGGTTATTAGAGGTAACTACGGCAGCAGCGACACAGTCGAAACATATGCAGAGGTGCGAAGGAATTTGGATGGTGTCACACCGTCAAGGTCGATTGACGGAAGGATTGTGGACGAGTTTCCGGGACTACAACTGGCAGACCCAACGTTTTTTGTAGCGGCCCCAGTTGGAATCAGATTAGGCTGTGACGTGTACAGCAAAATCATACGCAATGGAGTATTTGGTGGTACGATGGGTAAACCTTTGGCCCAGTTTTCTATTTTCGGCTACATAATTTCGGGATTGTGTTCCGTATAATACATAGGTATGCAACACATCGCTCTGAACCATGATACGTATTAAATATAATTTTCATTTATAGTTATAATTTCCTTTATTCCCCTTAATGCAGCTGACGGATACCCATTGAAATCCGAATCGTGAGCTGATGTAGTTTTAGTTCCATTTCTTTTGTTCATCGGAATTTGGAGAAATAAATTGATTACATTTGAATTAATATAATAGTTTTCTTTGTTCTTTTCGATTTCCTTTTAATATAGCATTCACTTTGGAGTCATTTTCTTGATTGCAGTACTGCAAGGGCGGCGGAATGTTTATGTCCGGAGATCGAAAAATCCCTTCCCTGGCGATCAACCAGAAGAGTCCTAACGTCCAATAGAGGGCGCCACATTAATTTAAGCTTTCTTGTATTTTTGTTTTTTTTTTTCTTTATACAATATACTGTAATGTAATTAGAGCTTTTGGGACTTTCTAACATTTCATTGTAACTAAAACTAACTTAGGCCTTTGAGTTATGAAATCCTTTCAAAAAGAATCATTCGTTTTGTAACCAGCATAAAATAATAGTGTTCAAAGAGAATTGTGCAAAGGCAGAAAATTGTGTCTTAACATACATGAAAATTTGAATTGTTAAATAATTATAATAAATTATTTTATATTATTATCCATTCAAGTGAAATTATATTTAACATTGAATTTTTAAAAATAAAATTAAAATTTGGAAAAAACAAGTAAAAAATAAAATAAAAATATAGACTTTTTTTTGGAAGAAATAATAAGCCAATATACATATTTTATGGCTGTGTGATCGTAAAATTAAGTGAACAGAGGAAAAATATAACACAAAAAGGAAGGTTTCGTGTTTCAAGTGTAACAAGGGAAGTGTTGATTTTTGTGTATATAAATTTCGAAGGAATTTTTTTCCTATAATTTTTTTTCGCCTTTTTTTATTAGTGCCAGAAAGTGCGACTTAAATTTGATTCCGAGGAGTCGCTATAACCTCCATCGCAACATCACCCCCCATACAGTCCACGGATTTATCATAACTTTAGAAAAATACTTATAATACTTATGAATGATTTCAATGACTCGAATCATTCATCAATATTTACAGTCTCAGTTGTTAGACACTTAAGCAAAAAGAGACAGAGCAGAAGGCAGAGCTAAGACACAACCTTCTAGGAAGTATTTTAGTGTTCGTACGCGAATCATACTCATTTTGTGCTTCGTGTATATGTTGAGTTATGGAGAGTCGAAAGCAACAACATCATGCGTATTGTTAAGTATGAGTACTATGAGTATTTCAAACTTTGATATGAGTAGTATGAGTATGACATTAAAATAAGTATGAATGCGTATAAGTATCAGAAATTATGAGTATGATTCGATTCTACTCATCTTTTTAAATACTCATTGCTGATCTCTGGTTTGAAAGTGCCATGTCAGCATCCTACACCATTGCTGATCTCTGCTTCCAACCATAGCACACACCAAACAATTACTTTTCTCAGTTGTAATGACCTTTCCACTATCAATTCTGATTTCTTTGGCAGAAATTTGAAGGCAAATATTGGTTTTCAATTACTCCAGGCAAAAAAGTTGGTTATCAAACGTCCATAGTGCTCTGACTGAGGATAATTCCAGGCCCACTTTCGAAACAATACGTTTCAATGATACCTTCAGACCATAACACACATCAAACAGTTAAGTTTTTCGTTTGTAATGACCTTTTCACTGTAGTCGCCATAATCTAGTAGGTAGTGTGTTGACCTTTTTAGAGATAAGGCCAAGGTTCAAATCACAAGTCAGACGAAATTTCAAAAAATATTTCTTCGGCGATCGCCTCTCAATAGATTTCTGGCAAAAACTCTCAGAGAAAATAAAATCGCCATGAAATAGTTTCTCAAAAAAGTGTCCCCCGGAGTAGACTTTAAACTGTAGGTTCCTAGCCACTCATTTGAAATATAAACACAAACAACATAAGTGATGTGAGAAGCTAGGATCGTAATCCTGATTGAAGGTTTGTAATGATCAATTATGTATGTATGAATGTATGTATGACCTTTACACTATCACTTCTCATTTCTTTGAGCCCCACATGAGACGATCAGATTCATTGCTGAAGAAAATATTGTTTCAGAAATTAGCTTTCAAAGCCTTTTGCTTCAAAGCATGTTAAACATAGAAATAGCGAAGCAAATGAAATTCTTCCAAAATTTGAAATTTGAAAAAGTCTGAGTGGTTTGTCTTTAAATCATCGCCTAGGAATAAAGGAATTGCGATTATTTTGGTTTAATTTCACGACGTATACCTCAATGGCTCCCATTGCTGCGAGTGAATATTTAGTAGGGACATACTCATGGTAGTCAAACATATTAGTCAGATTATCTGCACCATTTCCAATGAATACATCAAATATACAAAAAAATCACAGCCTACTTTAAGGCATTTAATTTAATATTTTTATGTTGCCTACTTTAAGGAGTCTAGTTTGAATTGTTCATTTAAATTAATAACAAAAATATTATAAATTAAAATAAAGATTTAAATTTTAAATACATTTTGGTTACTGCCAGTACGGCATTCACTGGAATTGAATCATCACTCGTTAGCCAGCAGAAGAGCCAGAAATATAGAGAAGCTTAATAGAAAAATTTACGTGAATTTTTACGGCTTTTCTTTAGAAAAGAGTCCACAAAAGAAAAGTAAATAAAACTCAGGAAAAAAACATATTAGTGTCTACAAAATATTCTTTCATTTCATTCTGGTTGGCACGAAATTTTTTACGTTTTTTTCTTGCCGAATCAAATAAAAATTTCCTCTGCTGCCAGAGTACAAAATAAATATGCCTGCTGCTGCTGTTGCTGCTGCTACTTTTATAAAGCAGTTCAAGTACTTTTTTTTTCAACCAATTTTTATACTCTCTTTTATGCAGTTTGTTAAGCAAAATAAGAAAAAAAATCCATCTTCTTGTATTTGAATTTCATTGAAAAGATAGACGTGTAATGTGAACTCCAAAGTAACGAAAAGTGTATGAAAAAAATTCACAGATTTTTTGATCAGAAATACAAAAACGTATCCTTGATGTGAATGAAAAGACTTAAACTTAGACTGGCTCACTTTTTTCGTTTCTTTTCTCTCGTTTCTCTCGTTTTTTATAAAGAAAACTAAAGTAATATTATAGTCTCTGTGTATATTTCAGACGTTCTACAGATTATCCTTCTTATGAAAAGCAGCATTAAATGAAAGAAACAAAACCAATAAAGAAGCAAAGGTAAGATAAAGAGAGAGAGAGAAAGACTAAAACGATGAAGAAGAAAAGGTTATTTTTTTTTAACTAAAATTAACCTTTAAAAGCGGAGATAAAATCAATTTTAAGTAAACAAAATGCAGATAAGTAGACTTTATTAAAAATAAATATTAAAAGCCCTAAAGTAGGCAATAAGAATAGTAAAACAAACAACTTTTGATCTCTACTTCTTTCAAGTGAAATGATTTGAATTTTGAATTTGATGGCCACATTGATGGCCAGGTCTGTAAGAATATTGTCCATGGAGAATGCAAAATCACAGGCAACCATTTAAGAACTAATTTTAAAACGTTTACAAAGAGTAGAATCTATCCAAAGGCTACGAAAGAGAAAAGCTTGTGCTTGAAGTCGAGAGCCTTTGACTAAAGATTTTGCATATCCTAAACGCATCTTGGATCCGTGCATAGTGGATTCATTATAACTAGCTGAAGTGCAAACAATTAATTGTGATGGCTGGTTGCATAGTGTGCACGGCATTTGGCGCCACTATCTATTATGAGCAGCTGAGATCGAATCGCAGAATTTGGACTGACAACAGGAAATTCGTTTCAACGATCATTGTTCGAAAAACATTAAGAATCCTGCTAGACATGACACAAGATATGAATAGAAAAGCTTTTACATCACATTTCAAGTTTCTAATTAGCAATTAACTGTCTCAGAGATTGTCACGTTAGAACCTAATGCTCTTACAACCGCCAGGATCAGAGAAAGTGTACTAGCAGCCTTCCTACGCACATTTCCATACCTCATAATCCTTACCCAGACCGTATGGCCATCATTTCTGAATAGAAGGTGTCCCGTACATACAGACATACATACATAATTTGTTACTACAACCCATTAGTCAGGTTTAAAACCTAGGTTCTCATACCACTTATATTGTGTGTGTTAATTTTACACGTTAGTGGAAGGACCTGCAATTTTAAGTCGACTTTGAAGGTGAGGTTTTTGAGAAGCTTTTCATGGCCATTTTATTTACTCTCAGATTTTTTGAAAAAAATCTGCTGAGAGAAAATCGCTGAAGATATATTTTTTTCATTTTGAATCTTGGCCTCATGTCTAATAAGTTAATTCACTACCTACCAGACTACGGTGACTACAACGTTGGTTTATAAGTACAGGTTGCAATAAGTATGCGTACAACATTGACATCAAACTCATACCATTCGAAATATGTTTGATTCATAAGCCTACTCATTCAGATTCATAACTTCGAGTGTGTCGAATCATTCATCAAAATTTACAGTCTTAATTGTTAGGCATTTATAAAAAAGAAAAAAGACAGAGCAGCAAGCAGAGCAAACACACAACCTTCTAGTGAGTATTTTAGTGTTCGTACGCGAATCATGCTTATTTTGTGCTTCGTATATATTTTTACGCAAATCGCAACGACCTACTATCGTTTAACAACAAAAGCGATAAACAAAAGCCACACGATACAAATACACAGTAACACTAAGAATACAATTAACGTGTTGATTATCTAAAGCTGCACTCACACACATATGTACAACGAACCTGGTTGCGCCTGGTACCAACAACAACATGTATATGACAAAAGGGGATAGACAACATAAGCAAAGTACACAAACAACAATGCATTAGCAATAGAGCTCTCGAGAAGGCGAGATCACGAACTTTCCACTTCAAGAATGTTAGACTGGTTGTGTCGGACTATAAAAGGGCTGGACAAAGCAGGCAGCAGTCAGTAAGAATTCAGTCAGCCTTGTGTGAAGTTGCGCGAACAAAACAAGTCTTGGTTGTAAAGCGAATAGTTGTGTGATAAGAACTAGTGAAGTGAATAAACAGATTATTATTGTTGTATCGTTAAGTTGTATACGGTGGCATACAAAAGTAGTGTAAATAATAAAGAGAGTTTAACTGAAATTAAACACGTATTTGTTTTTACTTTGTTTGCAATTAACGAACTCATATTTATATTAAAAAAGGTAAACACGTAACAATATATTGAGTTATGGAGAGTCGAAAGCAACAACATCATACATGTTGTTACGTACGAATATGATGAGTATTTCAAACTTTGAATATGAGTAGAGGTTCCATGATATTAAAATAAGTATGAATGAAATTATGAGTATGATTCGATTCTACTCATCTTTTTGAATACCCATTGCAAATCTCTGTTTTCCATCAACCAATTCTAACCTTTAAAGTCTTCTCTTTTTTATCACATTTTATGATTTAAGTGTTATGGCACAGTACGACAATACTCCTATTATTATAGAAAATATTTCCATGATATTTTAATATTCCTTATTACACACTCGCTCTCTCTCTCTCATAATCATCCAAATTTAAATTCCTTTTCTTTCATATATTTTTGGTCATTTATTCTGCTTTTTTTCCAAAAAAACATAAAAACCTAGGGTGTCACATCACTGAATAGAACTATTGAAACGGAATAATGGGAAAAATATCAACGTACACAGCAAAGAGAAGAAAAGAAATGAAATGTAAAGGAGGATGGTAAATTAATTTAAGTTTCTAAGAATACAACCCGGAAACTGTGGCATGGTAATGAGAGTTGCAATAAAGAATAGAAAACAATTTTGCATAACAAAAGAAAAGTATTTGATTTCGGAAAGAAGGAGGAGAACAAAAAAACAGTACCAGGAAATTGTTTAATAATTTTCAAGTAATTCAGCAAAAAAAAGGAGAAAATTTTCTTGTAAACGAGTACAAATAAAAAGAGAGAAACTTTTTTGGTCATTTCTTCACATGACATCCTCTGTTGGACTGCAGGTCATGTGATAATTTATGACAAAAAGCCAGCAGATAAGCTTAGGAGTAAGGTTTCCAAGTCACTTTTGAGGACAAAGTCTTACTGTGGACGTGGAAAGAGATGTTTGGAAAGTAAAGAGAGAAACTGTTGGCGATTCTTGTGCTCAAGTATGCTGTTGGCTTATTAGACGTAAAGCCCGGGTTCGTATTCCAGGTCAGACATCAAAACGAAATATGAAAAAAAATATTTCCTCGGCGACTTCCTCTCAGCAGATTTCTGGCAAAAACTCTGTGAGTACATAAAAATTACCATGAAAAAGTTTCTCAAAAATCTGTCGTTCGGAGTCTACGTTAAAATGTAGGTCCCGCCACTCACGTATAAAATTAAAGCACACAACATGAGTGGTGTCAGAAGCTAGGCCGTAATCCTGACTGAAGGGTTGTAATGGCCAATTATGTATGTATGTATGTATGGCTGATTGTCGTCGGCACCGAAACGAACAGAGAAAGGATATCAAAGATAAGATTAGCAAGTCGCTAAATAACCTAATTTCCCCCCGTATTACTTTATCTTAGCAACCAAGTCACCCTTTATCCCTGTTATCATGATTTTCTATCATATGAAGTATTGCGCGGGATTCTTGATAAGAGGTTTTATGGCAGCGTTATATTGCTGGGGTATACCTTTAAACATCAGTTATTTTGTATACTTTTAGGGGGCAAACATTATCCTCTGCTAGAGGACGTGTACTTACCATTGAGGCAAGTACAGTGAGCACGGTAAGTTATATGAAAAACTAGGGTTGTAATGACCAATTATGTATGTATGTACAGAATAGTTCAGACATGATCCTTTATTACTTGACTCAATGGCAAGCACAGTACCCGGAGATCAAGTCGAACCATTCTACGATCCCATGTAAATTCAAGGAAAATTTTACTGAAGTATAAGCATTAAATGGTCATGAAGGATCATGTCTGAACTATTCTGTACATACGTACATACATAATTGGTCATTACAATCCTTCAGTCTGGATTACCACCTAGTTTCTCACACCACTTACGGTGTGTGCGTTAATTTTATACATGAGTGGCTGGGGACCTACAGTTTAAAGTCGATTTCGAACGACAAATTTTTTTTGAGAAACTTTTAATGGCAATTTTCACAGTTTTTGCCAGAAATCTGCTGAGAGGAAGTCGCCCAAGAAATATTTTTTCATATTTCGTTTTTTGTTGTAGATGCCTAACCTGGAGCTTGAACGGTGGCCTCACATCTAATAAGCCAAAACACTACCTACTAGACTACGGCCACTATTGCGTACACCTCTTAATAAATTCTTCAAGAAGTAATTCAGGGACGTATATCTTTACCTTTATCATGGCAAATTATTTGAGGTTATAGAGAACATCCCCTAACCTATCAAAAACAATTTGTATCCTAACTTCTATTATTTTTCGAATGCCAGGGAATTTCCAAAGCTCTTAACAATGCAGTACATTAACCCGGATGTGTAAAACAGAGCCAGATCTTCAACTATTTCCTCTAAATAGCCCACTGAAAGCTTTCTTAGTTCCCTTTCCGATTTATATAAATACAGAGGAAGTCTAATGGAATTGTTCAATCTTTCTAGAGACTGTGGATGTAATCCTAAATCGTAATTGTAAAAAGCAATCTCAACCCAACTTCTTTACTAAAAGTCTCGCTGCTAATATCAACTTTGCTTGTAGTCAACCACATAAAGCAGATAGCAGGTCTGGTAGATTATAAGGATTGTTCATCCAATACAAACAGAAGCTTCAAGGGAGAAGAATTCCAATGTCTTCAATAGCCCAAAACATCAGGAATTTCATTTATGATCCGCGGAGTATACACTTGACTTACAACCTAGAGAGCTAGCAAACACTCTTGTGAGTTGATGGAATTTCCTTCACAACACGTTCATTAAAAGCCTATACAGCAGGGCAGAAGTAGTTGTCTCGTATGAATCCTTTCCCCAACGCAGAACTTTCGCCGTAATCTACTTAGTAGGTAGTGTGTTGGCATATTAAACGTGATACCATGGTTGAAACCCCAGGTCCAACATCTCCTACAAAACGATCATCATCTGATTATTATCCTGAGTGCCTGAATAACCCGGATTCTAGATGAGCGGAAACCTACCTGCGATAACTTTTGTTCATGTGTGGGGGGACCTACAACTTAAAGTCTAACAGAACAACAGATTTTTGAGTCTTGGTCAAAAGATAGTTGATGGGAAGTTGCCTAAGAAATATTTGTTTCATATTTCGTTTGGTTTGAAATGCCTGACCTAGGGTTTGAACTACGGCCTCTTAACATATTTATGGCACGAACTCTGAGAAAAAAAAATTTTCATGAAAATGTTTCTCAAAAATCTGTTGTTCGGAGTCGACTTTAAACTGTAGATCACACCGCCACTCATGTATAGAAGCAGCACTGACAACATAAGTGGTGTAAGAAGCTACGTCATAATCCTGACTGTAGGATTGTAATAACTAATTATGTATGTATGTGTGTATGACAACACATTCTTCGCCGTACATTCAGGACTACAATGCTAATCCCCTATGTTTGTAAATAAATTATGTTAACCTTGACTTTTGTTTGAAATTATTTTTCACTCAGACGTGACATTTTAAATGGAATCCAAACAAATTTCATGCAATACCTGCCGCCCAACCGGGTAATGTCAATGCCTTCTATTAACAACTTACTTCTCCTTTCCATACACCATTTCCATTTCCATTTCTATTTTTCCTTTTCTTTGTCTTGCTTTGTTTAATTTGACAATTACTTCAATACAATGGAAAAAAAGGAGAAGAGGAAAAAAACCTCAACGCAGAATTTAGTTGGTGGGGGGTAATTGCTGCAAACATAATAATTTTTAAATTGTATTACGCGACTTGAATTTTAATCGACCAAAAACCTGCGTGACAACAGCCTGTAAGCCTGTAACAGCAAAAATAGAAAAAAAGTGAAAGAACCTGCTCTTTTATTTGCAAATAATAAACCCAAGTATTGAGTAAGTAAGTAAAACGACAAAAATCAGATAATAAAGGAAAAAACAGGAACAGCAAATGACTTTTACTGACTAGAGAGCAAAGGCAGGCAACATGACGCTGCCACTTATTTAAGTGGCATACAACACACGCAGTAAATGTTTATTTCTTCTTCTTTTTTCTTTCTCTGTGTATTGCTTTAACAAATAAGCAGCCAATCAGCTAGACAAGCTGCTCTTCACACCGCAAGGACTAAGAAAAGTAGTCGTACTTATCAACAGCATCTTTGGCTTCATCTTTTCATACTCATAGCCAGAGCCATTGGCTTCATGGTATTGGGTAGAGGCAAAAGTATTTTTGGTAAAATAATTTTTAGATTACAACCATGTGTTGAATAATAATTGTGTTCATCCATAAAATTAAAATGAACTTTTCTTGATAACAAAAAAAGTACCAAATGTATGTAGATATACTAAAAAAAGTACTATTTGAAAATAAAAAGTACTTTTTCTTATTACAAACAGTTCCAAACGGTACATAACTTATCTGATCACTATTTAAAGCAGTACCAAAATATTTTTAATACCTATTTTTGTTACCATTAACCATTTGAGTCACTTAAAAGTTCGTATATAATAAAAAGTACTTAAGGCCGATCAAAAATATTTTGTCTTAGAAAGATATTATGAAGGTTATAACTTGTTGTACGGAACTTTGCGCAAATTGGTACTTTTTTTCTAACTTGGTACTATAACGAATTTAAGGCATAAGGCATATAATTAATATGCCGAGTACTAAGTTACAAAAAAAGTACCAAAATTCAAAAAAAACATTGAATAATTTCAAAAGATCCAAAAAAGTATCAACCATGAAAAACGTACTAAATTTCGTAAATGGTACCAAAGTCGAAAAAGTTCCAAATTTTAAAAAGGTACCAAGAATCGAAAAAGTTTATGATTTCCAGTATAATTTTATGTCTTTTTATATTTTCCTTTTATTTGTATTTAATATGAATTATTTCTGGAATATCTGATGCAAAATTCAAAGATCATCCCAACGTAAATATATACTAAAAATATTCTCAAATCCCTATCCATTGTCTTGAAAAAAGTCTCCGACTCTGGGTTCCCTTTTGCCGAGTATACCACTCTAAATTTCTCTTCATATTTCACAGAAAGGGAAAGTGGCCTCATCAATGTCATAAAACCTTCCCTCTAGGCAGGCTCATTATCTGTATAACCCGGATTCTTGATGAGCGGAAACCTACCTGCGTTAACTTATGTCCGTAGAAGTCGACGTAGTCTAGTAGGTAGTGTGTTAGCTTATTAGACGTAAAGCCAGGGTTCGAGTCCCAGGCCAGGCATTAAGACAAAGTACAAAAAGTATTTCTTCGACGACTTCCTCTCGGCAGATTTCTGGCAAAAACTCTGAGAGTAAATAAAAATTGCCATGAAAAGTTTCTCAAAAATCTGTCTTTCGGTGTCGACTTTAAACTGTAGGTCTCACCACTCATGTATAAAACTTAAAACACACAACATAAGTGGTGTGAGAAACTATGACGTTGTTCCATGGGTCAATTCGACCTCCGGGTGCTGTACTTGTCTTAATTGACAAGTACACGTCCTCTAAACTAACCTAACCTAACTTTTGTCCATGTCTGGGGGGACCTACAACTTAAAGTCTAAGAGAACAACAAATTTTTGAGAAACTTTTCATGGCAATTTTTGTTTACTCTCAGAGTTTTGATCAAAAAATAGTTGCTGGGAAGTTGCCTAAGAAATATTTGTGTCATATTTCATTTGATTTGTCTAATTGGCTAACATCACACTGTTAATGCTTCTTCTAATCCTGGTATCAATTGCAAATCCAAATAATCAGCTAATGAATCAAATACGTTTGAAATTAATGCCTCTACCCAATAGTTTTTTCATTTTACAAAAGCATCCACAAAAAAAACTTAACTTTCAATGAATCTTAAAGAATCTTTTATCAGGTTTTTCTTTTTTATTTTCTTAATATTCATAGCAAAAAATTATAGTAAATGTTGTTGTTGTTGTTGTTGTATTAGTCTTTACATACTTAAGTATTAACAGATATAAGACGAACAACAGCAGCAACATCAACACACAAAAAGGCAAGAAATGTAACGATAAGCCTTAAAAATGCCTGCCTGCCAGCCAGTTTGCTTGCCAGCCAACCATTCATTCATTCAGTCTCCTGCATTTAACCAAACAGTCAGCCAGCCATACGAACAATGTTCCTTAAAGCAACAACAACAACAATAACAACAACAAAAAAACTTTTATACAAATGAATAGCTGGCATGTAAAAAAAGAGAAATGAAGAGAAAAAAGGAAGAAAAGAAAAAAATTATCGCCAACGTCTCACCATCATCATCATCATCATCCTCTAGAACATCTGTTCATAAGTTTTAAGTCTCTCAACATAATCGCTATGATTGCCTGCTTTTATTAACACTCTCTGCTATTAAAATAAATATAAAAATACGAAATGAAACGAACACGAACATAATGAAACGAACAATAAATTCTTGCTTAAGCTACAGTCAAAGGAAATGTGATGGACATGGAAAATGTTATGGTATAGGGTAGGCATTGGCAAGACTGTTATTATTTCTTATAGACTCAAACAACATACACACACTGACTGACTGACTATGTTGTAACCAACCACCAACCACCAACTACAACTGCAAGTAAGTAAGTCTTGTTATATGCAACATCCGCTTTTTAGTCAAAATAATAACGATAATCATGATAATAACAACGATGATAATAATGAAGATAAAGATGTTATGGGTACGTGTACAAAGAGAGAGTGAGAGAGGGAGAGTGCGGTTCTAATAAATGTTTATTGATTTACTTTTCCAAGAACACAAATAAGGAAAAACAAGGAAAAAACATAAAATTAAAGGCAGGCAAAGATCAAAGTCTACAGGTTCAAATTGCTATAGTTTACCAGCTTTTCCTCTAAAAAAAAAGAAAACTAAGCAGAGACAAACTGCAAAAAAAGTACTTCTTCGATAATTGATTTAATTTTATGCTCTAACAAGATGCCAAGCAATTTAGCAAGCAAGCAAGGATACCAATTGATGAGTACGATAGACTGAAAGGAAAAGGTGGGTTCTTATGTTTCATATTCCCTCTATAATTATTGATTTCTTGGCAGTGTGATAATTAATGGGTATGCCAGCTATGCTTATGCAAAAGTGTTAATTTAAGAAAAGTACTTGTTTTTCAGCGAGAAGAAATGGCACTTTTTCTAATTAAAATCTAAGGCAACTGGTCATTATCTCACTTGTTTAGCTGTGGCATGGTATTAATTATTTTGAATCAATCAAAGGCAGGTGTTATATAGGCGAATTTCAAAAAAAGTACTATTTTTATGCAAAGTGGTACTTTGACTTGAAGAAGAACACCTGTCTTTAGCAGGGGAATAAGCAATTATGAATTATGTCAAATATCATAAATTTTATAGCCATATGCTGAAAAACATTGAAAAAAGTACTCTTTTCAGGGTGGAAAAGTAAGGTAAGAAAAGTACTTTTTTTCATAGAAGAGAAATGACACTTTTTCTAATTAAATCTAAGAAAACTGGTATTTATTTTAAATGACTAGCTGGAGTGTTATGATTCTGCATGTTATTAATTATTTTGAATCAATCAAAGGCAGGTGTTTTATAGGAGAATTCCAAAAAAAAGTACTATTTTTAAGCAAAGTGGTACTTTGACTCGAAAGAAGAAATCGAAGAAAAACAGCTGCATTTAGCAGAAAACCAAGCCATTATGAATTAATATGCCATCAAATATTATAAATTTTAAAGCCATGTGCTGATATACAGAAAATATTGCGAAAAAGTACTTTTTCAAGGTGGAGAAGTGGCACTTTTTCTAATTAAAATCCAAAGAAAAACTGTTATTATCTCACTTGGGCAGCTGTGGCCATGTTATTGAATATTTTAAAACAACCAAAGGCAGATGTTTTGTAGGAGAATTCCAAAATAAGTACTATTTTTAAGCAAAGTGGAACTTTTACTCGAAAGAAAAAAACGAAGAAGAACAGCTGTTCTAACAGAAATATAAGCAATTGTGGATTACTGTTCCATTAAATATCATAAATTTCAAATCCATAAAAATCCATTCAAATCCTTAAAAATAAAAAATATTGCAAAAAAGTACTTTTTGCCTATAAAATGGTAACAAAAATGTTCCACATGTCAGCTTAGGTTAGGTTAGATTAGAGGACGTGTACTTGTCAATTAAGACCAGTACAGTACCCGGAGGTCGAATTGACCCATTGTACAACGTCCTAGTTCCTCACACCACTTATGTTGTGTGTGTTAATTTTATACATGAGTGGTGGGACCTACAGTTTAAAGTCGACTCCTAACGACAGATTTTTATTTATTGAGAAACTTTTCATGGCAATTTTTATTTACTCTCAGAGTTTTTGCCAGAAATCTACTGAGAGGAAGTCGCCGAAAAAATCCTTTTTGTATTTTGTCTTTGATGCCTGGCCTGGGGCTCGAACCCAGGCTTTTGTGTCTAATAAGCCAACACACTACCTACTAGACTACGGCGACTTCTCCACATGTTTAAATTATAATAGTGGCCGGAAGTCTTTATAATAAACACTTTGTTTTTAAGTTCCACATCAATTATAGGGTGGGTGACCTTAAAGTTTGAATTTAAAAATGCAATAAAACAAAAACGGTTTGTAATTTTGCGAATTGTTCCGGTTAAAGACGGAATATTATTTCCTTCATATGGCTGCCGCCGTTGGCCTAATTCGATCGGACCAATTTCCGTGCCCTATTTCCACTGTATGGGGTGGTATCTGGACAATGGCACCACGAATGTTGGCCTTCAAATACTTAATTGTCCCTGGTCTGTCGGCATAACTGCAGACCCACAGAAAATAGTCCAATGGTGTCAAATCGCAGCTTTTTGGCGGCTGATTGACATCACCATTTCGGCTAATTAAAAGGCCATCAAACGCTTGATGCAATAAATCGTTTCTGGCGTGAGAAGTGTGACAAGTTGCACCATTCTGTTGAAACCAAACATTGTTGACATCAACACCATGAAGAGCGGATCCAAAAAAATCAGTTATCATGGTGCGATAGCTATCTCCCTTGATCACAATGGTTGCTCCGTCCTCATTTTCAAAGGAATATGGACGAATGATGCCTACACACCACAAGCCGCACCAAATAGTTACTCGTAATGGGTGCACTGACGGCTATAAGACCCCGTGTGGGTTTTCTGAGCCCCAAATACGGCAATTTTGCTTATTAGCGTATCCAAAATCGACATCCTCGTGTAGTTTCTCGTTGGCCCATCTAGCAAAGCATATACGAATCGATGCATTACGTTCAGTGGAAATAACATACTGAATTTTGGGACAGAATTAAATGACATAAGTATTGCCAGATTCGAAATATCCGATGGTTAAAATGTAAACCAATAGATGGCCCACCCTATAATAAAACTGCTGAAGGTTGGTTTTGCATAAACATCATTTATTTACCAATTGTAAGCAAAAATTTAAGTTGCCGTAGTCTAGTAGGTAGTGTGTTGGCTGATTAGACATGAGGCCAGGTCAAACATCTCCAAGAGAAACAAAATATGAAACAAATATTTCTTCGGCGACTTCCGCTTACTAGATTTCAGGTAAAAACTCTGAGAATAAGAAAAAATTGCCATGAAAAAGTTTCCCAAAAATCTGTCGTTTGGAGATGACTTTAAAATGTGAGTGCCGCCACTCATGCGTAAAAATTAACACGCGCAACATAAGTGGTGTGAGAAACTAGGTCGTAATCCAGACTGAAGGCTTGTAATGATCAATTATGTATGTATGAATGTATGTATGGCCTTTTCACTATCACTTCTGATTTCTTTGGGCTCCACATGCCACGATGAGATTCATTGCTGCTGAAAGTTTTGTTCCGAAAATTAATATTAAAAGCCTACTGCTTCAAAACATGTTGAACACAAAAAGAGCGATGGGAATGAAATTCTTCCAGTATCTGAAGTTTCGAAAGACAAACGTCAGCTTCGTTTTTACAAAAAAATTCGAAAGTTTAACTTTAATTGTCATCTAGGAACGTAGAAATGGTTACAACGTATATCTCAATGGATCCCATTGTCCGGAGTTAATATTTATTGGGGACATACTTCTATTAGTCAGTTTATCGGCATTATTTTCAATGAACATATTGACGAATCCATTCTATAAGTACACTTAGAACGTTTTTAATATTCTTGCATTTTTAAATTCTACGTTCTCTAGCTAAAATACTGTCAAAATTTGATTAAGATGCGCCGATCCGTTACGAAGTTATAGGGAAAAATCTCCTTAGAATAGACATATGGTCGTATGTCGCGTGAAAACTTTGAGATCTCATGACTCAAAAGACACTTTTTCGACTTAGAATGTTATAGAACGGAGGCGTCGAATATTAAATACAAAAAAATAAAAAAAATTACATTGCCTATTTTAAGGCATTTAATTTAATATTTTATGTTGCCTACTTTCAGGAGTCTAATTTGAATTGTAGATTGAATTTAATAATAAAAAATAATACAAATATGAATGTAACATAAATTTCTAAGCCTTTTAAAGATTTAAATTTGAAATATATTTTGGTTACTGCCAGTACGGCATTCACTGGAATTAAATCATCACTCTTCTACCAAAAGAAGACTAAGAAATGTAGAGAATGTGGAAAAATTTATGGAAAATTTAATACAAAAATTTAAGTGAAATTTTTACAACTTTTCTTTAGAAAGAAGACTACATACATACATGTACATATGTAAGTAAAAATTATGGCTTTTATGCCATTTTTGAAGTTGAAAATAAATAAAAAAAAAATTTTTTTGGTTTCAGAACACTTTTAAACAAATTCCATAAAAACAATAAATATTATAAAACTATTAAATATTTATGTGCATATATGTTATAATACAGTGAGCATCAAAGGAAACTGTATACTATGGATAAAATTCAAATAAACTTAAGGAAAGTGCCTGAAAAAATCTGACAATATTTCGAAAGTTTTTGTAAATTTTTTTCAATTTTAAAATAAAAATAACTGTAATTTATTAATGTAAATTTTTCAAGGTCCAGTTTCTTTTGTTGCTCACTGTACTTTTAGCAAAATTTAAAATAAATTTAAAATTTTTATTGTTAAAAATAAAAATAAAAATTTAATCACATAATGTGTCACACAATAGCCATAAGGCTTTAAATGTTTTTTTTTAATAAATTTTTATCATTAATTTATAAAAAAAACAAATTCTATTTTATTTTTGTTAATAAAAAAAATTATGAGAAAAAAACTTACCACAGCTCGACATGCAGGACTGCGATAAATATCGCTGGCACCTGATAAACTTTGAAAATATTTTTTTGTTCCATAAACTGTATCCATTTTGAGTTGGTTATTCGGAGTTTTTCTATGTATTTTTTTGTAACAATTTTCAAATGATAACACAGTTTTAAAACAGTTTAACCGGCTTCTTTTTTTGTTTTTTTTTTCCTTAGACTTTAAAGGTTTGTGGAGGTAGTAAGAGGGTTGGGTAAGAAAAAAATTTTGTTTTTGTTTTTTGCTTGTAATTCTTCTTCAATTTTTTTTATAGACAATGATGTTGTATATTTTAAAAAACAAAAAGAATATTAATGAAGAGTAACATTTACAATGACATCAACGGTTTTTGTTTTTTTTCTTTCGTCCGCTTTTTGTTCTGTGTCATCCGTTGTGAATTTTTTAAAAAGTAAAATTTTTTCTGGTTTTTTTCTTCTCTCACAAAAAGCGATCAATTTTCCACAGTTATTCCCATATTTAAAATATGTTCCTGGTATTTTTATTATTCTTGTTTTTCCATAAGCAGCAGCGTTTCTCTTAATAAATGAAAAACTTTATTTTTCTCTGTTTCTTTTCTTCTTTGCTCCTGTTGCTCCTATCGTGCTGTTCTATACTGTATAGTATGTGTGTGTTGTTTTTAATATGGTGTTTGCAAAATTTGTTGCATATTTATGGTTGATACTGCTGGTTGTGGGTGTATGTACTATATATGTATGTGTGTGTCGAACCAAAATATTAGGTATTAGTTGTGTTGCCACAACCAAACCAAAACAAAAAAAAAAAACAAAAAGTCGCAAACAACAAAAGCAATGTTCAATTAACTAATGAAGCTGCTTTTGCCACAGTAGCAGCTGTCTGCGTAGTGTTGCTAGTGCCTGTGGTAGGTTCCTTTAGTTTTTCTCTCTTGTTTTTACTTCGTTTATTTTGTTTTTTTCTCACCCACCCGAGTTTATTTTTAATGAAATGATGAAGAACGATGAGTATTTTTTTCCGGTTGTTGTTGTTGTTTTAAACAAAAGTTTTATCAACATTGATCACCATTTAATAAATTGCCACATACACTGTCATTTACCCGAACATTATATTACAAAAAATAAGGGGAGCGCAAAAAAATTATGCTGGAAAAAACAGAGAAGAAAAAAAATGTTTTTAAAATATTTGAAAATATAATCAATTTGTTTATAAAAAAGTTTAAATATAAGTTTTTCAATTGATTTCTATTATAACAAGGCATAGACATTATAAAAATACTAACAAAACCTTAACTGATAACATACAAGGCATTGCTATGTTAGACAGCCTCAGTTGAGTTCTTAAGTCAAAACCTTTTAAGCCCTTATTCTTCATAAACTCTTCCTAATTTCCATATCTTCCCATCAAATATTAAATACATATATTCATACACACCAGAGATCAGCAATGAATCGTTTTTTCGATACTCATAAGCACTCATGAAATTTTGAATATTAGTGAGTCAACAATATTGAAATTTAACTATGTACTCTGACTCATTCATACTCACAACAACGTTGATTTATAAGTACAGGTTGTAATGAGTAGGCGTACAACGTTGACATCAAACTCATACCATTCGAAATATGTTTGATTTATAAGCCTACACATTCAGATTCATAACTTTAGAAAAATACTTATAATACTTATAAATGATTCGAGTGACACGAATCATTCATGAAAAATTATCGCCTTAGGTAGGTCTTAGTAGGCATTTACAAAGAAGAAAAAAGACAGAGCGGCAAGTGGAGCCAACACACAACCATTTACTTAGTATTTTAATGTTCGTACGTGAATCATACTTATATTGTGCTTCGTGTATATGTTGAGTTATGGAGAGTCGAAATCAACAACATCATACGTATTGTTAATATGAATATGATGAGGACTTCAAACTTTGAATATGAGTAGAGGTTCCATGATATTAAAATAAGTATGAATGCGTGTAAGCCTCAGAAATAATGAGTATGATTCGATTCTACTCCTCTCTTTGAACACACATTGCTGATCTCTGATACATACATATATAATTGGTCATTACAACCCTTCAGGTAGGATTACAACCTGGCTTCTCTCTTGTGTGTGTTAATTTTATATATGAGTGGTGGAACCCAACAATTTATAGTCGTTTCCAAAAGACAGATTGTTGAGAAACTTTTCATGGCAATTTTATTTTACGCCCATGGTTTTTACCAGAAATCTGCTGAGAGGAAGTCGTCGAAGAAATTTTTGTTTCATATTTTGCTTTTGATGTCTGGCCCACCAATTGTTAACCTATTTACTATAGGCCAGCTTCATCAAAAGGCACAACTAATGGGTTTTATAGGATCCTGTCCTAATGCCAATGTTTCCCATTCCATCATTATGAGAACTACAACTCTGCGTTGGCATTTTTCAGCTGCCCTGACAGTTATATGAAGGTGTAGACTCTAGCCGAATCACTTGACATGTTTCAATAAATTCTGAGTCTATGAATCCTTCATCCCATATTCATTGACAAGACTCGTAAAATAAGAGAGAAGATGTGAAGATGAGAACACCACGTTCTATTCTTCGCATCAACACTTTAGCTTCTACAGAAAATCTTTGCGGTGTATTCACCGCCTCCGAACATATGGCCACAGAGGCAAGTGTACGTTATAACTGCTAAGAGAAGCTAGGTTGTAATCTTGACTAAAGGATTGTAATGACCAATTATGTAGGAGGTGCTGGAAATGGAATCTGATTAGGTTCAAGGCATATTTTGTTATGTATATATCCGTTGCGGACCATATTTAAGGATTCTTATTCCAGATGAAGTCGTCATTGTCTAGTAGAACTGTGTTGGCTTATTAGGCATGAGGCCATGGTTCAAACCACAGGTCAGAGTCGACTTTAAACTGTAGGTCCCGCCACTCATGTATAAAAAATTAACACAGACAATATAAGTGGTGTGAAAAACTAGGTCGTAATCCTGATTGTATTTATGTATGAATGTATTCCGGATAGGGACAATGAGGCACTCGCAACGTAAAGTGGTTGAGGACATCATTACGGACACAATGAAAATTGAGTGCGATACTGATACCGGGGCCTTTGTAAGATCTTGAACTGAAGCTCTTTTATAGATTGAATGACAACTGTAGCGTCTTTGAGGCGTGGATATTTGCTTTTTTTCAATGCTTTTGATGCCCTAGCTGGCCTCAATTCTTTAAATTCTCCTCTCTTGTGGTTTTTATTGCTGGCCAGATTGCCGATAGGGTCCGTCTGGAGTAACCTACGACAGGTTCGTGATTGGTATGATTCTATACGATTTGTTGTATAGAATCGGTTTAGGCTCTATTGTATTCTGGAACATACCTAAGAACAAACAGATGATATACCTGGAAACGCGATGGCTGACACTCTTGCTAAACTGGAATACCATTCTGTAAGTGATATGGTGGTTGATCGTAACCATACTTTAACTCAACTTAACTTAAACTCAACTCCTTCAAGTGGGAAACTTCTCAAAACAAGGAATATAGAACCAATCAAAACATTAACAAGTGAACGAAACTGAAACTTAGGGTTGTTCGTAATCCTATAATCTGTTACCGATATTTCGAAGTCGCCGTAGTCTAGTAGGTAGTGTGTTGGCTTATTAGACGTAAAGCCAGCTTTCGAGCCCCAAATCAGACATCAAAATAAAATACAAAAAGTATTTCTTCGGCGACTTCCTCTCAGCAAATTTCTGGCAAAAACTCTGAGAGTAAAATAAAATTGCCATGAAAAGTTTCTCAAAAATTTGTCGTTCGGTGTCGACTTTAAACTGTAGGTCCCACCACTCATGTATAAAACTTAAAACATACAACAGAATTGGTGTGAGAATCTAGGACGTTGTACAATGGGTCAATTGGACCTCCGGGTACAGTACTTGTCTTAATTGACAAGTAAACGTCCTCTAACCTAACCTAACCTACCGATATGGATACGTCAGGAGATGAATTGAAAGGAAGATGCAAAAAGGCAGAGAGGATCATTGTAGATGGTAGAACTGATTTGCTGCTGGGGTTCATAAGTTCAGTGTGAAGACTGATAAAAGATTTCCATGTCCAGGCATTGTAATATAAAATTGTTCACAGGGATCCGCAAAAGAAATTATCTAGACGATGCAGTACATGTAGCAACGAAAAAAAGTTGGACACTACCTCACCTCTGAAACGGTCCAGCCCTTGGTAAGACAACGATGAGTACCATGGATAGGGGATTCATTGGGATTTGAATGTCTCTGTCGGAAGCCGACATTCAGGTTCTGCTGAGGTTTACAATGGGTTTAAACTGGCTGAGGGGTGTGCGTTCATTCTGACTGATGGGTTATGATGACCAATTAAGGAATTAAGTTGTCAAAAACTTCAGTTTGATTTCTTATTTCTATGTTTCCTGCTTCACGTCTTTTTTTAGAAAAATTCTCACTTTTTAAAATGAAAAAAAATTATAAAAACTTGTTTTTGTTTTTCTTCATCCACGTCTTTAGAAGTATTTCCATGAAATTGTTTCAAGTTTTTCATTCGTTTGCAAAAGAAAAGCCAGTTTTTTTTGTCTTTAAATTGAAAAAAAAACTTCTGGAATTTATTGCTGGACTTTGGCAGACAAAACAAGTCTTTCAAGGGGAAATTATATGAGAAAAATCGTTTTGAAACAAAAGCAAAAACAAAAAACGAAAGAAAACAGAGACAGAGACAGAGAATCTTAAGAAATGGAAATTATTTATTTTGGTATTTAAAAAGCAATAAGAAGTGAACAAAAACTGGTATTTTTTTTTTGTTTTAAAAGAAAACAAGATTAGAAGTTGCTTGCACCGCAAACGTTTTCAAATGAATATTTTGGTTGACAATTTAAGCTCATAAACCAACAAGATAAGTGGCAACTGAAATGAAATGAAATGAAATGAAAGTGTTTTTTGTAAATTGATAATCTGGATTACAAAAGTTTTTAGTTTCTGAAAAAATGTGTTGAACACTATAGTGGCTACAAGGTAAAATGGTTTAAGGGGACTTAAGCAATTATTGTTAAGACAACAGTAATTGGAGCTCAATATCCTTGGCTGCTGGCATGGATTTGGTGGCTCATAATTTAACATAACAAAATGAAACAGAATTCTTTCATCCACAGTGATATTATGACAACAGCTTAATTTGTCACGTATATATTTGGAGATGGCTTATCTAGGACTGTAGATCAAGTCAAGTCATTCCTTTTTCGTTTTTTTCATGTCCTGAGAAACAAATCGTATGTCCCATCATCTAATTAATTCCGAGCTTTCTTTCGATTCCATCAATTAAGTTCTTCAAAGAGGATTACAGCTTCTGTGTTAGGTTTTAGAATGATAGGGTTGCCATATCTTTCATTGCCTAGAAACAGTTAGCTGTAGCAGATAGAAACTTTAATCAAGCAGTTCTACTTTTTTCTAGGAAGATTTTTGAAACAAAAATAAATCTGAAGAATTTGTTTCCCTTTCCACCACCAGACTCACCATAGACATTGGGAGTATATGTGAAATTCTTATGTAGCTAGGAACATTCGATAACTGTGGTATACTGGGACACTGACAAAGATCTTGATTATATCTCAAATGAATTTTTGCAAAATATGTGAGTATAAAAAAGGAGTTTGAGATGGCAGATGATCTACTTTCAGGTTGTCTTGCTGGGGATACAAAAAAGTTGTTTATTCTAGAGAGGGGATTCTTTAAAGGTTTGAGTTCTGAGCAGCCTTGAGAGTATCCGAGGGAAAAATCCTAAGTAAGATCTTCGATCCAGTGCGAGTTGGCGATGATTTCCGCATCCGATCCAGGAGTGAGCTGTATGAGCTCCTCAACGACATGGACATGTTGTGAAGCGTATTAACATCCAGCGGCTGCGTTGGCTCGGCCATGTCGTTCGAATATAGGAATATGCTCCGGCGAGACGGGTATTCGATACGGAGATCTGTAGCAGCCGGCGAAGAGCACGACTTTGTTTGCATTGGAAGAACCAAATCGAGGAAGCCCTGTCATCGATTGGTGTGACCAACTGACATAGGCGTTTGAGAAGCAGAGGCACCTGGAAATATTTGTTAAGACAGGCCAAAATACGTTCATCTGGTTGTCAATGGCCATCTACGTAAGTAAGTAAGTAAGTTGTGAGCCGTTAACACGAGTTTCCTGAAGTTTATTGTTCAACTACTATGGCTGAGAGACGTGCATCCCTCCTTGTGCAACATATCATCTTGTTGGCTTTTCTGTATAATCTTGTTGAACCTACAGAGGTCAAAGTTGTTGTTGTTGTTGTAACAGTTCGACTTTTGTCTCCGGAAGCTTTGCCCTGTATATAAAATATAAGATGGTTAGTTTTTGTTTCATGCACTTGGTTGGTTGTGTGCCATGTTATTCGGTGGGGATGGGATGGGTTGGCGATGGGATTGTTTGTTGCTGGTTGTCTGTATATGTTGTCATCGTCATGTGGTCGGTAGTCCGAGGAAGTCCGCTGTTGTCGTTGGGTTCAGCCATAGATCTATCGGTCGCAGGGCTGTCGGTTTAGCTGGGCAGCTAAAGATGTGCGCCGTGTCGTGGTGTGCCCGGTTGCATAAGGGGCAGCTATCCTGTGTTACCGGAATAATCCTTGCCCTGTAGCTATTGAGGAAGTTCGACCATTCTGATCTAAGCTGGGCCAGAATGGTTCTCGTAACCCTTGGTAGCTGCCTTTCAGTATCGGATATAGGTGGTACATGTCTATTAATGACCCTGTTGTGGCTGAGCTCGTCTCTGGCCGTCGTGACATTAGTTTGATGTAGAGCATTTTGTACCTCCCTTACAGACTGTGGGTCCACTATTGAGGGTATGAGGTTATGTCAAAGTTGTTGACATTTATTCGGTCGCAAATGTATGAGAATAAGTCATCAATTATAGTGGCCGAGATAATCCCTGTAATCGGCCGAATTTGGCTTTGCTTTCTGCATCAGAGTCGTGCATAGTTGTACATAGAAATGCAGTGGTGGGCATGGTCTTCGATGATATTCCATGATTCGATGATTGCTCCAAGACGAATACAAAGAGTGGTATGACCTACGAGTGTAAGTTTTGCCGAGTATAGCCATACAAGTGATTTCTCAATTATTTTAGAGAGTTTCTGTGATGATCCTTACTCACGCTTAATGAAGACTTAAATTTCATTTAGGCATTGTTAGTGAACTTAAGCATCTTGCGATCTTCTTTTGTTATATGTTATTCTCGAGAAGAGGTGCCATAGCACTGCCTTCGATCTATATGGGGTATCACTATAATGTCTGTTTTAATCCTATTGCCTTGACAAACTTAAGAATGCTGCTTGGAGTTAAGAAGTACAAATCTCTGCTCAGTACTTTATATGCAATCAGTTGAATCCTTCTGGGATACACTAATGCCCTACAAGTTCTAAGTATAGACACCATCACATAAACTACATGTTCCTTACGATATGAGGCAAAGGGCCACTGTACTTTGAGGCTACAGTGTTGTTTTCTTTTGGAATACATTAATGCCTTACATGTTCGGTACGATATGATGCCCATTCTCAACAAGTGTGCTTTGAGTCTACAGTGGCCCGGTTTAAAGATCGGTTACCAACCTTAGTCGGACATCTCAAAGACGTCAGACATCTCCAACTAAGCGAAATATGAAAAAATATTTCTTCGCGGCTTCCTCTAAATTTTCCATGTAAAGTTTCTCAAAAAATTTTCGTTCGGAGTCGTCTCTAAACTGTATATGCCGGCACTCATGTATAACATTAACACACACAACATAAGTGGTATGAGAAGCAAGGGTGCGCCAAATAACTTTTTTTTGAAAATGCTTAAAAAAACTACTGAATATTTTCTCAAATTTCTTTTTTTTATTTGAAAGTACAATCCTTCCGGTTAATAATAAAAAATAATTTCATTCAAATGGCTGCCTCGGCTGGCCATGCAGTAGCCTACACGATCGGTCCAATTTTTAAGCACATTATCGATTGAGTGCAGCTGTATTTCACCAATGGTTTCACGAATATTGTCCTTTAAAGCGTCAGTTGTCTCTGGCTTGTCTACGTAACACTTATCTTTGACGGCACCCCACAAATAATAGTCCAACGGTTTCAAATCGCAGCTCCGAGGTGGCCAAACGACATCAGCTCTGCGGCTGATAATGTGATCTTCAAAAACAGGGCGCAATACATCGAGTATGGCTTCGGCTGTGTGGCACGTAGCGCCGTCCTGTTGAAACCAAATGTTGCCAATATCCTTCTCTTCAATTTTTGTGAACAAAAATTCGTTCAACATGGCCCGATAACGATCGTCATTGACTGTAACGGCCACTCCTTGCTCATTTTTGAAGAAAAATGGCCCAATTATGCCTCTGGAATAAAATCCGTACCAAACAGTGACTTGTTTTGGGTGTGTCGGCTTTTCAAAGTATGCGCGCGGGTTTTCTGTGCCCCAAATGCAACAATTTTGCTTGTTTACATACCCGCCAAGATCAAAATGAGCTTCATCTGAAAAGATGATTTTTTTTACCAAAATCGGCATCTTCTGGTGTAGGCTACTGCATGGCCAGCCGAGGCAGCCATTTGAATGAAATTATTTTCCATTATTAACCGAAAGGATTGTACTTTCAAATAAAAAAGAAATTTGAGAAAATATTCGGTAGTTTTTTCTTTAAAGCATTTTCAAAAAAAAAAAAGAGTTATTTGGTGGACCCTTTATGTGTGTACCAACCTTAGGTCTAGCAACTGCAACAAGCTGTTGTTTCTTGACAATTTCTTAAACTCCTTTACCTGAACGAGTTCAAAAGTCCTGGTAAAGTTTGAGGTTTTAGCAGACAAGGCCTTTCCCTCGGCTTGTTCTAAATTCTGAAAATCTTTTTTGTGAAAAGATGACTTCTTAATGGCTCCACTAATGTTCTGTCTGCTCTTCTAATCATTTTGTCTAAGGATTCTTAACTTGGCTGTGGAAATTTATCATCCTTCTTTCAGTGATTTGGTTTTCTTAAGAGATTTTCTTTCTTTCTTTGAAATTAAGTTGACTTAAAGCAAAGTTGTTTACTTTAAACAACGAAAATAAAATAAAAAAAACGAATATAAATCCTCGGTCTGTGTTACACTTAATTTCTGTTTAAAGTCGCTGTTGTCTGTTGCCAGTGTCTTTTACTGCTTTCGACTAAGTTTAGTCTCCAAAAGACCATTAAATACCTGACTTTTCTATTTCTACTACTACTTCCAAGCTTTTTTTCTTTCTTTTTTTCCGTCATTTAATTTAAATATGAAAACACAAGACTACACAACAGTCATCATTGTTGGTATGTTGAACTGTCATTAAGAGACTGAGTAGGGGGGGACCTATGGTTTGTTTATTTGTTTGGCTAAGTATATGTGTAGTTGTGTATGTGCAGTTGTACATAATTTAGGTTGAAACCAGGGTATGCAAATCAGGTCAACACCATCTCAGTTTCTTTTTTGTTTTGTTTTGTTTTCTTTGCTTTCATTTCAATGTGTAGCCGTTTGACTTTGTTTTGTTTCAAATTCAGTTAAAAAGTAATTTAAAGAAAGAATGAAAGAAATAAAAACAACAACTACCACTCTTGAGAATGTTAAAAACAAACAAACAAACGAACACTCCAATAAATATCGTGTATTTGTTTATAAAAATAAAGCAGCAATGACTACACACAACGCTGCCAGCATTAACACAAAACGCCTCCAACTTTAACTGACCGTCCAACCACATTATAATGACAGTGAAATTCTTTCTTTCTTTTTTTCGGAGAAACAAAAATAAAAAAAATTTTAAAAAATAAAAATTAATTTTTTATTTCGTTTCTTTGCTTAAGTTAAAGTTCTTTATGAACAAAAAAAAATTTTTTTTTTTTTAATTGAAATGAAAACCAACGAAAAACTTTTACTTTTTCATTTCGACCATAAAGTATCCATTCATTCTATGGTTTATGCATTTAAAATTGCTGCTGCTGCCGCTGCCGCTCTTGTTGTGGCTGCTTTCAATTTTGCTGTGTGTGTATTTTGTATGTAGGCGCGCAAGGCGGCATGTGGATTGTGTAGGCATAAAGTGTGATTTTCGGTTTTTAATTTGGGGAATTCTTTTCTTCTTCTTCTATTTTTTTTCTCATTTTTTTTCTTCTCTTTTATTGTGTACATTTTTAATTTGTTTGAAGAATTTAAATGAGAGTGTATAAAAGTTGTAATGAAATAAGTTTATGCAACTGACGATATTGAGTGGCAAAGCAAGAAAGAAGTAGAAAATGTGGCCAACCAGTGAAGCTTAATTATTAAATTTAATTTCTTTCATTTCGAAAGAGAAAACCAAAAAACAATTATTGAAACTGAATTTTTGAAACATAAAGTTTTCTAAAAAAAAAAATATTACTATGAACTTTTGGACTATTTTTGAGGCAATAGTTTGATCTCGTTGCTCACTGATAGGCAGCCATCAGGGATATATTTAGTAACTAAGTCTTCAAGGTGGAACCAATACTGGACAGTAAACTAACTTTAAAGTTTCATTATTTTTTTTAAGGATGCCAAGCAAACCATCACAACTTTAAGAAAACTTGGGGAATGCAACTCAAGTATTATGCACTGGATGTACACACAGTTACTAAATTTTACGTACGGTTGAAAAATTGCCGAAATTTTTTAACTAATCCGTTTTCGATGAAAATCCTTATAGTCCCCTCGATTTTAAGACGGGCTTTTGCATTGGTTAAAAATTTCTGAAATTGAACTGAATTGTGGCCCTGCACAAGCCCACAAAGGTATGCATCCGATTTACAAATTTCACAAATTTCTGAACAAAAGGCCGTCTTAAAATCGAAGAAAGATGGCAGACAATTATAAATATTTTCAACGAAAACGGATTGGTTAAAAAATTTCTGAAATATGTTAACTTTTGTGGGGCTGTGCAGGCCCACAACAGTGTACATCAGGCCCACCAAAGTTAACAAATTTCAGAAAGTTTTTAACCAAGACCGTCTTAAAATCGAGAAAAGTTGTCAAACAATTACAAAGATTTTCAACGAAAACGGATTCGTTAAAAAATTTCTGAAATTTGTTATCCGTATGTATACTTTTGTGGCTGAGTGTATGTGTGTTACATTGCCACGCTCAGTGTGACCTATAGACCCACACTTTTGGTTGTCAGTCCGAATTTTAAATCACCTCAGTTGGAGTTGGATCAGACACAGACAATAGCATGAATTGGTATAACCATGGCAATGAACATCTGAGAAGTCACCGTAGTCTAGAAAGCAGTGTGATGACTTATTATTAGACGTGAAGACACGGTTCACACCCCGTGTCAGACATCTCCAACAAGGCGAAATATAACAAAATACTTCTTAGGCGACTTCCTCTCAGCAGATTTTTGGCAAAAGCTCTAAGAAGAAATAAAATTACAATGAAAGAGGACGTGTACTTGTCAATTAAGACAAGTACAGTACCCGGAGCTCGAATTGACCCATTGTACAAATTGCAATGAAAAGTTTCTCAAAAAATCTGTCGTTCAGAGTCGACATTAAACTGTAGGTCCCGCCACTCATGTATAAAATTAACACACACAACATAAGTGATGTGAGAAACTAGGTCGTAATCCTGACTGAAGGGTTGTAAAGACCAATTATGTATGTACATATGTATGCTGCTTTTCTAATCAAAAACTCTGTTTGTGTTTGTGTGAATAGCAAAAAAAAAAAACATGAAATTATTTTCGGCACTTATTTAATTACAAGCATATCCTGTGAGGGGTCTCTTCAAAACGTATTCAACCATTTAGAAATATTTAAATAATTTGGAATATTTGCATTTGAATGCCAACACAATCATTCGCTCCTTATCACACTCTTTAATTTCAAATCAAAAAAGAAATAGAAAAGAAAAATCATTAAATTGAAATACTTGTCGATATTTTAAATGTTTTTTGTAAATAAAAGTGGAATTTTTTTTTTCAACACAAACAGTCCAGATAAAGAGAAAGAGAGAAGGAGACGGGAAGAGAGGAAGAGAATGAAGTCTATGGCAATGAAGTAGAAGAGAAATATTCAAGAGGAAGTTGAAAAACATCACGAGCACATATGTACACTCAATTATTTACACTCACACTGCAATACTCTGGAACATTTAAATTCAATTACTCATCCATACACTCATACATAGACATGGCAAGGCAAGACAAGGCAAGGCAAGGCAATACTCTAACGGCATATGTTTTACTGTAAGAGAACGGTAAAAGAAATGCATGCATATGAGAATGTGTGTGTATGTATGTGTGTGTTTAAGCATAAAGACCACTTAAAACAGGAAGTGCAATTGAAAGTGTGAAATGAGTGGAATCTTTCTCTCTCATTTTCATTTTCATTTTCAGCTTGAAATGTTTGTAAAACATATGGAAAAACAAAAAACGGAAATTGAAAATCTTATTCAAAAGAACATGATCAAGTGAAGTGAAAGGGGTAAAGGGAAAAAGAAAAAAAGAAAAATAATTTCAAGTGTTATGTGTGTACATATGTATGTATGTGATATAATAAAGGGTCCGCCAAATAACTTTTTTTTTTTGAAAATGCTTTAAAAAAAAAAAAAAATACTGAATATTTTTTCAAATTTCTTTTTTTATTTGAAAGTAAAATCCTTCCGGTTAATAATCGAAAATAATTTCATTCAAATGGCTGCCTCGGCTGGCCATGCAGTAGCCTACACCAGAAGATGCCGATTTTGGCAAAAAAAATCATCTTTTCAGATGAAGCTCATTTCGATCTTGGCGGGTATGTAAACAAGCAAAATTGTCGCATTTGGGGCACAGAAACCCCGCACGCATACATTGGGCCATTTTTCTTCGAAAATGAGCAAGGAGTGGCGGTTACAGTCAATGGCGATCGTTATCGGGCCATGTTGAACGAATTTTTGTTCACAAAAATTGAAGAGGAGGATATTGGCAACATTTGGTTTCAACAGGACGCCGCTACGTGCCACACAGCCGAAGCAACACTCAATGTTTTGCGCCGTGTTTTTGAAGATCGCATTATCAGCCGCAGAGTTGATGTCGTTTGGCCACCTCGGAGCTGCGATTTGACACCGTTGGACTATTATTTGTGGGGTGCCGTCAAAGATAAGTGTTACGCCGACAAGCCAGAGACAATTGACGCTTTAAAGGACAATATTCGTGAAGACATTGGTGAAATACATCTGCACACAAACGATAATGTGCTTCAAAGTTGAACCGATCGTGTAGGCTACTGCATGGCCAGCCGAGGCAGCCATTTAAATGAAATTATTTTCCATTATTAACCGGAAGGATTGTACTTCCAAATAAAAAAAGAAATTTGAGAAAATATTCAGTAGATTTTTCTTTAAAGCATTTTCAAAAAAAAAAGTTATTTGGCGGACCCTTTATTACATCACTTATCATATAATATGCTTGCTTGTCATTCTTTATCATTCATGTTGACGTCAAACAATTTAAAATTTTCTTCTTGTTTTCTTTTCCATTTTTTTCTTTCTTTTTTTATAAAAAATTAATTGAATTTTAGAAAGAAAAACTAAACTAAGAAAAAAAATTATAAAAGAAACGGGAAAAAGCGCTTCAATATTAACATGTCAATACAGGAAAATTACCTCCTCCCCTAAAGCATTAGTTGGTTGTTGTATGCTTAAGAAAATCTAAAGAAAACTCTATGTGTGCTTGTGAAAACTTGTTAAGCAACAACAACAACAAAAGCAAAGTAAAAAGTAAAGAAGAAAAAACAACAAAACTTTTGTTTAAAGTCTCTCTCTCATTGACAAATTGGAAAAATTTTAAATTTTGAAAAGTCCATTAATTTTCTTCCCACAAGCAGTGTTAAAGGTGCAACAGCAACAGCAACGGCTACAGCCAGCTATGGCTCCAAAAACAAAACAAAAAAATTTTGAAAAATGTCATCATTTTTAAGAAAAAGAACAAGTAGTGGTAGCATCACCAACAGCAGCATAACCATGTATTAAGACATCAAGCCAGAATGTACCGTGTCATCTTTCCAATATAACTTTATAACGTCTTCGCTGCATAATTTTTGCTTCATCTGCTGCCACTGTTGTTGCTCCAGCTCATCGTTCTTATTGATATGTTTGCTTGTATATTTCAGCCATAAGTAGTCGTTGTAGCGGTAGTTGCCGTTGAGGTTATTGCTGTTGACTGCTCATTTTACCTCTTCTTCATTGAAAAGTTGTGTGAGAAAATTTCTGTATGTTTAACCTTAAATGAAATGATGATGATCAATAATAAAGTTTCCTTATGCTACACTCCATTTGAGCGGTGCTATTGGTCTAACGTAATACAAGTAATAGAGGAAAATTCTATTGAATATATATAGTAATTCATGGCATGTGAGAAAAACTTAAAATTGAAATTTAAAATTGAATTGCCAACAAGAATTGAAAATATTTTAGTCTGTAAAACTCTCCGAAAAGCAGGGGTTAAGAAAATTCTTTTCAGCATAACTAGTACTTCGTGGCATGTGAGAAAAACTTAATATTGAAATTTTAAATTGAATTGCCAACAAGAGTTGAAAATATTTTAGTTTGTAAAACTGTCTGAAACACAGGGATTAAGAAAATTCTATTCAGCATAACTAGTACTTCGTGGCATGTGAGGAAAACTTAATATTGAAATTTAAAATTGAATTGCCAACAAGAGTTGAAAATATTTTAGTTTGTAAAACTGTCTGAAAAACAGGGGTTAAGAAAATTTTATTCAGCATAACTAGTACTTCGTGGCATGTGAGAAAAACTTTATATTGAAATTTAAAATTGAAATGCCAACAAGAGTTGAAAATAGTTTAGTTTGCAAAACTGTCTGAAAAACAGGGGTTACGAAAATTCTATTCAGCATAACTAGTACTTCGTGGCATGTGAGAAAAACTTAAAATTGAAATTTAAAATTGAATTGCCAACAAGAGTTAAAAATATTTTAGTTTATAAAACTGTCTGAAAAACAGGGATTTGGAAAATTCTATTTAGCATAACTAGTACTTCGTGGCATGCGAAAAAAACTTAATACTGAAATTTAAAATTGAATTGCCAACAAGAGTTGAAAATCTTTTAGTTTGTAAAACTGTCTGAAAAACAGGGGTTAAGAAGATTCTTTACAGAATATCTAGTACTTCGTGGCATGTGAGAAAAATTTAAAATTGAATTGCCAACAAGAGTTGAAGATATTTTAGTTTATAAAACTTTCTGAAATACTGTGGTTAGGTGCCCTAAGGCCGAAAGCCAGTTTAAGTGTTGAGTGTTTAATATACTCGTCTATCCCATACTACTTAGTACTGTACTTAGGTTTAAACTAATTTAGAACTTGCGAATCCTCATATTTGGGGCACTATTCGACTGCAATGTCTATTAGAATGACACACGGTATTTATTTAAAGTGATGCGTTGAGTACCATTGCCATACGCAGTTGTGTAAAACGAGGTAATGATGTTGCTTTCTTCCAAATTTCCAAAAAGTTAGGGAAGCGGCATCTGTCGCAGCTTAAGTGTGAATCCCGTGTGTGATTTTAGGTGGTAGTTTTTACTAGAAGATGCAACTTAGTGGAGTTTCGCCCATTGAAATTCTATAAGGCGGACGTTTACCCCAAGGATGAATTGCGCTTCTTGGGACTTATTCTCGATAGGAATTTAGGCCTCCATTGCGCTCATATAACAAAGAGTGGGAGAAAAATTGATTCTCATGATTAAAACGACTCATAGGATTTATACAGCAGTTATCAGAGCAAAGCATCTAACCCTGCCTTGCGTTTCTTATGCTCTACGTTCCTTATGCATTGACCTTTATGGTGATAAAGTCCTGGGTTTCCTAATGGCTACAATGCGACTCCCTTTAATTGTTCTCGTTATTGTGGAAATCTTTTTAGAGGCTTGTGTTTTGGTTTCCATTGGATATACGACCCAAATAAAAAGTCCAAGGGATTGGACTTCGCTGCACTCATTTATTAACACCTAGCGGGTACTACTATGTCATCCACGAGGGACCACGGAGGGGCTACATGGAGATAAGGATCGCTCTGTAGGTCACATTGATCACAGTCGGAAACCTTACCTTGTTTGCATGCATTCCATCTCATCCGAAATCCGTTAATCAGGCAATTAAGTATGATAGAAAGCTGGTGATTTGCATATTCTAGAATATTAGGGTTGCCAACTATTGTTACCAAGAAACAGCAGTCTCTGTGTAAATGTATTGGGTTTTTATTGAATGTAGCGAATACAATGCGTTAAAACTTTATTGGAAAATTGATAATCGAAGAGCACTGTCTCGAAACCAAATAGAAATCTAAGCAAAGCAGTACTCATTAACAACCAGTTTAGACCAGACCGAGTTATTAAAAACGGAAAAAATGGATGCCGTGGTGTCCATTTCATCAATCCTACCTATTATGATGCCTGGGTAGATATGCCTCGTTTATTTGCCTTCCAGAGACGACTGGATTACGTAGCGATTATGACTGACAGTTCTATAATGAGTACAGAAAACGCTGAAGGCATCTTCTTGATGTCAACTACAGCCTGTTACCTTTGCTTACACATACATAATTGGTCATTACAACCCTTCAGTCAGGATTACGACCTAGTTTCTCACACCACTTATGTTGTGTGTGTTAATTTTATACATGAGTGGCGGGACCTACAGTTTAAAGTCGACTCCGAACGACAGATTTTTGAGAAACTTTTCCTGGCAATTTTATTTGCTCTCAGAGTTTTTGCCACAAATCTACTGAGAGGAAGTCGCCGAAGAAATTCTTTTTGTATTTTATTTTGATGTCTGGCTTGGGGCTCGAACCCTGGCTTTTCGTTTAATAAGCCAACACACTACCTACTAGAGCACGGCGACAACCTTTGCTTACAAAGCCAATTAATTACTGTTGGTTGACATCAGCGATACCTCTAAAAGTCTGGAAGTATGGTGAGCTCGAGAAATATTAGACTTTTTCTATCCAACACTGAATACTCACATAGTAGATATGCCAACGATTCTTTACTGCAGTCTCCTACTACGTTTTTGCAGGTAGAATTGTGTTTGTTCTGAGTGCAATGTCTTGGGTCTCGAACCAAGGACGTGTACCTCTATCGCAATGAGGCTAACAATCTCTAATTGAAGCTAATAGTGGTGACTAAAAAAAAATCGATTTTAGACGGTAGGACCCACTACTCATGTATAATTAAAACACACAGCATAAGTGGTGTGAGAAGCTTGGTCGTAATCCTGAGGCAAGGGTTGTAATGCCCAAGTAGGTAGTGTGTTGGCTTATTAGACGTAAAGCCAGGGTTCGAGCCCCAGGCCAGACATCAAAATAAAATACAAAAAGTATTTCTTAGGCGACTTCCTCTCAGCAGATTTCTGGGAAAAAATCTGGGAGCGTAAATAAAATTGCCATGAAAAAGTTTTTCAAAATATTTGTCATTCGGAGTTGACTTTAAACTATAGATGCTGACTACCCATGTATAAATTTAACACTTGCAACATAAGTGGTGTGAGGAGCTTGTTTGTAATCCTGAGAGAAGGGTTGTAATGACCAATTATGTGTGTATGTATGTATATAATATAGAAAAAAGTCTCATGTAGACCATCAAATTAACGCTATATTTAGCATTATTTTATCGTTCCCCGGATCATCAATTCAAATAGGAATAGTAAGGAAGTAAAAGGAAATTCCACAGAATGTATTACATCCCATGTAGGGTACCTTCCCTTATTATTTTATAATACAGCTTGAACTTTAAAATATTTTTATACGCATTTCACTTATAGCAGCATCATTTTGTTTCATTTTCTTGTTGCTTAACTTAGCTTAACCCAGGAAAAACTCCAAGACGAACTTTCAATAAAGCATTCAAGTTTTTTTCTTTCTTTAATTTTTTCCATTTTCTTGTCGATTCGTTTCTTATCTTTATAACGTTGTTTAATAATAAAAAAAGAAGAAGAAAAAGAAAATTATCCCTTAACCAAACGGTATATCATTGTCAATTTTCTCATTTTATCAATGCAAGCATGTATGCGAATGTGTGTGTGTGTGAGAAATAACAGAATAACAGTATAAGTGTGAAGGAAAGACAAGAGTAACATGCATTAAAGTCAGTTGAACATACTTTTCATACTCATCATTGCTCATCTTGTTAAAGAAAAATTTTCTTTTTTTGCTGAATGGTTGTTGCTTTTAAAAATTTTCCATCATTAGTTTTACTTCTTCTCTTTCACTCTTTCACTCTCTCTCTCTTTTTGTATTTTTGTTGCGGGTGTGTTTAACAGGAAAATTGATGAAATTGATGTCGTGTCATGTCTAATGTCAAATGAGCTGCTGCCGGTTACAGTAAATGCAACTACAAATGCAAACGTAATACAGGCACTCGAACGTAATACTGTGTGAGAGTGAAAGATATGAACACACATACTCCTTTACCAGAATACCACACACACACTTGACAAACAAACTAATCATAAGAAATGTGTTTTAAATACTCATCCATACACACACACACGTACACAATTATACTCTTCCTGATGCTCTCTTCCTATATGACAGCTTATTTTAGGTACGAATGGATGTGTATGTGTGTGTATGTATGTGTAGTAATATGCGTTTATATGTAAACTTTTATTTCATTATACACAACGTAATGGAAACGTTGTTATGGTTTCCGTTTCCTTTAGATTTCTTTTACTATCACCACCACCACCATGGCTGTACGTATACAGAACACCAGTATACAGCAGCAGAGTTCTTGTGCGTTTAAAAGCAAAAGCAAAATCATCATCATTTTATGTGTCAAAAATTTATTGATTCGTTGTGATCGATTGCCTTCAGTGCCAAACTGTGTAAAAATTGTTTCAAAATGTGCAAATTTATACTCTCAGGTATGTTTAGATAGAAAACGAGCAAGATTATGTACACACTCTTATGTTTTCTAATGAATCCTTGTTGTTGCGTGTCAATGTTGATACTTCTTGTACTTGAATTGAGTTTGGTAAACTTTAAATCATTTCGATATTGAAAATTTATGACTTAGTCATCAGAGAGCTATGAATGAAAATGTTTTATTCTGCTTCAAAACAAAATCTACAAAAACCAAGTGTGTGTGTGTGTGTTGAATCCATGTGAGCTTAGGATTAATAAGAAAATTTATGTTTGAAAAGGGAAAAGAACGAGAAAAACAAATTTCTTAGAAATGAAAACAAAAATTAAAGAATTTTTCAGTGCAATTCATAGAAGGTAGAGTAAAAAGTTAGTTGAAGGCTCTCAAGTTAAAGCTCTTTGCTGTTAAATTCTGTTAAACCAATTCATGTCTCCATTAATATCAGGGACTGAAAAAGATCAGTTGGAAATGCTAACAAACTGAAAAAGATGTCAAGTTAAGGCTTCCTAACTCAGTTTGAAAAATTCAACACGGAATTTCGTTGGTTCAAGTAGTTTTCCCTCTCTTTCACGTAGGACTAGACAAGTTGTGACAACCCAGATCCTGTGAATATAATACTGTTACATAACATAATTGGTCATTACAATCCTTCAGTCAGGATTACGACCTAGTTTCTCACACCACTTTATGTTGTGTGTGTTAATTTTATACATGAGTGGCGGGACCTATAGTTTAAAGTCGACTCTGAACGACACATTTTTGAGAAACTTTTCATGGCAATTTTAATTCCTTTCAGCGTTTTTGCCAGAAATCTGCTGAGAGGAAGTCGTTGAAGAAATAATTTTTGTTTTGATGTCTGGCCTGGGGCTCGAACCCTAGCTTTTCGTCTAATAAGCCAGCACACTACCTACTAGACCACGGCGACCTGTGAATATAATACTGTTAAGAAAAATCTATATACTGGTGTTTTGCTTTTACATTGTTTAACATTAAAATTATAAACAAAAGCTACAACAACAAAGCAATGGACTTGTTTACAAATTATCGCACTGCGTAATATAACAAAGATTGGTAAACAAGTAAACAAAAATACAACAACAAACACTACAAGAATAAATGTAAACAAAATACACAAAACAGCCATAATGAATCAACGATGTTTACATTTACAGAGAACTTGAGAAAGCGAAGCCACGAACATTCGCCTTCAAGAACATTCATCAGACTGTTTACCCTGCCATATAAAAGGGCAAGGCAAAACAGGCGAGTGAATTAGTAAAAGTCCAGTCAGTCTTGTGTGAGGACGCGGTGCGTTTAAATAGATTAATTGTGGTTTGATGACAAAGATCAGTTGAGCAGTTGTCTAGTAATTTTTATTGTTTATGCAAAGGGTGTAAACAGAGCAATAACAAACAAGGCAATTGCTGTTGTCTACATCAAGTTGTGAACAGTGGCACACAGAATTGTGCGAATAATAAAGAATTTTAATTAAAAACTAAAAACAAATTTATTTTTATTTCAATTGCAATCTATGAGTTCATATTTTAAACGTTCTTAAAAGGTAAAAACATAACAATACAAATCAGATTTTCATTGTTCAAATTCCAAAGGCTTATAGGGTATATTTATATGCTAAATCGTAACTTTACCTTGAGGGTTGCAGTGGCAGTAAAGTAAGCATTTGGCTTATTTAAACCGATATGGGGGACTGCATTCATTGAAGTCTTCTTTATATATATTTTAGAGACATGAAGACATTAACTCCAATCATTGCATCTGGTCTGTAGAGGGAATATGTTGGCCACAGAGATCATAACGAAAGAGCATAGGCACCCCCTATTGCAATTGCAACTCTGGGAATATATCAACTCATCCAGCACGATTATATTGTTCTCCCTAATATTCAGGCTCGATCACTTGATCTTAGAATTTCAACCAAGGTCCATTGCTTTCTAGTAAGACCCTTGTGGTTGGCATCTAAATGCTGAACACATTGGGCAGTGGTATATGCATCAAGGCTTTAGTATTAAACTCAAAAGTTACTGAATCTCTGCAATGTTTTTCAGGCGAAAGTCATGACCATTTTGTAGGCAGAGCAATGCTTGTTGAGTGGCAAAACTTTCGCTAAAAATCTCTTGGTTTACTTTGACCACGATTGGATACTTTGGTGTGAATGTCACATGAATGTCTCTTCTAAGTCCGTCCCCTAAGGAAGATTTCCTATTATTCAAAAGGTAACCCTTATTTGGGTTCCAAGACCTATACCTGTGGAGGTAATCGGAAATTGTATTGTTGACGAATATGCGAGGGTCAGTATTAAGCACTCTCCCTCCCTTATTTTATAGGGCACAGTCTCAGTATTCTTTGCACTTTTTACAATGACTTTCAATTTCATTGGCAGTAGGAAGGTACGTGCAATTTTGCTAGAGTGATTCATACATACACAATTGGTCATGACAACCCTTCAGTTAGGATTACAGCCTAGCTTCTCTCACCACCTATACTGTGTGTGCTAATTTTATGCATGAGTAGTGGGACCTAAAGTCGACTCCGAACGACAGTGTTTTGAGAAACTCTTCATGGAAATTTTATTGACAAGTACACGTCCTCTAACCTAACCGATCCTGACTCACATCAGCATTTAAATCACATGTGCATTCATCGAACAATTTCGTTTCTCACAGGCCACTGTCCTATTGGAAAGCATGCCAGATCAGAGATCAGCAGTGACTCGTTTTTTTTTTTACTCATAAGCACTTATGAAATTTTGAGTATGAGTGAGTCAACTATATTGACATTTAACTATGTATGTACTCTGATGCATTCATACTTACTACAACGTTGATTTATAAGTACAGGTTGCAATGATTATGCATACAACGTTGACATCAAACTCATACCATTCGAAATATGTTTGATTCATGAGACTACTCATTTAGATTCATAACTTTAGAAAAATACTTATAATACTTAGAAATGATTCGAGTGACACACAACCTTCTAGTAAGTATTTTAGTGTTCGTATGCGATTCATACTTATTTTGTGATTCGTTATGGAGAGTCGTGAGTTATGGAGAGTCGATCTCAAACAACATCATACTTGTTGTTATGTATGAATACGATGAGTACTTCAAACTTTGTATATGAGTAGAGGTTCAATGATATTAAAATAAATATGAATGGGTATACGTATAAGAAATTATGAGTATGATTCGATTCGGCTCATCTTTTTGAATACTCATTGCTTATCTCTGATGCCGATAGTCTTGTTATTTCATCGAGTGAATTCTATAGGGACTGTGGCGCTAAGGAAATAGAAGAAACTGGCTTTCTGTTCATAGGGTAGTGTACATACATAATTGGTCATTACAACCCTTCAGTCATGTGTGTTAATTTTGTACATGAGCGGCGGGACCTACAGTTTAAAGTCGACTCCGAACGACAGATTTTTGAGAAACTTTTTCATGGCAATTTTATTCACACTCAGAGTTTTTGCCAGAAATCTGCTGAGAGGAAGTCGACGAAGAAATATTTTTTGTATTTTCGTTTTAATGTCTGGCCTGGGGCTCAAACCCTGGCTTATCGTCTAATAAGCCAACACACTACCTACTAGACTACGGCGACTTCGACACTCATAGGGTAGTGTAGTAGGTAGTTATCTGTTGAACATAAGTTATAATTAAGAAAACAAATCTCTTTATCACTTGACATATTTATTTAGAAATTCTTTTTTTTTATTTTCTTTTATTGACTATTTGACCTTAATGAGCCATTTTAAAATTTTTGTTAACAACTTATCGAACAGAATTGATCATTGAGTAACTTAATAATTAATTTTAATTAAAGACAAATAAATTAGCAGCTAATTTTAGTTTTAAAAACTTATTTAAAGATATCATTAAAGTTTAAAAAACAAACAACACTTGCCTGGCCAAGAGACCATAAATTTATGGCCCAAAAACAAAGATTTTTTTCTCAAATTTAATGGCAAATCAAATAAAACTACTCACACCTCTTTTTTTGTTTATTTTTGATGTTTAAAGAATTTAGAAACTCTTTGAGGTTAGAAACATAACTTTTACTTGCTTAGAAAAGAGGGAAAAAATAGAAAAAAATCTTTTTAATAAATTCTTCCGTCCGTTTTCATTCTGACCCAGTTTACGCATGCGCAAACAACAATTTTATTGATGTTTTTTAAAAGAAGAAAACTTTTTTGTTTTTTTCTTTGGCCAAAAACCATATAATTTGCCAAAGCTGATTATAAATAACTTCTCGGGTTTTTAGTTTTCGTTTGTTTGTTTTTTTTTTTGGCGTCTATAAATTATTTGGGTTTTTTCTTGTTTAAACCATTAAAAATCATGTTCAGCCAAAAATCAATAGAACTTCACGAAACCAGAAGAAAATCAAAAAAAAACTAGTGAAAGAGGAAAGAAATAAACCGCAGAAGAATTAACAACAAAAAAATCTGAAGAAATGGAAAAGTTTTTAACCGTTCTAACTGACTTTAAGGTACCCTACAACACAAAATATTGTTACGTTTTTACTTTTTTAAAAACGTTTAAAATATAAGCTCTTAGATTGCAAATAAATTAAAAATAAATTTGTATTTAATTTTAATTAAAATTCTTTTTCATTGTTCGTACAATTCTGTGTGCCACAGTTCACAACTTGATGTAGACAACAACAATTGATTTTCTTTGTTATTCCCCTGTTTACACCCTTTGCATAAACAAGTAACAATTACTAGTCAATTGAAACGGAGGTCTTCAAACCACGATTACTTTCTTCAAACGCATCGTGTCTTCACACAAGACTGACTGAACTTCACTGACTCACTCGCTTGCTTTTCATTGCCCTTTATATGGCAGAGTAAACAGTCTGGTGAATGTTCTTGAAGGCGAATGTTCTCGAAATCTTTATAAATGTGAACATTCTTCTTTCATTTATTGTTGTTTGTATATTTTGTTTACATTTATTCTTAAAATGAGCAAGGAGTGGCCGTTACAGTCAATGGCAATCATTATCGGACCATGTTGAACGAATTTTTGTTCACAAAAATTGAAGAGGAGGATATTGGCAACATTTGGTTTCAACAGGACGGCGCTACGTGCCACACAGCCGAAGCTACACTCGATGTTTTGCGCTCTGTTTTTGAAGATCGCATTATCAGCCGCAGAGCTGATGTCGTTTGGCCACCTCGGAGCTGCGATTTGACACCGTTGGACAATTACTTGTGGGGTGCCGTCAAAGATAACTGTTATGCCGACAAGCCAGAGACAATTGACGCTTTAAAGGACAATATTCGTGAAGCCATTAGTGAACTACAGCTGCATACAATCGATTATGTGCTTAAAAATTGGACCGATCGTTTAGGCTACTGCATGGCCAGCCGAGGCAGCCATTTGAATGAAATTATTTTCCATTATTAACCGGAAGGATTGTACTTTCAAATTAAAAAAAGAAATTTGAGAAAATATTCAGTAGTTTTTTGTGTAAAGCATTTTCAAAAAAAAATGTTATTTGGCGGACCCTTTTTTATGCTGGTATTTGTTGTTGTATTTTTGTTTATTTTATTTTAATCATAATCATGATCGGCATAAACGAGTACAAAACTTTAGTAAATAATAGCACAGCCTCTGTCGGATTGTTGAGTTTTGATACTAAGTCCTACGATGATTAATGAATTCAATTGGAATCCCATTACATTGTAAGGCGATCCATGTCACCTGTTGATGGATGGTGTCTCATGATCTGGTGAAATCGATGATACAACCAATGCAAGGGAAACTGCCATTCAACTGACTGACTGTTCCACTCTCGCACACATAAACTATTGATATGTCTAATAATAACAACAAAAAATATACCAAAAAACTACTGTCCAAAAACTTTTTGGCCCAAAAAATTATTTTCTTTTTATTTCTTGCTTCCTTTTTCTACTGTTGCAAACATCAAGTCTCTTGCATGAGAATAAAGAACACACACATGCCAGGTATTTTCACAGAGTTTCAGAGCTCTCAAGCTGACCATAAATAATGAATGATGACAGTACAACACGTTGGCAAGTGGTATTTGACTCATGACATGATTTTTTATGAGTTTCCAAAACAATATTGACTTAATGAGTGACTGATTAAAACCAAAAAAAAAAATTTATGGCTTACGAAGAGAAGAGAAGATGTTTCCAAAATTAATTGTGTTAGAAATGCGAGAAAATGAAGAAATCGTTAAAGAGAAGAATGAAAAGTGAAACTTTTTTGCATATTTCCTCCTCATGTTAATTTTAGATTTTTTAGATTCTAATCTTGACAATAAGCGCGGTTCAGATTTAATGAAGATTAATAGGAAGTGATTAATATTTAAGGTGCGCATTAATACAAAGAAAAAAACATATAAAATGTATGTGGCTGATGTAGGCCAAGTTAAAAATAAGATTTGTTCGTGCGGCCAATACTTTCTTGACTGCGGGCACTATAACAAGTAATAGGCTCGGCTTAAACAAAATTCTGATACAGTTTTTTACTAAAAGAAATTGTCGTTGTTTAGCTACGATAAGTTTAAACTATTTAGAAGGCTAAAGTTTATAAATTCTTACCGAAATTTTAAGACCACTTTTCCAATATTATTTCTAAAAAGAAAAGAAAAAAAGTTGTTAACATTGAATAATTTTTGAATTTTTAATTAAGAACAATACAAATAAAAATTATTAAACTACTGGAGTATATACATACTGTTACAAAAATGAAGAATCTAGATACTGGTGTTTTGATTTTACATCACTTAACATTACAATGGTAAACAAGTAAACAAAAATACAACAACAAACAATCATACACAACACCAACAATAATGAAACAGCGATGTTTACATTTATAGAGATTTCGAGAAGGCGAAGTGACAAACATTGGCTTTCAAGAACATTCACCAGACTTTTTACTCCGTCATATAAAAGGCAAGGCAAACAGGCGAGTGAGTTAGTAAAAGTTCAGTCAGTCTTGTGTGAAGAAGGGGTGCGTTTGAAGAGAGCAATTGTGGTTTGAAGATCTCTGTTACAAAGATCTGTCGTTTCAATTGGCTAGTAATTGTTATTGTTTATGCAAAGGGTGTAAACAGAGGAATAATAAAGAAAAACAATTGTTTTTGTTTACATCAAGTTGTGAACAGTGGCACACAGAATTTGCAATCTACGAGCTCATATTTTAAACGTTTTTAAAAGGTAAAAACGTAATAATACAGTACATATATACATTATTGGTCATTAAAACACTTTAAACGAGATTACCGCCTGGCTTCTTTCCCAACCACGCTCATTGGAGGACAACAGTATTGAAAGCACTAAAAAGTGGCAATAGCGCTTTAGACATTCAAAAGGACCGTAGGCAAGAGTTGAGGTCTTACACCAACCATCAAATTACAAAGTCTATCGAGCCAGGGTTGAACCAAACTTGTTTTAAGGTCTACAAACTTGAATGACACTGTGAGTTATAGCGCATGCAAGTTAGGTGTCCTGATCATCAGTGCTTTCTGTTCCACTCTGCATAAGGCATTGTTTGCTTTACTCAATTGGCTTTCCTTTGGCATCCCTGCCACCTTACCTAAGCTAATCTAAACCAAAATCATCGTTTAAAATTTCCCATATAAACGAAAAATAAAGGACAACATATTGAAAGAGACAACGAATAGACATCTCGACGTCTTCTCCAAATCTTCGTGGTAAAGCAGCACTATTGTCTTCCGAATGCCCATTTCTTTGTCTTGTTGACAGTATTGAATCGAGAGGAGTAGAAGCACCGTTGACCCAAGAGGTGAAAGACAGTCTCTTCCTTAGACCAGTAGCTCCGGCAGAAGGCATTTGCCGGAATGCCAAATATTTCTGTATGTCTTCCAAAACTATAGTGTCCCGTGAGAACCGCAGTCGTGCGATGGGTGGATATGCGACTACGTGTCCAGTAACATACATAATTGGTCATTACAACCCTTCAGTCAGGATTACGACCTAGTTTCTCACACCACTTATGTTGTGTGTGTTAATTTTTATACGTGAATGGTGGGACCTACAGTTTAAAGTCGACTCCGAAAGACAGATTTTTGAGAAACTTTTCATGGCAATTTTATTTACTCTCAGAGTTTTTGCCAGAAATCTGCTGAGAGGAAGTCGCCGAAGAAATACTTTTTGTATTTTATTTTGATGTCTGGCCTGGGGATCGAACCCTGGCTTTTCGTCTAAAAAGCCAACACACTACCTACTAGACCACGGCGACTTCCAGTAAAGTCTAGCAATATTGCACGTGTCAACGTGAATAAGCCTCCCTGAGTGGACATAAAGAAATTGCATTTCTTCTGAGCTGGCCAGAGGTCGATACGGAGCTCGAAATCTTCAATATGTTGCGGGACACACATAGGCATTGAACTAAGCCAATCAGTATACCTATTTATATCCTGTAACACATCGTATATTACGAGCTCCGTATCTATCTCTATGTCTATCAGCCCGTATAAGAGTTATTTTTAAACGAACCAAAATTTCTCTAAGAAAACCTCAACATTTATGCACAAACGTTGAAACTACGTTCGTAACGCACTTAATAACAGCCTCGCTGTTTGAAAAAATTAAGAGATTGTCAAGAGAAATCCTGTCAACCAACAAATATTGCACGGCTTTCAAAATAGCCATGAGGCTGCCTAATAAGAAAGTTTGATAAGTATACATATACATACATAGCCCACCTTGTTACATATTTGACACAGTTTGACGCATTCAAACGTCAAACCGTTATGCCGCTAAATGAAATACAACCTAAACTATGTAAACATTTCATAGAGGTTTTATTAACGTTTTGCTTTCAGCAATCTTACTGATATGATTAACGATTTTTTTTTTTTTGCTTTTCATTTTTCTTTAAAAGAATTTTTAATAACGTTTTTGACCCCCATTGCTAATTTGGAAAACTGTTGATAATTTACTTTCACAGCTAAGTTCTAATGGAGATCATTTCCTCTTTTTTTTTTGCTTTGCTTGCTTTGCTTTTAACCATTAACTACAGCCCTACTGTTCTAGAATTATAATTAAAAAAAAAAATTTTTTTTTGTGGTCACGTTTCTTTTTTCCCTCGATTTGTATCATTTGTCGTTGTGTCTGTCTGTCTGTCTATGAGTAAAATTTATATGATTTTAATGTTTTATAATTTTCTATGGCAAATTGCAATTCTCATGCTTTGGTTGAAAAGGGGGGACCCTTTTCTATTATTCACAACAACATTTTGTATTTGGGAAAAGCCAAGTAAAATTATAAAAAAAACACATGAAAATATGAAAATGTGTGTATAAATGTCTGCAAAAACCGCATGAAAAAAGAAAAATTTTTTTGTAAAGCAAATGTAGAATACAATACTTGATGACAATTTAAATTGTAACCATTTTCAGTTGTATCTCCTCCTATACAGTACTGAGACACTGACTGACTGACAGACTGACTGCCTAAATGAATGAATGAATGAATGAATGAATGACTCTAAGTGAGTAAAATTTTGTTGGCAAAACTCCACACATTGTAAAAACCATTTGCTTTCCATGAAAATTTAAATGTAATGTGGTTTGCAAAAATATGGGGAGCTCGAGCACTGAATAAAATGAACGAAAAAAATGCGAAAAAATCTGCAAAAAAAAAACTTCATTAAACAATTGATTGCATTAAGTGAAGAAAAAAAAAGAAAAAAGACAGAAAGAAACTGGAGCATTAAATATGTGTCATTATGTTGCATTGGAAAATATTAATATTTTACCATTAACATACATACATATTTCTGCTGCCAGTGCTTTTTTATATTTTATATCATCAGCTACACTACATATGTGGCTGTATTACAGAGACCCATTTTAATATAATTTCAACAGCAACAATAACAAAAAAAAATTATGAAAAAAAATAAAAATAAGTCCGTATAATAATACATGGAAATGTTAATGGAAATTTAATTTTAATCCTGGCATATTTATTTACTTATTATATCGCATTGTAATTGTATTTATATTGATATTATTGAGTAAATAATATATTATTTAATATTAAAATGAAAGAGAAAAAAATAAAATATACGCTGGAATATTTTCAAGTGTGCATTTCGCTAAAAAAAAATTGCGTTTTCTGAGCATCCATAATCAAGGCATATATGCCTGCCGGTATGGCAAACATATGTATCAAAGTTCGGCAATCAGTACTCAAAAAGTATTCTGATACTTATACGCATTCATACTTATTTTAATATCATGGAACCTCTACTCATATTCAAAGTTCGAAGTACTTATCATGTTCATACTTAATAACACGTATGATGTTGTTGTGATATGAATCGCTTACGAACACTAAAAGAACGGGCGATTTTTTAGCTATTATCTTTTTGGCAACACTGGTTTAAATAGCTCACGCACGTTTCGTGTTTTGTTTTACTGTCAAACATCTTCAGTTTGGTCTATAATTTAACCATGAATCGTCTTACAAACGAACAACGCTAGCAAATCATTGAATTTTATTATCAAAATGCGTGCGTCTGTTAAGAAAGTTCATCGCGCGCTTCTTCCATTTTATGGTCAGTTTAATCGACCCACTGAAGCGGCTATTCGGGCTATTGTGACTAAATTTCGCACCAAATTTACATTGTTGGACATTAAACCATCAACACGCTTACGTAGAGTGCGAACTGAAGAAAATATCGCAGCTGTATCGGCCAGTGTGTTAATGATGACCATCAATTATCGATTCGTCGCCGTTCGCAGCAATTGGGCCTTTGTTACTCAACAACGTGGAAAATTTTGCGGAAGGATTTAGGTGTGAAGCCTTTCAAAATACAGCTGGTGCCGAACGACCTACCGCAACACAGCATTTTTGGTGAATGGGCTCTTAGAAAGTTGGCCGAAGATCCACTTCTTTATCGAAAAATTGTGTTCAGCGACGAAGCTCACTTTTGGCTCAATGGATACGTAAATAAGCAGAATTGTCGATTTTGGAGTGAAGATCAGCCAGAAGCATTGCAAAAGCTAGCAATGCATCCAGAAAAAGTCACAGTTTGGTGCGGTTTATGGGCTGGTGGCATCATTGGATCGTACTTCTTCAAAGATGCTGCGAATCGTAACGTAACTGTGAATGGTGAGCGCTACCGTGAGATGATATCCAATTTTTTTTTTGCCTAAAATGCAAGAGCTTGACTTGCATGACATGTGGTTTCAACAAGACGGTGCCACATGCCACACAGCACGCGTAACAATGGACTTATTGAGAGGCGAGTTCGGTGAACATTTTATTCAACGTTCGGGACCGGTCAATTGGCCACCTATATCGTGCGATTTAACGCCTTTAGACTATTTTTTGTGGGGCTATGTTAAAGCTCATGTCTATACAGACAAGCTCGATTCAATTGACGCATTGGAAGACAACATTGAAGCATTTATTCGTGAGATACCGGCCGAAATGTTGGTAAGAGTATGCCAAAATTGGACTAAGGGGATGGACCATTTGAGTCGCATTCGCGGTCAACATTTGCATGAAATAATCTTCAAACATTAAATTATATGGACCGTCCTATCGATTCAAATAAAGATTTCATGAATTTTTCTGAATTTTATGTGTTTTTTTTCTGAAAAATTTTCCCAAAGCTCTTAAAAAATCACCCATTACTTTCACAGTTTTTGCCAGACGACTGCTTTGTTTTTCTTATTTCGTTTTGTTCGAGAAGTCTGAGCCAAGGGTTGAATTGCGGGCACGATACTCAGCGCGACAGCTCAGTTTCACGGCTATTAAAAAATCAAGCGAAGAAATAAAAAGCTGTTGAAAATTATTTTCAACAAAGTAACTGATTAGCCACTTGGTAAGAAACGGCAGATTAGGGGTCACCTCTCCCTGTTGCCTGAGAGGGCTGCTAAGCTCAGACACTATTTAATACAGACATTATTGAAGATAAACTTAGTATTTGTAGGATCTAAATTTGAGATACAGCCGGTCAATGATATGTTCCATATAACAGATTCCCTGCTGTTATTATGATTGCAGTCTTGTAAAGCAACTTGAGTTACTGTGATCATACGATTCCAATTCATATAGCGTACAACGTTAACGTATTCCCTCAATTCTGTTGCCCTGACAAACTTCAAAAACTTTTCCGGTATCCGTAGAATTATTTTCGTTAGGTGACAGTGGCATAAATCGGGCATTGGCCATTCAAATATACTTGGAAAATTTGGGATTGTCGGAAGCAGTGACTACATGACACCGCGATGTGACTTCTCAATGAATTTTTGGACATCCATTCCGGAAAGGTAGGTCTGGAGGAATGGTGCGGCGAACCTCTCAAGAGACTCCGCACAAATGTACACCGATGGCTCGAAACTGAAGGGCACCGTTGAGTATGGAATTTATTCGGAATAAATCTGAATGTCCCGGTCTTTAAGGCTACCGAGTCACTGCAGCGTCTTTCAAGCGGAAGCGTAGGCAATTCGGGCTGCGGTGAAAATTATTGTGGACAAAAATGTTCGCAAGCAGAAAATCATCCTACATTCCGATAGTCAAGCGGTTATCATGGCAATGGATTCTAATATAACAACCTCCAGAATGGTATTCGACCTGTCGCAGATGTCTTAACGAGGTGGCGAATCGATATGATGTTTGTATCACACGGATACCGGGACATAAGAACATTCCCTCCTGAACTGGCCAGAAAAGGCATGACCATCGAACTTTCTGATGAAGTCTTGACATTAAATTTTCCTAAAGCTCTTAAAAAATAACCCATTTATCTTCTACCTATACCAGCAGAGCGGTTGATATCCTTATGTTGTGCGATCGAATCTTCAATTTTGTTAGAACAAAAATATATACAAAGCTATTGAGCTTTTCCAAAATGAGAAATCAAGACTTCAAATTGCTTGTAGTAAGTGGAATGAAATAATTTTGGATGAGCAGAAGGTACAACGAGCAGCTTCAATACTCCGATGACGTCTCAGTAAGTCTAATTAAATTTAATATTTCAAAATTACAGTTAACTTATCTGATTTCCAAACCGATTATTGACAATCTACAAAGCAGAACAGTTCATTACCAATTTTCTTTGCCTTAAATATTTAAATTGTATGTTAACAGCACAAAATTAAGAATTTCTGTTGCCATAATTTGCAATAATTAGTCAAACAATTAAAAGAAGAAAATAAACGTAACGTTAATAACAAACATTTAATACCGATGCATGCATCATAGAAGCAAACAATGTTGCAACATGAGAAGAGCTATGTAAACTTGACTTGAGAATTGAAAACGTATGCTAAACACACTTGCAATACAAAGAATTTCTACGTATAGAAACTGAAAATGTTCATAGGAGGAGCAGGTGTATGGGAAAATGTTTCCTTTTTTAATTTTACTTTGCTTGAAAAGAAGATTTTTTTTATTTGTTGTAATAATGGGTGATTTTTTAAGAGCTATAAGAAAATTTAAAAAAAAAAGAAAAAAAACACATAAAATTCAGAAAAATTCATGAAATCTTTATTTGAATCGATAGTACGGTCCATATAATTTAATGTTTGAAGATTATTTCTTGCAAATGTTGACCGCGAATGCGCCTCAAATGGTCCATCCGCTTAGTCCAATTTTGGCATACTCTTTCCAACATTTCGGCCGGTATCTCACCAATAAATGCTTCAATGTTGTCTTCAAATACGTCAATTGAAGCGGGCTTTTCTGTATAGACATGAGCTTTAACATAGCCCCACAAAAAATAGTCTAAAGGCGTTAAATCGCACGATCTAGGCGGCCAATTGACCGGTCACGAACGTGAAATAAAATGTTCACCGAACTCACCTCTCAATAAGTCAATTGTTATGCGTGCTGTGTGGCATGTGGCACCGTCTTGTTGAAACCACATGTCTTGCAAGTCAAGCTCTTGCATTTTAGGCAAAAAAAAGTTGGATATCATCTCACGGTAGCGCTCAGTATTCACGGTTACGTTACGATTCGCAGCATCTTTGAAGAATTGCGATCCAATGATGCCACCAGCCCATGAACTGCACCAAACTGTAACTTTTTCTGGATGCATTGGTAACTTTTGCAATGCTTCTGACTGATCTTCACTCCAAAATCGACAATTCTGCTCATTTACGTATTCGTTGAGCCAAAAATGAGCTTCGTCGCTGAACACAATTTTTCGATAAAGAAGTGGATCTTCGACCAACTTTCCAAGAGCCCATTCACCAAAAATTCTGCGTTACAGTAGGTCAACTTCAACTTCGGCTTCAATTCTTGCACCAGCTGTATTCTGAAAGGCTTCACACCTAAATCCCTCTGCAAAATTTTCCACGTTGTTGAGTAACGAATCGATAATTGATGGTCATCATTAACACTGGCCGGCCGGTACAGCTGCGATATTTTCTTCAGTTCCCACTCTACGTAAGCGTGCTGGTGGTTTAATGTCCGTGAATGTAAATTTGGTGCGAAATTTAGTCACATTAGCCCGAATAGCCGCTTCAGTGGGTCGATTAAACTGACCATAAAATGGAAGAAGCGCGCGATGAGCTTTCTTAACAGAGCACGCATTTTGATAATAAAATTCAATGATTTGCAAGCGTTGTTCGTTTGTAAGACGATTCATGGTTAAATTCTAGACCAAACTGTAGCTGTTTGACAGTGAAACAAAACACGATACGTGCGTGATCTGTTTAAACCAGTGTTGCCAAAAAGATAATAGCTAAAAAATCACCCGTTATTTGAGTGTGCAAAATTTATTCATCAACTTGTTTCAAAATCATTGCATGGAATAATATAAAGAATATGTTGCTGATGATGAGAGTATCTCTTATAAATATTGCTGTTGCTGCTAGTGCAGTTGCAGTTGATGGTTGTAAATGCTCAATCAATATCATTTGCTTAGAAATATACGAAAGAGAGAAAGAAATAATTTTAAAACCATATCATCACTAATGTTATCAGCAAAACATCATCATTATCATTATCATCATTATGTTCATTATGTTCATCATCTTCAACCGCCATAGTCATCATTAACATTAGTTAGTCGACAACGTTTTCTGTTTGCAATTGCTTGAAACATTGTCAGTCTGTTTAATAGAACAGAACAAACTTGGTTTTAAACGAAAACCAAAATGAAATAAAAAAACTGCATTCACATCCACATGACGAAAATCTAAAAGAAAAATCAGGGGAAAAACAACAACGTAGAGAACAAGAAAAGAATAAAAAAAAGAACGAACAGAGAAAAGAAAAATTATAACTAATGTGGAAAATTGTATTTTCTGCAATAATCATGCATGATGGATGGATGTATGGATGCATGGATGGATGTATGGATGTATGGATGTATGCATGGCTTTATATTTTGGTTGGTTGACTGCATGCATGCAGGCAAAACTGTTCGTTCATACGCTGATTCATTTATTCAAAGTTGTCACAGTTAAAAAAACAAAAAAATATGAAGGAAAATACTTTGTAGAGAAGCATACAAAAAAAAGTTCTTTTAATTCACAAAAAAAAAAAAAACAAGTGAAAAAAGAAAAATTAAAAACAGCAAAACTAACGTAAAATATTACATTTAAAGTTAATGACATTAAAAGCGTTTTGCAAAGTTTTTTTCCATCCTCTTCTTCTTCTCCTTTAATAATGTATAATGTTTCCATTTGAATAGTGGTTTTTAAATTATAAATATGTACATAGTTTGGTTTAAAAGATTTTCGTTCAAAAAAAAAATATTTTAAAAGGCTTTGAACAAGGTCTGCTCCTTGATGATGTCATCAAGATAGGAATTCAATATAGCATCAGTTACTAGTTGGAAGATTTGCCTTAAATCGCATAAGCTATACTACATCCAGGATAAAATCAATTCCCTTATCGAATTGGTTAAAGACGTCAGACTGGCAAACAAGATCAAGTAGTCTCACGCTATACGTATTAAAAATCATAAATCCTGGTTAAATTAGAGTTGAAAATCAACGCACTTAGCGTACACATACACTCAGCCACAAAAGTATACACATGGTTAACAAATTTCAGAAATTTTTTAACCAATCCGTTTTCATTGAAAATTTTTATAATAGTCTGACATCTTTCTTCTATTTTAAGACGGTCTTTTGCATTGGTTCAGAAATTTGTGAAATTTGTTAATCGGATGTATACTTTTGTGGACGTGTGCAGGGCCGCAATTCAGTTCAATTTCAGAAATTTTTTAACCAATGCAAAAGCACGTCTTAAAATCGAGGAAACTATAAAGATTTTCAACGAAAACGGATTGGTTAAAAAATTTCTGAAATTCGTTAACCGTATGTATACTTTGGTAACTGTGTGTACATAAATTGGTCATTAAAACCTTTGAGTTAGGATTGCAACCTAGCTTCTCACAACACTTGTATTGTAGGCATTAATTTTGTCCATATATGGCGAGACCTTCAGTCCTAACTCCGAACGACAGATTTTTTAAAAACTTTCCATAGCAGTTTTTTTCAAAAATAGACTGAGAGGAAGTCGCCGAAGAAATATGTTTTCATATTTCGCTCTGAGATGTCTGACCTAGCGTTTGAACCTAGGCCTCATGCCTACACACTCCCTACTATATTACGGCGACGATATAGATGATGATTTACGTGATAATCAGTAAAGCGATATTAACTTTTGGTTGGCCACATAGCACTTGGCGGTTAAGCACATATCAATGCTAGGCTTCATAGAAAGTTCAAAATCTATAAATAATTGGCCATTACAACACTTTAGCTAGGATTACAACCTAACTTCTCACACCACTTATATTGTGTGTATTAAGTTTATTCATGAGAAACAGGATCTACAGTTTAACATCAACTTAGAATGGCAAACATGCTAAAATGCTATCCAAAATGATGTCCTACCATTGGCTTTACGTAATCGGTCATTATAAGCCTTCAGTCAGGACTACAACCTTGCTTCTTACATCACTTATGTTGTATGTGTTAATTTTATAAATGAGGGTCCTACAGTTTAAAGTCGACTCCGACCGCCAGTTTTTGAGAAACTCTTCATGGCAATTTAATTTGCTTACAGAGTTTTTGACAGAAATCTGCTGAGAGGAAGTCGCCGAAGAAATATTTTTTCATATTTCGATTTGTTGGAGATGTGTGACCTGGGATTTGAACCATGGCCTCGCGTGTAATAAGCCAACTAGACTACGGTGACTTCTGAGGCCATATATCTCTAACTAGGGGTTTAGAAAACCATTGTCTCTGGTATTATTTATCCACACATCAGAAGACATCAAGGACAAAGTGTGGTGTAGCGTATTACTTAATAGTGCCATGCCACCTATAGTTTTTTATGTTATTTTAATTTTTAAAAATCATTTAATAGCCGATATTATTTTATAATAAAATAACTTCATTACATCATTTATTGTTTGTTTAAATTTCAAATTAATTTCCTTTAAATAACAAATTTTTTTATTCTTTTATTTTCTTTTCTCTTTTTTTTCTGTTTGTTTTTTTGCATAATATTTTTAAATATTTACTTTAGAATTGTTATTAAAACATTATGAGTTTTTTTGCCTTTTTTGCCTTTCTTCTTAGTTTTATTTAATAATTAATATTTTCTTTTTTTTTAATAAAAATCTATTGAAATAAATGGTGGCAAACAATAACAATTATTTGTAAATTATTTCTCTATTTTTTACTGACCAAAAAAAACGAAAACAATTTTTTAATAAATTTCTATTCACAGCTGTAAATTAAATAATAAAAAAATGACGAGTAAATGAAATAATAATAAAACTTTAAATAAGTTTCATATAATTTTCTGTTATTATTTGTTAAACTCTGTCCGTTTTTTTCATTTTTTTTTATTAGAAAACCAATATTTCGTGCATCAACTCATCACTTTCGTTTTCTGTTTTTCCTCAACAGCTTTTTATTAAAAAAAAAACGTTTTTATTTTCATTATTTATCTAATATTTGTTGTTATTTTTAAAGTGTTGTTTTTTTGTTATTAAATATATTTATGAAAATAAAAACAAACATACTTACACATGAATATGAATGTGTATAATGTTTACAATGAAAATTAATTAAAGTTTTCATAATTAAACATTTAAAGAGCATTTAGAAATGAAAATTAAAATTCAAACAAAAACTCTTTACAAATCATGAAAGAAAAGTGGTTATATGAACAGCAAATTACTGTTTAAAGTAGAATTAAAAATTGAAATATTTTTTCTTTTTTTGCGATCAGAGGAATATTTTGCTATGCATGGTCAATAAGAAAAACTTATAAATAATTGGTAAAATTATGTGAGGCAGTGTCACTGGCTCTTAGTCTGAAACAGGCTGGATTAATGCCTCTCAAATGCACTAAAGATCACATAAATATTCCCTGTGCTATAGTCGAGGTTACGTCTCTACCAGAGAACAGCAAAAAATCGTTTTTTCGCTACTCATAAGCGCTCATGAAATTTTAAATATAAGTGAGTCAACAATATTGAAATTTAACTATGTACTCTGATGCATTCATACTCACTACAACGCGGATTTATAAGTACAGGTTGCAATGAGTATGCGTACAACATTGACATCAAACTCATACCATTCGAAATATGTTTGATTCATAAGCCCACTCTTTCAGATTTATAACTCTAGAAAAATACCTATAATACTTATGTATAAATGATTCCAATGCCTCGAATCATTCATCACAATTTACAGTCTAAGTTTTTACACACAAAAACAAAAAAACAGAGCAGCAAACAGAGCAAACACACAACCTTCTAGTAAGTATTCGTACGCCTTTCATACTTATTTTGTGCTTCGAGTATATGTTGAGTCATGGAGATTCGAAACCAACAACATCATACGTGTTGCTAAGTATGAATATGATGAGTACTTCAAACTTTGAATATGAGTAGAGGTTTCATGATATTAATATAAGTATGAATGCGTATAAGTATTAGAAGTTATGAGTATGATTCGATTCTACTTATCTTTTTGAATACTCATTGCTGATCTGTGCTCTGTATATATCCTATATCCTATAGTTCTCCAAAATCCAATATCTCTCCTCAAGAGCCTCTTCAAAAATGCCACTTATGCTGTGAAATTCGTAAGAACATTAGAATTAGAATTGAAGCTGGTGTGCGACAAAGATGTGTCGGAGTCCATATTAAAAAAAATTAGTGTTACGACCTAGCTTCCAACACCACTTATGTTGTGTGTATTAATTTTATACATGTGTGGCAGGATCTACAGTTTAAAGTCAATTCCAAACGACAGATTTTTGAGAAACTTTTCATCTCGATTTTTTTACTCTGAGGGTTTTTACCAGAAATCTACTGAGAGGAAGTTGCCGAAGAAATACTTTTCGAATTTCGTTTAGTTGGAAATGCCTGATCTGGGGTTTGAAACGAGGCCTTACGTCTAATAAGCCAACACACTACCTACTAGACCACAGCGACTCCAACTCTCCGGAAGTGCCTTTGTTAAAATGTCATTTAGCCGCTGAAATACGGAGGAATTTTGGGCAATTAGAATTGAAGCTGGTGGTCGACAAAAATACGTCATATCCCCTCCCTAATTTAATATATGGTCAATTCACACAAGCCGTTGTATCGTTGTATTCATTATATTGTTGTAAGAACAGCAAAAATCCGATACACTTATACACATTTTTTCATATGTTTTTAAAAGTTGTATTGGTTTCGTGCTATCAAATTGTGTGAATGAAAAAATTTATGACTAAGAATACGACGTACACAATACAGCATAGCAATGAGCGGTTACAAACAACCAAGCGTATTCAATACAACATGCACGATACAAAGTCGTGTGAATTGGCCAATAGCGTTCGAATCCGCTTTAAAACGAAAACTGAAGATGGTAATGAGACATCAGGGACGCCTAAATGATCCGCTTTATGCACTCGACATCCATATATCATATCTTTTCCGAACTAGTATAAAACCTTCACGATATTTCACATGTAGAAGGCAAAGCTGGTCTGAAAACAAACGTTTCCAAAACAAAAACACAACATCTAAATGCATTCATCACTGACTTATTTACAATAGACAACAGCCATCATATTTTGCCGCATTGTCAAAATAATATCCAAAATCGGCGAGCAACACCCTTTTAATGGTCATACTCATGCAGTGTATTATATTGATACTAGAAAAATAGATTGTGTAAGGGAGAAAAGATGAGGGTTTGAATATATAATACGTGCCAAGAAATACCTCTACATACAGACAGTGCAGCCAAAAAAACGAATTCTGTCTGTAAAGCATTGTGCGATTCACTAGATGAACAACAGTAAATGGATGTGCTTAAGATGACATACGTATTTTACAAGATTTTCGGAAACAAGTTCCTTTATTTCCCTTGAAATGCCACGAGCACTTTAGAAATGATTTGATCGTCTTTACAGTACAAACATTCAAGTTGAGGATGATTACAATTTGGTAATGAATGCCTAGCTCGCTGGCAACGTCCACGCTGTTTAGATGTTGATCTGTCTAAATTTTTTCTATGATTTTTTTGACTCCCTCGGTGATTCTGGTCAGAATCGATCAGAACGAAGTGTATGTTTAATATGAAGATGAATCATCAGATCAGAAACAAGCTGCAACTAAAGGTACAGCATCGTCTCTGTAAACTTCAGTATATTTTTCTAAAGTCGGCAATGCTTTCTTATTTTTTCTACAAAAAAAATGGAAAAACACTGAAGACCCTGTAGTCTACTAGGTAGTGAGTTGGCTTTTAGGACGAGAGCCCGTGGTACAAAGCCTGGCTCAGTCATATCAAACAAAACGAAATATGAAAAAAAATTATTCGGCTACTTCCTCTCAGTAGTCGTGTGTCTAAAACCCTGAAAATAATTGACACTTTCGCGAAAATTTTCTCAAAACTATTGTTCGAAGTCGACTTTAAACTGTAGGACACGCTACTCATGTATACAATTAACACACACAACAAAAGTGATGTTAGAAGCAAGGTTGTAATCCTGACAAAAAGGTTGCAACGACCGCTTAAGTAAAGACAATGGTAGGACATCACTTTGGACAGCAGTTAAGCACGTTTGTTGCTCGGAGTCGTTGGTAAACTGTGAATGCTGTTTCTCATGAATAAAATTAATGCAGACAACATGGGTGGTGTGAGAAGTAATTTTGTAATCCTTACTAGATTGTGAACCTGTCTAAAGGATTGTAACGGCCAATGAAGTAGGAAAGTAAGTAAATAAGTCGGTAATGTTTTAAATTTTTACTAACGGAATGCTTGAAAAGTTTGTTGGCAAACTAAAAACAATAATAACTTCCAAGAACTAATTTTTCATTAACCATTCACAAACCCACGGCTTCTGATACGTCAACAAAAGCTTAAAGGAAATTATTAATTGAATATGGTTATTTGAAGGGCCTATTAAGCAGAATATTATATTTATTATATATATTATATATATATTATATATTCTTTTTTAATTTTTGTTTGCCTTTAATTTAAAATTCACACTTCACCCGCCTATTGAATACAAATTTTTTCTTCTTCTTTCTTAATGACTTCACTTTAAGCCATTAAAATATACGGTTATGGCTTAATAGTTTAACAAAAATTAATTGATTTTTTAAACATTTTTTTCAAATCCCTTTTGATTGTTCTGAAACCCAAAAGCCATTCTCATAAAATCATTAAAATTCTTAACAATTTGTCATGTTTATGGCACGTTTTTTTTTTTTCTTTCCCTACTAAACGTTGCAACAGGAATGCAAAAGATATTAAAAAAAAACAGAAATTAAATGAAGAATGTTAGGAACAAAAAGAAGAAAAATAACAAAAAAGGGTTAAAAAATATAATTTATTATACGACTAATTATTGTTTTGTTGTGGTAGATTTTTTAACAAACAAAAGTAAAAAAAAAATTCTTTTTTTTGTCATAAAAAAATACGTGAAAAATATGCTGTGAAGTCATAAAAAAAATATTTGTTTTGTTAAATTACTGTTAAACAGATTGTTGCAAGTTGTTGTATTTGTTATTTCTATAGTTTTGTTTTGGTATTCATAGCGGTATTGGTTACCTCAATATAGCGGTTTATTTTCGTTATTTTTTTTTCTTCTTCTTGTTTTTGTTTTATTCATAAGCTTTAGCAAAGGCACCCAAGAAGTATACCAACACTCCTCACCAGAATAGTCATCAAAATATTGTCATGTTTTAAAGACATTCTCTACCTTTCTTCCACCACCGCCTTACCCCTTGAGTCGCAAGAAGATTAATGGTATGAAATGAACACATTAAAAAAGCAAAGCATAAGAGACCAACACCAACACCAACACCACCACCACCACCATCACAGCCATCAACATTTCAAATTGTCATGCATGAAGCAGACCTAAAATGTTGTCATCAAACAAAAAAATATATTAACAACGAACAACAAACGAATTGAAATAACAACAACAACAACGTTAATGATTTTATTCTTTTACAGTGTTCTTGACTTAAAGCATAATAAACAACAAATAACGTTGAAAGCTTAGAATGAACAGACAAAACAGATTTTAATGAACTAGAAGAGACGAACGAACCTAAACCGTAATTTAGCCGACTGTATGGGAGAAATACAAAGTAACTGTATTAGGAATTAAGCCTGTCAGTATATTTAAATGTTCTTAATGGCGAAAATTAACCACAAATTAATAACACCACGTTGTCTCAGCAAGGCCCAGTTATTATACTGTCTCACGCAGATTTCATAATCAATTTAAACAATACAATACAACGACTGGACACATGTCTGAACCAACATCATATGATCCTCGGAAAATTGTTCGGTTTATATATCGATTGAGGTAATATCCTTGGTTGTCTTAGCACGTTCACGCCGGCTCGTACCATCGGTGGCCCGCGCTAGACTGTCTCATCAGGCGGCGTGTACCACCGATGGTACCCAATTGATTGTGCTATTAGACGACACGTAATACCAAATATTTAGACCTTTAACACTTCGACTGCAGAAATAAATACCTGAGGCTCACGTCACGATAGAGCGAAAAGCTCTAAGCGAAGCCGCCAGTAGGCTTGCGCTGGCGTGAAAGTGTTAATCTAACGAAATAGATTTGAGTTGCACAGAGCTTTTGCGAGTCAAATGATGAGGGAAATACTTGAACGGTGTAGTTACGAGCGAACACCTAAATCTATCAAACTGACCATCGGTTTGAGTCTATAGCGTGTGGTTAAAAATCCGATGTATGCTTCTGAACAGTCCGTTGCATGAGTCAAATCACTCTCCTCATTTTAATTAACCAACAAAGGTTTTAACAGCCGTCAATCCATTTCGTTGAGAAGAATCCCCACCTCTCTTCAGCTATCTTTCAAATATCTCTTTCCACTCCTTAGAAATATTGACTGTCAGACAGTTGGTCAATTCACACAAGCCGTTGTATCGTTGTATTCATTGTATTGTTGGAAGAACATACAACAGTGTATGATTGTTGTTGATATTTTTCATATAAAAATCCGATACATTTATACACATTTTTGTGTTGGTTTCGGGCTATCAAATTGTTTGAATGCCACGAGATACACAATACAGCACAGCATTGAGCGTTCACAAACAAAGAAATGTATTCAATACAACATACACGATAAAAAGTCGTGTGAATTGCCCAAATATTGCTTTGTCCCTTCCTTTGCACGTCCTATTCTAGTTGAATTTACACTCGTAAGTTTTCCCATAGATTCCGTACATTTCACTTTAGGGAAGTACTCCTCCACCTCTGCTGAGCTTCTATCCCTACTCCACCCATGTCAAGACTAGGATGGTCTTTTATCGTTTTTTCTACTAGTCCCTCCTTATCATTGAAGGTAGAAACTTCTTCGCAGAAAGGAATGATGTTATGTCGCCATTTGGTGGCAAGGAGCAGTGGTCAAATTACTTTTCAACTAAGGCCCTGAAGTGCGTTCATTTTTAAAATTTAAGTGACTTCAATCCCCAAATAATTCATTGAGGAAGACAGCTGACCACTGCTTCCCCACAGAAAGAATAACATCAACTACGAAAATCTTAAAAAGACCAGACAACATTTCCTCTTTAGAAGAACTAGGACGATTCAATCAATATGAGTTCCTCAAACAATGTAACCAATACATGTCCCCAATGTGCTTTGTAGACAGGCGAACCTGGTGTCTAGTACCTGCCACAGCAAATAAATTAGTTGCTAGCCTGAAAAATTTAGTCAAACTCAAACAAAGCAAAAACGAAGAAAGAAAAGAGGTGAATATGCTTTGTGACAGCCCATACTGAAAGGCTTTCCAATGTAATTGCGGCATACTTGGTTTCCGGAGTACTTCGGAAACCTACTCTGCTGACTCAGGGATCCTACTGAATCAGGGACTCTTATTCGTCTGATGCTATCATAGTGATGTGATAGTAAGCGACCATTAGAGGCGTAGAGGCAGGAAGAAGTTGTTCCTCTTGTATGTTGCAGCAAGTATTTATGATTCAAATACACTGTTTACAAGTTAAAAGGTACCAAATAAAAAGTACAAAATTAAAAAGTATAAAATTAAAAAGTACCAAATAAAAAGTATGTAAAAAAGTACAATAAATTCCAAAACAAATTTTACAAAATTAAATTAAAAAATTAAATTAAAAATTGAATCAGGGGCTGATACCAAATTAAAAGTACTAAAGTACCAAATGAAAAGTGCATAAAAAAGTGCGCCAAATTTCAAAACAAATTGCAAAAAAATAAAATAAAATTAAATTAAATTAAATTAAAAACTGAATAAGGGACCCTCGCTTTATTTGTCTGATGCTGTCAGGTAAAGTTTCGCGGCTACTAGAGGCGTAGAGATAGGAAGAAAGAGTTGTGTTTCTTGTATATTATGGCAAGCCTTTATGATTCAAATAAACTGATACCAAATTAAAAGGTACCAAATAAAAAGGTACAAAATAAAAAATACAAAATTAAAAAGTACCAAATAAAAAAGTACCAATTTAAAAAGTACAAACAAAAATTTCAAAACAAATTTTAAAAAATTAATTTAAATTAAAAATTAAATCAGGGTCCCACGCTTTATTTGTCTGAGATAGGAAGAAAGAGTGATTTTTCTTGTATATTGTGGCAAGCATTTATGATTCAAATAAACTTATATCAAGTTAAAAGGTACCAAACAAAAAGTACCAAATTAAAAAGGTATCAATAAAAAATAAAAAGCAACAAATAAAAAGGTACCAAATAGAAACCTACAAAATAAAAAGTACCAAATAGAAAGTACCAAATTAAAAAGTACAAAATAAAAAGTACCCAAATTTCGAAGCAAATTTACAAAAGAATCATTTTATTTAATTTGTAAAGTTTCTAAAATAATTTTATAGAAGTACCTTTAGAAAGGTACTTAAAGCATGTAAACCAAAAGTAACTTTAAAATATTTTTTACTTAAAAAACTTTCTCGGTTTCTGCCAGAAATATATTCAAAAATTATTCTAAAAACGTCATGTTAGATATTTAGGCATGACAGTTTTGTAAAATAAAATTTATGATCATCAGAAAAGTACCTTATACTGTGCAAAAAAGTACTTAAAATTCATAAATAGTTTACAAAGTTAAAAAACAATTTTTTTCATATTGCATGCATTGCAAGGCTTTAAAAATTTAAAATATTTTCCATTTTTTTATTGTTTTCTGATTTAAAACTTAAAAAAAACAGAAAATATGCACAGAAATAAGTAATAAATGACAAGCAAAACAAATAAACCTGACACATTGCCTTACTTTTTTAGCAAGAAAAAAAGAGAGAAAAAAATTATTTTTTTACCAACTGCATTTTAGTTGTTGTTGTAAATATTTGTGATATTTAAATGCTTAACTTCTGCTATTTAGATGAGGTAGAGATACTGTTTTAATGGCATGTAAATCAACACTTTACCCCCTCATCGCTTACAGCCAACACTACAAAAACTGTTTTTTTTTTCTATGCTTTGCTTAGACTGTAGAGAGAAGTAATTAAACACTTTCGCTCGTTAAGATTAAGTGATTTAGATTAAGAAGAAAAAACTAAAACAAAAACAACAACAAAAAACTAAAACAAAAATAAGAAGCTTTAATTTCTACTGTCCACTATCTCTCATTGGTCTAATGGTCTGCGTATTTGTCGTCCATTTGAATATCTGTCTGTCTGGCCATGTACATTTCATATCTTTTTTTCGTTTTTTTTGTAAAATTTCTTGTCAAAATCTTTTTTTTTCCTTAACAGCTTTAGTGAAAACCCGTTAAAATTTATTTTTAAATAAATACAAATAATAATTATCACTACGACTATATTTAGTTTTCTTAAATATTTTAATGACAGTGTTACTGGTTTTATAATTGCCGTCATTAAATATCTTTATTCGTACAGATTTTTTCATATTTAATTATTGGGTATTAAAATTAATTTCCAACGTTTTACAACAGATAACATTAAGTGCGTTGTCTTAACATCACGCCAACTCAGTGCTAGGTCAGGTTAGGTTAGGTTAGTGGACGTGTACTTGTCAATTAAGACAAGTACAGTAACCGGAGGTCGAATTGACCCATTGTACAACGTCCTAGTTTCTCACGCCACTTATGTTGTGTGTGTTAATTTTATACATGAGTGGTGGGCCCTACAATTTAAAGTCTACTCCGAGTGACAGATTTTTGAGAAAAATTTCATGGCAATTTTATTTTATTCGCAGAGTTTTTGCCAGAAATCTGCTGAGAGGAAGTCGCCGAAGAAATACTTTTTGTATTTGGTCTTGATGTCTGGCCTGGGGCTCGAACCCTGGCTTTACGTCTAATAAACCAACACACTACCTACTAAACTACGGCGACTTCTAACTCAGTGCTAAGAAGCTGGGAATAGGTTTTCTTCAGACTGCACTTCACTCGTTTATACAATACTTTCGTAACAAAATTTAGTAGAGAATATCCTGAGCTCAACATTCAAGTCTTATTACAATTTCGCTGGCTTGGGTAACACCGAAATTTTACGTGGTAATCCTCGGCTCAAGTGCGAAGAAGGCTTTTGAAATAGAAAAAGTGTGGATATGGTCATCACAGATTTGTACAGCTTCTATGTAATACAGCGAGTTCAGATCAGAAAACATTGCAAGGAAATTTGAATGTCTCAACGCCGCGTTTTTCATTTAAAAATTGAAAACAAGTGCATATACCAACAGTAATGAGGTCCCCGTAGTCTAGTAGGTAGTGTGTTGGCTTATTAGACGCTAGGCCAGGTCAGACTTCTTTAACAAAACGAAGCACGAAAAAGTATTTTGCGGCGACTTCCTCTCAGCAGATTTCAAGCAAAACCTCTGAGGGTAAAATAAAATTTATACGAAAAGTTTCTCAAAAATACGTCTCCCGGAGTCGACTTTAAATTGTAGGTCCCGCCACTCATGTATAAAATTAACGGACGCGCCATAAGTAATGTGAGAAGCTAGGTCGTAGTCCTAACTGAAGTGCGGTAATGACCAATTATGTATGTATATATATATATGTAGATATGTATACTAACAGCAATGCAGTCATTAGATCCCTAGAGAGTGTGTGCATCATATTTGGAATTGTCCGAGAATCGCTGGAGTATCTAGAGGTCCTAAGGGACATAACAAGGCTTCCAATAGATACCCAGAAGTGGGATTCTAAACGCAGGTACGTTGCAGATAAGAACAAAGCCAACTCACTTGAAAACGCTGGTGCAACGCGAAATTCAATTGAATTCAGTGAGATTGCCATTCCTCTGCAGAAGAACAAACCAATGGGCTCACGTGTACTTCACTCATTTGCAAAAGAAGGATGGGATAATCAACCCATTTGCGTAGAGATCAAACATATCTCAAAATGGTTAAATACACAAAAAAGTTTACACTAAACTTGGCAAAACTCCATGTTAGAAATCACATAACTTAACATTAGCCTTGCACACTCTGTAAGGCTGGGAATAACTCACAACAGCTTCTGCAGAATCTGGAATTACCAGAAAAAGGAGAAGACCTAATGCCTTTGACCGCCATTAGGCATACAAACAAGTAGGATTCTCGAATACTCAGAGTTATTTGAGTAAAATTTATAAAGTATTCTTCATATGATTAGATAGATAACTTATTTAACTAACTTGTCATTACAACCCTTTAGCCAGGACTACAACCTAACGTCTCACACCATCCATGCTGTATGTGTTAATTTTTATCTATGCTTAGCGAGACCTACTGCTTAATATCAACTGCGAACGACAGGTTTAAGAAACTTTTCATGGCAATTTTATTTAGAAAGTCGCCAAAAGGTGTATTTTTTCATATGTTGTTTTGTATGAAAGGTCTGAGCCGGGGCTTAAACCATGGGTTCTTGGCTAATACGCCAACACACTAGTCACTAGAATAGCTAAAGGCTATTTAACCTCATTCCATTACATTTCAGTCCATTCCTCATGTCTTTAGACAGAGAATCCTCCATAAAATTATCAGGATAACTGAGATATAAGTGTATTATCGGTGTCTATGAGGGACTAATTTATTGTGCTCTTCTAATCGACTCCCAATTTAAAAGATCAGCAATGAATCGTTTTTTCGCTACTCATAAGGACTCATGAAATTTTGAGTATAAATGAGTTAACAATATTGAAACTTTATTATGTACTCTGATTTATTCATACGCACTTCAACGTTGATTTATTTAAGTACAGGTTGCAATGAGTATGCGTACAAGATTGACATCAAACTCATACCATTTGAAATATGTTTGATTCATAAGTCTACACATTTAGACTCGAAACATGATATTAAAATAAGTATGAATGCGTATAAGTATCAGAAATTATGAATATGATTCGATTCTACACATCTTTTAGAATACTAGAATACTGTTTGCGTAGAAGGAATAAATCGAGGAAGCACTGTCATCGTTTGGTGTGACCTACTGCCCGAAATCCATTGGGTTGTTAATGGTCAATTAATTGTTCACAGCCATCTGCGTAGTATTAAACGTGAAGCCACCCCAGGTCAGACATCAAAACGAAATTTGAAAAAATATTTCTTCGGCGACTTCCTCTCAGCATATTTCAGGCAAAAAATCTGTGAGTAAATAAACCTGCCATGAAAAAGATTCTCAAAAATCTTTCTTTCGGAGTCGAATTTAAACTGTAGGTCCTGTAGAAATTTACAGAAATCGGCGAAGAGGATGACCTTGTTATCGATTGGTTTGACCAACTGGCGAAGGCGGTTTTAAGACAGGCCGAAATCCGTTAATCAGGTTATTAATGGCCAATTAAGTAAGTGGATTGTAGGCCTCCTTATCTCAATTGACGCCTTAAAAAGTTATTAAGAAAATTGCGAGGAGTAGATTTTCTGCATACACGTTCCGTTGACATTTAATTTTGTTTGAGTAGAGTTTCAAAAATGGTTTGATACCAGGCTAGCAGTCAATCAAAACACAAAATACCATAGAAACTCAAAGCAGTTGCTGGTTAATGAGAAATCCTTTCATTGCAAACCAATGGCCAGTAATGCTTATACCCAATATAAGATGCTTTCAAGGCTGGCCAAACATCTTGGTTAAGAAGAGATATTTTATTTGCATTTCGTTTTGCTTTAAGTACTTAATTTTTAATTTTTTCTTTTCGCTCTTTAATACAAATACAAATTTTATGGATTAAAATGAAATTAAAATGGAAATATTTTCATGACCGGAATATTGTGGGCTTTCATGCTAATAAACTTCACTTAACAAATAATTTTCCAACACTTTTTATGTTTAAATTTGTATTTTTATTCCTGCATAATTATTAGCCAAGAATTATTATATTCCGATACACATTTTCTTTGAAATTTAATTTCCAAGACATTTAGCTGCCGTTGCAGCTAATCAAGTGGTAACAGGTATAATTTACTTGTATTGTTTAGAACCAAATCAAACCGAATGAAATAAAAACTTTCATTCGGTTGAGAGCTGAAAAAGTGGCTCACAATTTAACACTTTCACTTGAGAGAAACACGAATACAAAGTAAGAAACACAAAATTAAAATAAAAATAAAAATAAAAAAAATAAAATAATAAATAAAAAAAGTTTTGTGAAGAATTTAACTTTTTTTATGTGATTTAAGCACATGCCAGCCACTCCAAACTGATCTTCTCTTCTTTATGACTTTCGGTATGGTTAAGGCATACAAATGGAATTAGAAAACAAAAATTAGAAAGAAAAATTATGGTGGATTTTTATGATTATCTTCTATTATTTGACCCGAACTATCTATTGAAACTAATTTCAATACATGGGATGATATGAGATTATCTATGGCCAGAGATGGAAATTGCTTTTGTTTTCTTAATTTTTTCGTTTCTTCCAAAAGCTTTTAAAGAATCAAATTAAAGTTATTGCCGTCACAGAAAAATAAAAGAAGAAGTTTTAAAATGATTCAGTTTAAAACGTTTTAAGTTTCTTAATGATCGCTAATCGATTGGTAACAGTTCCAACATATAAAAGCCAGAGTCTTAAAGCCATTAATTTTAATTACAAAAGTTTATGAGCTACTACGGCTATAGTTCTACGTATATGCAGCTATTGGTTTTAAAAATACATAAAAAAAATGTTAAAGAACTCATAACTTTTGACAACATCCTGTTGAAATGCAAAATATGCAGAAAAAGGTTTCCAACACTCAGGACCAACCACAGGAGAACAAATACTTGAAATCAAAAACTCTTTGAAACATAATAAACAAAAGGAAGACAATGCTCTTACCCTTATCCCAATTAGGTCCCAAATATTTGCATCTAGCCCTCTGTAATGTTTGCCTAATATAAAGTCCACAATCACTTTCGAATTTGACATTTCAGGAACACATAAAAACCGAAATTAACGGAATGCTCTGGGGCTATACTAAATAGAACACGAACCTGTCTAACGATCCATTATATGGATACCTATTCATCAGGGACGGATTGAAAACGAAGAAGCAAATAATCTCGAAGGTATTATGGAAGAAAGAAGTCGCCGTAGTCTAGTAGGTAGTGTGTTGGCTTATTAGACGTAAGGCCACGGTTCAAAGCCCAGATCATACATACATAATTAGTCATTACAACCCTTCAGTCAGGATTACGACCTTGCTTCCCACATCTCTTTTGTCTTATAATTTTATATATGAGTGGCGGGACCTACAGTTTAAAGTCGACTGCGAACGACAGATTTTTGAGAAACCTTTTCATGGCAATTTTATTTACTCTCAGAGTTTTTGCCAGAAATCTGCTGAGAGGAAGTCGCCGAAGAAATACTTTTTGCATTTTGTTTTGATATCTGGCCTGGGGCTCGAACCCTGGCTTTACGTCTAATAAGCCAACACACTACCTACTAGACTACGGCGACTTCCCAGCCTACTGTTAAGTTCGTATAATATAAAGTCACAATCACTTTCGAATTTGCCACATAAAACCCGAAATTAACGGAATACTCTTGGCATGATACCAAATAGAACTCAAATCTGTCTATCGATCTATTATATGGATACCGTAAACTAGTAGGTAGTGTGTTGCCTTATTAGACGTAAGGCCACAGTTTAAACCCCAGGTCAGACATCAAAACGAAAATACGAAAAAAATATTTCTTCGACAACTTCCTCTCAACAAATTTTTGGCACAAACTCTGCAAGTAAAATAAAATTGCCATGAAAAGTTTCTCAAATATCTGTCGTTCGTATACGACTGTAAACTGTAGGGGTCCCGCCACTCATGTATAAAATTAACGCGCGAGAAGATAGATCATAATTCTGACTGAAGGGTTGTAACAACCAACTTTGTACGTATTATGGAAGAAAATCTACAGCACACATTGAATTTAGTGCCAGACTACGAAAGTGAGTCGAAACATCACACGGTTTTTTGTGGAATAACATCAGGTTAGGTTAGGTCGGAGTGGTAGCTCTGAATTCAAAAAGCTCACGCATAGTGGCCCGTTGTGATGCCACGGGTGAACGCAGTCCCTGTACTGACCAAGTTCCACCAAAATCAGGGAGGAGGAAGAAGTTGGTCAGCGCAAGGGCTGCACGGAATAACATCAGCTGGAAGAAAAAATCACAAATGAACACTGAGACGCTACTGACGAAATGAAAATCATGAATATATTACAACTACGTAAGCATCTAAGAAGTCGCCGTGTCTAGCAAATACAGTTGTGAATTATTAGGCACGACTCTGTGGTTCAAACCTCAACTAGGATATCTCAATTGAATGGCTATTTAACTGCAGAAGTTTTCTCACAATAAATCTGAGTTACTCTAAAATAAAATTACCATGAAAAGCTTCTTGAAGACGACTTTAAACTGTAGTAGGTCCCTGCACGTATAAAATTAACACACACAACATAAGTGGTATGGGAAGCTAGGTCGTAATCCCGACCGAAGGGTTGTAATGTCTACTTATGTATGTATGTAAGAAATTACTCATGAAAGTGTTGCATTACAGAAGTGCAGGAAATAATTTCAATGTTTTAAAATACGCTGTGATTGCTTATCTGGTTTCAAAACGTCATCAGATTTACCATTTATCACCAAAGTACACACCATCTTACTTAATGGGTCTCTACAACCCTTTAGTCAGGATAAGAACCAAGCTTCTAATACCACCCATGTTTTATGTGCTAATTCTATCTATGAGTGGCAGGACTTATAGTTTTACGACAACTCCAAATGATAGATTTTTGAGCTACTTTTCATGGCAATTTTGTCAGAGTTTTTGTCATAATGCTGCTGAGAAGTTACCATAGCGGGGTATTGAACCACAGGCCAATACATGATGGTGACTTCAAGGTACATGCACAAACACCACTGGAATAATTCATTTTCTTAGGACAGCGAGATAAGTAAATGAGAATACAGTAATCCTTCGATGTACATCGCCTCGATTAACGTTGTTTTGATTTACGTCGTCAAATTTTTTGTTCCCTCAAACTTCAATTTGCGTCGTCGTTCGATTTACGTTGCCTTTTTTTTTGGAACCAACTGCGACGTAAATCGAGGGATTACTGTAGTCGAATAAATTTCCAAAAATAAAAACGTTTACTTATTACTCATAAAATGTTAAAACAACAACAACAATTCATGATAAAGGAACTTTTTTATACTTAAGAACAAAAGTGTTGACTCACTTATGGCGCTCAGTGTATAGCCAGGCATTGACTCTTATAGCTTTTGAGTCAGTATTAGGGCCTGGCTATTGACATTAACCAAGTTGAGCCTTAATTTTATCCAATTGAATAATAATAACAGCTTGGAGAAGCTTTTTCATAGAAATTGCATTTATCTCGGAGCTATTGTTAGAAAATTATTCTTTTTATTTCACAGCTGATGTTTGAACTCTTGAGCTATCGCCTTTGATGTCAACGAGCTGCTCACTTTACTACGGCGATCGCCAACTAATCTGCTTTAAACTTCTCATGCCAACTGTCTAGACAGTTAATTCTGTTAATAAGGCACAAGGAAGTTCTAAATTTAAACTCCTTATTAAACTATTGGTGGTGCTCTAGTATGGCTTAGTCAAGCTTAACATTCTATTGTTTTTTATTTCAAAAAGTACGTAAAACAAGTTCATTAAACACCAAAACCAAACTTTAACTAAGAGGTTAATCAACGACAATAAACTTTAAAGCCGCTGTTGTAGATCATAAACCTAAACTTGTATGGTGATAACCAAAATATATGTCTTATGACCACTAGATATGCTAAAAAAAAAGGTGAAAATTGTGTTACAAAAACTTTAAAAAAGAACTAGAAAATCTAGAAGAAAAAAGCAATAAAGTTGACATTTGTAATGAATATACATAAGCACTGGCAATGACAATTCAACACGGTAAGGTAATGTATACATAAGGCATGGGAAAGTTTTTAAAGGCAAAAAAAAAAGAAGGTTTGCTTTGATAGAAATTCAAGCAAATAATTCAAGCTAATGGCCAAAAGAAAATCTTTTTTTGTTGTTGGTGTTGTTTTTTTCTAATTTCCTAATAATTATAATATAACGTTAACTAATACCAGTTTTTCTAATGCCATTGCCTAACACCATGTAGAAGAAAAACCATGTTTTTCTTGGGTTTTGGAAAGAGACCCTAATGTGTCAATCAAGTTCCCTTTTAAGCAAAAAAACAGAAAAAAGAAGAGCAATACGCGTTTAATGTACTCCATTCGAAAAGAATGTGACATTAAACATAAAATTTTCGTATTAAACAAAGGTGGTTATTGTTAATGGTCATGGTAATGGTCATGGTAATGCTCATGGTAATGTTCTATACTCATGTGTGTGACCATTGGCCATAATACCCCATCGATATGTCTATTTTTGTTCTATTATTTTGCTTCTATTCTTGTTTTTTTTTTTGTAATTTTTTGCTTTTGCCTCAATGAAATGCGGCTAATTGACAGTTTGGCATTCATTCCCTCAAAAGAAAAGAGAGAGAAAAAAACGGAATTTTTTTTTGTCAGTATTTGTAAGTAGTTTAGAAGCGTGGTACAGCATAATAATTATTATGTTAACACTAATCATTAAATAACAAACAGTTTCAGCCGTATAAGTAAGACAAACACTCATTCATTCATTCATTCATGCATGCATGACACTGACTTCATACTTATGACCGACTTAAAGTGTTAGAATAAAAGAGGTTTGGGTTTTTGATAAATTTTAATGGAGGCTTTAAAGCATAACAATATGGAAAGCAACAAATTTTACTAACCATTCCCTTAAACTTCTCTTGAAAGCCGTATTCTCACTATCACTATTACTGAATTGGTCACTACAATCCTTTAGTCAGGATTACAACCTAGCTTCTCACACCATCCATGTTCAGTGTATTAATTTTATACATGAATGGTGGGGCCTACAGTTTAAAGTCGATTGAGAACAACAGATTTTTGAAAATTTCTTCATGGCAATTTTTGATTCACTCTCAGAGTTTTTGCCAGAAATCTCCTTACAACACCACATATGTTGTGTGCGTTAATTTTATTCAAGAGTGGCGGAACCTACGGTTTAAAGGCTATTCCGAATGGCAGACTTTTGAGATACTTTTCATGGCTATTGCTACCATGTCTTCTGAAAGAAAGCTGCCGCAGAAATATTTCTCTCGATCTACGCATGTAGTGTGCGGTAGTTTTACCCATTCGAACAACAGTTTTGAGAAAGTTTGTGATGACAATTGTATTTAAAAAGTTTTTGCCAGCAGAGTGCTGAAAGTGAGATGCCGAAAAGTATATTTTTTAATATTTTTTTCTGTTGGAGATGTATGAGCTGGGGTTTGAACCAAAGGCTCGCATCTAATAAGCACAACACATTACCAACTAGACTACGATGACTTCTTTTGTTCCAGTATAGTAGCTGGCAGAAAGTCTTACTTTGCTGGACTTTAGAAATATATCGGGTCCTCCTTCTACCTTTATGAGGTCTCTATACGTTACGGCTAGTTGTACAACAAAGTTGAATAAACAAGTTGATCGTTTATTTCAACCCACTTCACTTATGAATTTTCGGTTGCCAGAAGATGAAAATTAATTTCGAATTTCAATTCAACTGAGGACCAACCGTTGACCTACGAGCCCTATGACGTTACAATTAGTTGTAGAACTTAATCAACTAATCGTGCAACTTAATCAAGTTGTACAACTAATCGCAACGTATAGGGGCCGCATTAAATTTTAAAGAAGTAATGTGTGTGTTTGTGAAATTATCATAGAAATTTTTAATATGTTTGAAAGACCTCTTGATGTTATTGTGTGCGGAATATATCATCGCCATGGTTTTTATGGGTGGAGTCCATCCCAAATGTCTAATTTCCCATGACTCCAGTCAGAAATCAGGCTGAACTTGATCGATCGTTTCGGGTTATATTGGCTTTGAAAAACGCTGTATCTTGTGGCTTATTTGCATAAACCTGTGACTTAAGAAAATCCCACCAGAAACGGTCTATCAGGGTCAAATCGGCTTATTTACATCCTCATGGCATTTGATGACCATCCTTTAAAATCGTTCTTACTGAATACGAAATTTGCCATAAGCAGTATGACCCATAGCGCCGCCCTGTTAAAACCATAACCGTTGGTCGCCAGATCATTCAATTCAGGCTAAAAAAAGTTAGTAATCACCAAACTATAGTGCAAGCCCTTGACAAAGTTGTTGAAGAAATATGAACCGATGACACGCCCCACCAAACATGGACTTTCTCGATATGCATTGGCCGCTTTTGAAATTCATATAAAGGGTCCGCCAAATAATTTTTTTTTTGAAAATGCTTTAAAGAAAAAACTACTGAATATTTTCTCAAATTTCTTTTTTTATTTGAAAGTACAACCCTTCCGGTTAATAATGGAAAATAATTTCTTTCAAATGGCTGCCTCGGCTGGCCATGCAGTAGCCTACACCAGAAGATGCCGATTTTGGCAAAAAAAATCATCTTTTCACATGAAGCTAATTTTGATCTTGGCGGGTTTGTAAACAAGCAAAATTGTCGCATTTAGGGCACAGAAATCCCGCACGCATACATTGAAAAGCCGACGCACCCAAAACGAGTCACTGGTTGGTGAGGATTTTGGTCCAGAGGCATAATTGGGCCCTTTTTCTTCGCAAATGAGCAAGGAGTTACAGTCATGGCCGTTACAGTCAATGGCGATCGTTATCGGGACATGTTGAACGAATTTTTGTTCACAAAAATTGAAGGGGAGGATATTGGCAACATTTGGTTTCAACAGGACGGCGCTACGTGCCACACAGCCGAAGCTACACCTGATGTTTTGAAGATCGCATTATCAGCCGCAGAGCTCATGTCGTTTGGCCACCTCGGAGCTGCGATTTGACACCGTTGGACTATTATTTGTAGTTTGCCGTCAAAGATAAGTGTTACACCGACAAGCCAGAGACAATTGACGCTTTAAAGGACAATATTCGTGAAGCCATTGGTGAAATACAGCTGAACACAATTGATAATGTGCTTAAAAATTGCACCGATCGTGTAGGCTCCTGCATGGCCAGCCGAGGCAGCCATTTGAATGAAATTATTTTCCATTATTAACCGGAAGGATTGTACTTTCAAATATAAAAAGAAATTTGAGAAAATATTCTGTAGTTTTTGTTTTAAAGCATTTACAAAAAAAAAAGTTAATTGGCGGACCCTTTATAAAAATTAAATTTTTGTTGAATACCCATTGGCCAGAGATTATTTCACTTTAGCCTCTTCCCACAACCTAGTTTCCTAATACCAAAACGTCGCTTTGATGCCCGTTATTAAGTGGTTCGTTGAGTTAAGGAAATTTTTCTTTTGAAATGAAAATTTCTAAATGAACACACCTTATGGCTTATGGTGACCCCGGGAAATAAATTATTTTCTGCAATTTTTTTAAAACACTTATGGAGACAGGTACATGACACATTCGTTGCTTCACAGTACGTATGTACGGGTATGTATGACTCACACCCAAAAAAAAAAAGAAAAAAAAAACTTTCTTTCAAAATGTAAAACGAAATTCAATTCAATTGAATTGAAATGAATTTTGTAAGAAAAGCAAATTTCATAAAACTATAAGCTTATAAGCATATGTATGTATGTATAGAGACGGTTATATGGTAAAAATAATAACAAAAAAAATCGAAAAAAATTTGAAAAATTTCTTTGAAAATATTATAAATCATCATGAGCAACATATCTATACAACGTCATTGAATTAAAGCATTCGGTATTTTTCTGTTCTGTTGTTGTTGTTGTATTTTAATAATAAAAAAATAAAAGAAAAGAAAAGAAAGAAAATCTATAAACAGTTGATTAAAACTGGCAATAACTTCTGCTATAACTGTTTGCATTTCCATATGTTAGACGATTAAGTGTGCATGGATCTTCCACTCATTCTGACCGGCTGCAGTTGCTTGTTTTGTATTGATTTTATACGAGTGCTTGTGTGTGTTAATAAAATTATATCGTTTTTTAATTTTTTTTTTTCTTTCTTTTTATTTTATTTTTATTTAAATTTTATTCTTTTTTTATTATATTTCTATAGAATGCCATACCAAAGACTTTTTTTAACTTTGTTTTGTTTCTTTTCCTATGTTTTCTTTAATTTTTTATGACCATCTCTCATCACCATCATCAGAGTGGTAATACCACTTTCACGTAAAAATGTTGTTCGGGAAAAAAGAAAACAAAAAAATCTGACTTGTTTTACACAAAAAAAAAATAAAAAGAAGAAAACAAAAACGATTTTCGTTTATCATGACCGTTTTTAAACAAAAAAAAAAACAATGTTTGGTACATAGAAGCATGCAGTGGTGGCCACCTTTTTTTCTTTTTTTTTTTTTGTTTCAAATGTTTTTGAGGTGTATACCCATGGCTATTTACAAAAGCACTGTGTTTGTTGTTAATATATTATTGTTGATTGGGAGTGTGAGTGATTTTTAACAATTTAACGCCTTAGGAAATTTTACTAATTGTTCATTAGTATTTGAAATGTTTTTTTTTCTCTTCTCTTCTCTTTTTTCTATATTTTTTTGGATAATTAATGTAAAAAAATTTACAAAAGAATTGATGGGAAAAAATTTAATTGAACTTTTTTTTGGAAAATTTTTTTAAAAATTCTCTTGTAATTTCCAATGAAAAGTTCATGTTTTATACAAAAACAAAAGAGACACAGAACTTGATAATCGGATTTCCAAAATTCTAAGCACTTACTACCATTCAATTGAAATAAAACAAAATTGGTATAGGGGCCGCATTAAATTTTAGCCTTAGTCTAGTAGTCAATGTGTTGGCTTATTAGATAGAAGTCCATGGTTCAAACTCCAGGTCAGACAAGTGCATCAAAATGAAATATGAAAAGAAAATATTTCTTCGGCGAAAGTGTAGGGCCTAGGTTGACGTGTTCTAGTAGTTAATGTGTTGGCTTAGACGTAAGGTCTCAGTTCAAAATCCCCAGGTCAGACCTCTTCAACGAAAAGAAAATATGAAAAAAATATTTCTTCGGCAACTTCCTCTCAGCAGATTCCTGGCAAAAACTCTGAGAGTAAATCAAAAATTGACATGAAAAGTTTTTCAAAAATATGTCGTTTGAGGTCGGTATTTAAGCTGTAGCTGCCACCGCTCTTAATCAAGTTGTACAACTAATTTTAACTTCAGAGGGCTGATAGGTCAACGGTTGATTGTCAGTTGAATGGAAATCCGAAATTTATTTTCATATTCTAACAACCGACAAATAATGTGATGCTACAAAAACAAAATATAAGTCAAGTTGGTTGAAATAAACGACCAACTTGTTTATTCAACTTTGTTGTATAGCTAGCCGTAACGTATAGAGACCGTATAAAGATAGTAAGAGGACCCGATATATTTCTAAAGGCCAGCAAAGTAAGACATTCTGCCAGCTACTATACTAGAACAAACGAAGTCATTGTAGTCTAGTTGGTAATGTGTTGGCTTATTAGACGTGAGATCGTGGTTCAAACACCAGCTCACACATCTCAGACAGAAAAAAATATCAAAAAAAAAATATACCTTTCGGCAATTCAAAATTGCCATCACAAACTTTCTCAAAACTGTTGTTCAAATTGTTAAAATTACCGCACACAACATGAGTGGATCGAGAAAAATATTTCTGCGGCAGATATCTCTCAGCAGGCATGGTAGCAATTGCCGTGAAAAGTTTCTCAAAAATCTGCCATTCGGAATCGCCTTTAAACCGTCGGTTTCGCCACTTTTGGATAAAATTAACGCACACAACATAAGTGGTGTTGTAATGAGATTTCTGGCAAAAACTCTGACAGTAAATCAAAAATTGCCATGAAGAGATTTTCAAAAATCTGTTTATCGCAATCGACTTTAAGCTGTAGGTCACACCATTCATGTATAAAATTAATACACTCAACATGGATGGTGTGAGAAACTAGGTTGTAATCCTGACTAAAGGGCTGTAGTGCTCAATTCAGTAATAGTGATAGTAAGAATCCGGCTCTCAAGAGAAGATTAAGGGAATGGTTAGTAAATTTTGTTGCTTTCCATAATGTCATGCTTAAAAGTCTCCATTAAAATTTATAAAAACTCTTTTATTCTAACACTTTTAGTCGGTCATATGTATGTAATTAGTATCATACTTGCATGAATGAATAAATGAATCCACTCTTGGATAAAATTAACGCACACAACATAGGTGGTGTGAGAAGCTTGGTCGTAATCCTGACTAAAGAGTTGTAATAAGCAATTTTGTTTGTATTCTAAGCGACTCTGCTTTTATGGTGTTTATTTCATGTTCGTGTTTCTGTTCATACTCTAGCAGGATTTCAAGTGTTTCCCATATTCTTACTGGGGTATCGAACGAGAAGTAAAATATAGTATAGTATAGTATAGTATAGTATAGTATAGTATAGTATAGTATAGTATAGTATAGTATAGTATAGTATAGTATAGTATAGTATAGTATAGTATAGTATAGTATAGTATAGTATATAGTGTAGTATAGTATAGTATAGTATAGTATAGTATAGTATGGTATAGTATAGTATAGTACATTATAGTATAGAATAGTATAGTACAGTATAGTATTGTATAGTATAGTATAGTATAGTATAGTATAGTATAGTATAGTATAGTATAGTATAGTATATAGTGTAGTATAGTATAGTATAGTATAGTATATAGTGTAGTATAGTATAGTATAGTATAGTATGGTATAGTATAGTATAGTATAGTATAGTATAGTATAGTATAGTATAGTATAGTATAGTATAGTATAGTATAGTATAGTATAGTCCAGATCTTGCAACCGATGATACAGATGTCATTGAATTACGCAGAGTTTCTTTTCTAAAGTACTGTATCCAGATCCAAAAACAGTACAAGTACTGATAGGACTCATCCTCGTTTGATACTTTAGACACAAAAACTCTTACTTTCTCGGCTTCATATCACAGCATGAGCTAAAAAGGCGTAATAGGGCAGTCGTTAAGTATTAAAAAACAAACATTTTATGATCAGCTCTTAGTGAACTTTGAATAATTTTCAATTATACAGGGAAACAGTGTTTACCTAATACCCTCAATAAATGAAAAAGAAAAAAAACTAAAACAGCACCTATTAAATACGAGAACAACCAACCAAAAGTCCAAATAGAAGAAATGCAATAAATTTTCTACTAACGAAACAAACAGTCAATAACTCAAATAGAACACAACACAACACAATACAATATCGAGCAAAACCAATTTGAAATTGATGATGAAAACGACACTAAAGAATTCAATAATTGCAATCACCAGCAGCAGCAACATTATAGACTCAGAAAAGTATATGTTGCACGTACGTAAACTTAAGCAGCAAGAATACAGAAATGAAAAAAAAACAAGAACAAGTCAAGTAGCGGCAGACAAACTGACACATTTCTATCATTCAGTCATTCATTCAGTCATACAGTCAGTCAGTCAGTTTTTCAATTCAAACCGACCCAACAAATGAAGAGCCAGTACGAGTATCTCTCTATTTACCCATGATTTGTAAGTGATTATGCTCGTGTTGTTGGTTTTTTCTTTAATTTTCTGTCATTTTTTTACTATGTTTGCAAAAGAAGTGATTAAAAATAAATAAATTACAAATATTATGGCAACAACAAAAAAAATAATTTTTAATTTGAATTCTCTATCTTTCTCTGTCACTACTTTAAAAAAGATTAAAAAATAATTTTCTTTATCAACAAAATATAAAAAAGTAGCAAAAAAAACTGGGTCCTAAAAGACTTAACACACATTAGAATATGAACATTATGAGCGACGACCATTAAAGAAAACCAAATAAAAAGAAAATATTAAAGAAAAATACCGTTAAGAGGCTAAAAAGCCAAGCAACAGCTAGTATGCCATATTAATAGGGAAAGAGAAGTGGTAGAAAGTGTTTACTTCATATAGATATTTATAGATATTTTCTGCAACAATGTAGCTAAACATGTTGCAGCTACATGTGTTTAGAAATTTTTAAAATAAACAAACAAACATTATAGATTCTGTAAAACAAAACAGGAAAACATGTTAAAACATCTTAAAATATAAACATTTTTAGAATTTGATAAGAAATAATACCAAATATGTTGCAGCAACATGTGTCTTGAAAGTATCTAAAATAGAATAGTACAGGGCCGGTAAGGTTAACAAATTATACAACAACAAAAAGTTTATAGAATCTTGTTAAGAAATTTTGCTATTTATGTTGCAGCAACATTGTGCCTTAAAACAATCTAAAGCAAAAAGGATAGTATAAATCCTGTAGAACAATGCAGGAAACATTGGGAAGTCTTATAAGGCTAATAAATTATGAAACATAAACATTTATACGGCCTTGTTAAGAAATTTTGCTATTTATGTTGCAGCAACATTGTGCCTTAAAATTATCTAAAGCAAAAAGGATAGTATAAATCCTGTAGAACAATGCAGGAAACATTTTGAAGTCTTATAAGGCTAATAAATTATGAAACATAAACGTTTATACGGCCTTGGTATGATATGTTGCTAAATATGTTGCAGCAACATGTGACTTAAAATTATATAAAGCAAAAAGAACAGTATATATTCTGTAAAACAATGCAGGAAACATTTTGAAGTGTTATAAGACTAATAAATTATGAAACAAAAAAGTTTATACGGCCTTGTTATGATATGTTGCTAAATATGTTGCAGCAACATGTGACTCGAAAGTGTCTAAAGCAAAAAGAACAGTATAGATTCTGTAAAACAATGCAGGAAACATTTTGAAGTCTTATAAGGCTAATAAATTATGAAACAAAAAAGTTTCTAGTTTCCTGTTAAGAAATGTTGCTAAATATGTTGCAGCAACATGTGATTTAAAACAATCTAAAGCAAAAAGAATAGCATAAATTCTGTAGAACAATGCAGGAAACATTTTGAAGTGTTATGAGGCTAATAATTTATGAAACAAAAAAGTTCCTAGGGTCTTGTTATGCAATGTTGGCAAACATGTTGCAACAGCATATGACTAAAAAGTGCATAAAGCAAAAAGAACAGCATAAATTATGTAAAACAATGCAGGTATCCTTATTGCAGCCCTTTAAGGCTAACAAATTATAACTCAAAAGTGATTATAGAGCCCTGTTAAGAAATGTTGCTAAATATGTTGCAGTAATATGTTTCGGAAACAAAAGAAAAATTTTAAATTTTTTTAAGAAATTTTTCTAAATATGTTACACGGCTTCAGCGCTTTTAAATTTTGAACAGCACAAAATATGCAGTGTTTTGTATTGAAATGTTGCTAAGCAAATTGCATCAACATAAGTTTACAGCCAAACAAGGTGTAAAGGTTCCATAGAACTATGTTGGAAACATTGAGCAGGAACATTCGTATCAAAAACTCTACATTCTAACCAGGTACAAAAACAATTGCTAAGGAATGTTGTAAAACAATTTTCAGCAACATTTGGTTTCAAAATTCTAAAACCTAACAAACAATTAGGCTTTTGAGATAAAATATGTCACAGCAACAGCATCAAATAAATATTACAAATATGTTGCAGCAAAACAATAAGGATTCTGAAATACAACGTATAACGGCAACAGTATCCTGTGAGCATTAAAAATATGTTGCGGCAAATCATGACTTAAAAATTTAACACAAATATTATAATGTATCAAAATATGCAGCTGCAACATGTTGCTTAAAAATCCTTACACACCAAAACAGTGTTTATAGATTTTTTAAACTCAAAAATTTTGTAATGTGCCAACACTTCTAGCAACATGTTGCCTAAACAAACTTTTCCCTTGTAATTGTATTTCAATTTTGAAAAAATTTCAAATTGAAAATTCCTTAAAGTCTTGTTAATGCCATCATTTTCTAGATTCATGTTTTAAAGTTGTTCTACAATGTAATATGAAAAGAAAAACAAAAACAAAAACAGCAACTAAGAAAAATAGCTTCCAGTCGTTTGCCACTTTTTCGCAAAAATACCACAAATACTACTACGCTTTTATTTCAAGTGCACTGCGTCATGCCACAATATCTAAAGAAAAAGTTCAAAAAGATTTTCTTTTTTTTTTTTGTTTTTTGTTATGTTTTAGGCAAAAACCAAGGAAGTCGAGAGGAAGTAGAAACAAATCTAAAGAAGATCTTGGCATTGTTGCATGCAACAAACACATACTGCCAGTGTATGAGAGGCAATGAAAAGTGTATAAAAGTTTTAAGTAAGGAAAATACCATGGCAAACAACATAAAGGGAAAACGTAAAAAAGGAAAAGAAAAACAATAAAACAGAAGGTAAATCTAAGATGCATGCAACAAACAAAACATTGGCAAAAAAAAAATACTAAGAAAAGAGATGAAGATGAAAGCTAAAGAAAGATAACTGCATAGAAAAAGGGAAAATTTCATAAAAGACTGTGAAAGATTTTTCTTCTAAACATTTTAGGAACTAAAAATGTTGCAAGCAACATGTTGTATTTGAAGCAATCGATAAAACTAACTCATAAAAAAGATATAATACAAACTAGATGTTAATAATCGTTATGCTTTTTATTTGCAACATGATGCTAACACAAACAAGATGTTGCTAAATAAAATTGTCAAAAAAAACTCATTTTTTATTTGTAAATGTTGCTAACAAAAATGCTTAAAAAAATTGAAACATAAAATAATTGAAGCCTTTTCGAGCCATATAGTTTAACTTCTTTTGTAAGCAACATGTTGCAGAAACATGTATGTATGTTCCTAAAACCATATTTTACAAAACTTCAATATAATTTCAATTAAATATCAGGTTCAGAAAGCCATTGTTGTTATTAAATTGTGCTGTGGAACATGTTGCCTAAACAAAATGTTCTTATCTGGCCTTTTAAAATGTAAGATTATTTAAATTTTAAATCGCTTTAAAGCCTACAAACAGCTATAAATTTTTGTCGTTTATATTATTTTCATAGGCAACATGTTGCTGAAACAAAAATGTTGCCAAAGCCTTTGAGATTATTTAAATTTTAAATCGCTTTAAGACCTACAGAGAGCAATATAGGCTTTTTTATAGTATGCCTATTAAAAATGCAAAATGTTGCTGAAACAAAAATGTTGCCAAGGCCTGTGAGATTATTTAAATTTTAAATCGCTTTAAGACCTACAAAGAGCAATAAATTTTTGTTTTTTATAGTATTTTCAGAGGCAACATGTTGCTGAAACAAAAATGTTGCCAAAGACTGTAAGTTTATTTAAATTTTAAATCGCTTTAAAACCTACAGAATGCAATAAATTTTTATGTTTATAATATTTTCATAGGCAACATGTTGCTGAAACAAAAATGTTGCCAAAGCTAAGATTATTTAAACCTTAAATCGCTTTAAACCTACAAAGAGAAAATAAATTTTTATTGTTTATAATATTTTCATATGCAACATGTTGCTGAAACAAAAATGTTGACAAAGACCGTAAGATTATTTAGACAGCTATATATTTTGTCGTTTATATTATTTTCATAGGCAACATGTTGCTGAAACAAAAATGTTGCCAAAGTCTGTAGGATTATTTATATCTTAAATCGCTTTAAAACCTACAAGGAGTAATAAATTTTTGACATTTATTGTATTTTCATAGGCAACATGTCGCCGAAACAAAAAATGTTGCCAAAGACTGTAAGATTATTTAAATTTTAAATCGCTTTAAAATTTACAAAGAGCAAAAAATTTTGACCTTTATATTATTTTCATAGGCAACATGTTGCTGAAACAAAAATGTTGCTAAGGCCTGTATCGTTATTGTATTTCAATGAAAACTTTTCTTTGGGAAAACCACATTATAAACAATATCATACTACTTCCTTACCACTTATACACACGGTGGTTTTGGTTACAGTATCTCTTTTCTTCAGATTTCCGTTTTTTTGTATCATTGCCACAGTATCACTTACACTTTAGACTGCAATGCTTGAAACACTTACGAAAACTTTTTCGAGCAGATGAAAGAAGAAATCGAAGAAGAAAAAAACAGAGAAAATTTGTTCTTTTATTTTTCCATTAAATTTCACTCATGTTGCTGTGTTATTGTTTACCAAAAACCCTGGGTACTTCCCGTCTCCACCTTCCTCCGATTTTATATGTGTGGTTGCAAAGGTAGAGATGAGGATGATGATGATGATGATGGTACCTTTTCATGAATAGCGTAAATGTGTGAAAATTGCTGAATGAGAAAAACAGCAACTTTTCATGGAGTAGTTTCCTCTTCTTATAGAGAGAGAGAGTACTTATAAACTGGAAGTAAAGTAAAAATGTTTTTGCAACAAATTGCGGCAAAAAGAAGAAGAAATGAGTATATACCGCCAACAACATTTTACGCATTTTACGCTTCAACTACAACAGCAAAATGTTTTCATACGCTTCGCTTTTTAAGATATTTTTCTAAGAACAAATGGAAGAAAATAAAGTTTTTCCATTTTACAACACCGACATACTGACAATAGGGGTATTCACTTAGAGTTAAACAAGAGATTTTATTTGTAACTGTTTCTATGAGTTTCAGTTATGAACTGTGATTCTCCCTGCTCTACGATGTATGTATCTTTGGTTTCCTATATTATTCGCTTATAACGAGCACCACCCGTATGATTTTGTAATTCCGTTTTTTAGTTTTTAAGTCCTATTTCTCGTCTACATTGTACAATTTTTTGTGAAATTCTTAAAGCTTTTTTCCCTCTTTTTTGTTAGTACCTTATAGTACTTTTAAATGATAACAAGATTTTCTGTTAGAAAAGTCTGGCAAGTTTCTTTTCATCATGTACGTACGTATGTACGTACAATGATTTCAAATGTTAAAATTTTTTTCCATGAGATTTCTTTCGAACTTAATTTTCAAGTACTTTGCAGCAAAAGAAAAGCAATTTAAGGGAATTTGAAGAATATTTAAAGATTTAAGGAATAAGTTTACAAAAATAGTACTTTTAAGCATATTTGGTACCTTTTGAAAACAGAATTTAAAAGAGATAAGGATCTTAAGAACCTTAAGAAGCAAAGAAACTAAATGACAACTTTTGACTTTTGAGGAGGTACTTTTGGTACCATTTTAAAACATGTGTTACCATATAAGTTTTCTAATAAAAATTATTACAAAATAAAGGGTGTTTTTTATAGACGTATAGAACTTTAAGTTGGCATTACTTTTCAAGATGGCGACCGATTTAACAGCTGTCAAGTGATTTATTCTCAGTTTGGTTTGGCAATTCATCATGAATAGACTCACGCCTGAAAAACGCTTGCAAATAGTGCAATTTTATTTCGAAAATAATGGTTCTGTGCGGAAAACGTATCGCGCACTACGTCCATTTTATCGTCGACAAAATCGTCCATCAGAGCAGTTAATTCGATTAACCATGGAACGTTTTCGCACCACGTTTACTCTTATTGATAACTCGCATCCCCAGAGACGCTGTATGGTGCGTACAGAAGAAGCTATTGCTGCTGTAGAGCGTAGCATTGAGGAAGACCCGAATGAGTCCATCCGCCATCGAGCACAGGAATTGGATCTGTGTCCATCCACTTTATGGAAGATTTTGCGGAAGGATCTTGGTTTTCGCTGCTTACAAAATCCAACTCGTGCAAGATTTGAAGCCAAACGATCATCAAGTAAGGCATAGATTCGTCGAATGGGCCCAAAACGTGATTACCGTTGTTCCCGATTTTCATAAGCGAATTTTGTTTAGCGATGAAGCGCACTTCTGGTTGAATGGCTACGTCAACAAACAAAACTGCCGCATTTGGAGTGAAGGTAATCCTCAAGTGTATGTGGAAACACCGTTACATCCAGAAAAACTGACTGTTTGGTGTGCTTTATGGGCTGGTGGAATCATTGGTCCGTACTTTTTCAAAAACGATGGTGGCCAGAACGTTAAAGTCAATGGTGATCGGTATAGAGCCACGATTTCTAAATTTTTCATTCCTGAATTGAATAACCATGATGTCCAGGAGATGTGGTTTCAACAAGACGGCGCAACATGTCACACAGCTCGCGCCACAATAGATTTATTGAAAGACACGTTTGGTGACCGCCTAATTTCACGTTTTGGACCTGTGAATTGGCCTCCAAGATCTTGTGATTTAACACCGCTAGACTACTTTCTGTGGGGCTATTTAAAGTCTTTGGTCTATGCGGTAAAGCCACAAACGCTTAACCATTTGGAAGACAACATTCGCCGTATTATTGCCGATATACGGCCACAAATGTTGGAAAAAGTCATCGAAAATTGGACGTCCAGATTGACTACATCCGCGCCAGCCGTGGCGGTCATATGCCAGAAATCATATTTAAAATGTAATGCCACAAGATTATCTTTCGGATAAATAAAATTCATGTCAATCGAATAATCCATCGTTGTTTTATTTCAACTTAAAGTTCTATACCTCTATAAAAAAACACCCTTTAGTACTCCTAAAAAAGTACTTTTGTAAGCTTTCTATTATTTTACCTACTTTTTTCAAATTAATTTCATATTTCTTCAAAATATTAAAGAAAAATAAAAACAAGTACTTAAGGACATATATTTCCCTTTTAAAAAGTAATTTTTCTTCTTTAAAAGACAATTATGTTTAAAAAAGTACCTTTTCTTTTTTAAAAGGGAATTATATGTCCTGAGGTAATTGTCTTTTTTCCCCTTTTTTTTCTAATTGTACTAATTTTTTGTTTAATATTTTGAAGAAGTGAGAAATTAATTTGAAATTTCTTTTTCTCTTCTAAAATAGAAAAAGTACTTTTTTTAAAGTACCAAAATTAGTCTTATACAAACACCCAAGATTCTAAACAAATTGTAAAGAAAGTTTTACAAAGTATATATATTTGATTATAATTGGTACTTTTTAAAAGTACTTTCTCCCTTAAAATTATTGTGAATGTTTTTTTTAATCTTTAAAGTATTTTAAAACTCTTTGTTTATTTATTTATTCATTAAAAATAAAATATTTATTTTCGTTATAAAGTACTAAAATAAAAAAAGTACTTTGCTAACAGTACCAAAATTATGTGCCTTTAAAATCCAGATATTTAAATTAATTAAAAACAAAACGTTTTGCAAGATTAATGGCATTGACTGAGGGCACCAAATCATGCATTAAAGGCGGATGTGGAATCTTTTCTAAAAAAAAACTCAGTCTTAGATTGTCCCAGCACTAGCCTATTAACGTTACTATCATCAGAATACATCGAATGGAAATAAACTCGTATTTAATGACAGCAAAAGGGAAATTAGTGCCGTTGAAGGAAGTGCGTTGACTTATTAGACAAGAGCCCGTGGTTCAAACCTCAAAAACTACGGAACAGTGGGACTCTTAAAAAGTTCTTTTTTTTCTTCTTGGACATTTTAATTATTTTCTTACAATATTTCTGCCTTTTGTACCTGTGTTCTTTCTAAAATTGTTATTTGTATTGTTTTAGTATGGAAATAAATGATTTTTCAATTTCATACGCTTTGTGTGGTACTAAGTCATACAAAGTACTTTTTCTTTGATAGCCAAATTAGTTTTATTCTTACATACATACATATATAATTGATCATTACAACCCTTCAGTCAAGATTGTGGACCTAGTTTTCTTCTAGGTTTTTCAAAATTGTAGAAGAAAAATCACATTAAAATAATTGTTACGAAGCTAAGTACTTTTAAAGTACACTTTCTTTGTTTTTTCCCTTTTAATTATTTTTGTACCATATTTCTGCCTTTTATTCCTGAGTACTTTATAGAAATAGAATAAATATTTTACAAATAATTTAACAAAAGAAATAGTTGAGTTTATAATTAATAACTTGTATATGAAAAAAAGTACCTTTTTGTACAATATTTATTATTAGTACCTTATAAATGTAAAAAGTACTTTTTCTTATAATTATAAATATTTGTTTTGGAAAACGTATTAAAAAACTTTGTATTAAAAATGTATATGAAACTTTTAAAAGTACCTTTTTCTCCCTTTTTATCATTTTTTCCCACAATAATTCTGTCCTTTTGTTGTTTTAAGGGTTTTATATTATTGGAGACAAATATTTCATAAATAATTAAGCAAGACAAAGAATTCAATGTGCTGTTAGCGTATTGTATAGGTAAAAGTACTTTCCCTCAAAAAATAAGAAAATTTAAAAACAAATGTCTGTTATAAAAGGTACTTTAAAGGGTACTTTTTTCTTTTTGCTTTTTTATAATTTTTTTTATTACATTATTTATCTTTGACAGTTAATTTAGCAAAACTAATATGGTACTAAAATATAAAAAGTACTTTTTTAAAAAATTTTGTTTAACGTATAAAAAAAAATTTAAAAAAATGGCTTTTCTTCCCTTTTTATCATTTTTCCTACAATAATTCTGTTTTAAGGATTTCATATTGTTAAAGGAAGTAAGACAAAGAATTCAATGTGTTGTTAGTATATTGTAACGATAAAAAGTACTTTCCCTCAAAAAATAAGAAAATTAAAGAAAAAAAAGTCTGTGATAAAAGGTACTTTAAAAGGTACTTTTTTCTTTTTGCTTTTTTATAATATTTTTTTATTATATTATTTATCTCTGAAAGTTAATTTCGCAAAACTAATATGGTACTAAAATAGAAAAAGTACTTAAAAAGTACTTTAAAAAAATGGGTTTTCTACCTTTTTATCATTTTTTCCACAATAATACTGTTTTAAGGATTTCATATTGTTAAAGGAAAATATTTTACAATTAATTTAGCAAAACTTATAAGGTACTAAAATACAAAAAGTACCTTTTTCCAAATTTGAAAAATAGTATTGGAATTCAATGGCACTTTAATAATATTTCCCTTAACACTTTTTGCATTTGTTTTGATGCACTTCATAGGGTTAAAGAAAAAATCTTCAATTAATTTATGCGCATAATTTAGGTTTTTTTTTTTGTTAAGAAATAAAAAAAATTCTCATGTCTGGTATTCAGAAAAAGCCGGGGCGTTAATGATTTTCCCAAACTAGATAAAGAAATATTTTTTTTTAATTTCTTTAAATCGGAAAGAGTAAAATCTCCATATAATTAATAAGAAAATGAAATCAGATTTTATTTTTTAAGTTTTCTTAAGTCTGTATAACAAAAACAAGTGAAATAAAATGGCTTAAGCTTACCTTTACAAGCAATAACTGCAAGAAAAAAGTAAAATTCCATAGAGACTATAAGAAGAAATCTTGTAAATCCTTTTAAAATCAATCAAAACGGAACACTTTACAACACTTGAAATAATAATTTGTTTACAATTCTTTTTAAAAATTTATTTCTTATAGGAAGTAAAAATATTTTCTTCTCTTTTTCTTTCGTTTTCGTTATTTTCTTAAAACTTAATTTGTTTCAATTTCTTTAACACTAGTTTTCTTATATTTTTTTTAATGAAATACGCGTTTATATACTACGTTTAGTTAAGCGCTTTAACGTTGTTAACGCGTTCGTATACCGAAGAGTACTAAACGCATGCGTGCATGGCTAGAAACCAGATTCTTTACACAAAAAAATTTCTTCTTCTTTTCTTTTTTTTTATTTACTTGGCCATGCAGAGAAATAGAGAGAGAGAGAGAGCTATTGAGAGTGAAGCCAGGTTTAAAATGAAAACAAGTTCAAGTTGAAGGTAAAACTACCACAAGCCATTGTTACACTATAGCCAAGCGCCAGGTTTAAGTTAAGGCAGCATAAGAGCATGGCTACAGAGACTCTCTGTTATGGAAACCCGTTTAAGGTATCAAATTTTTACCATTCTTATAAGCATTTTGGACAAATGCAGATAAATACAAATAAAAAAGACAAGAGATGAGAATTTTTAGCAACTAAAGAGAGAGAAAAAACAATTTAAGAGCTTGACAATTAAAGAGAAAGAAACACTGAAGAAGTTCAACAACATAGGTACCATTTTAATTACTTATTCAGATTAGAAAGTACCGAACTTAAGTACTCACATGGAATTTTATTTGAAATTTCAATACCTAAAGCAAATAGGCCTCTCCCTTAAAATCCAAACAAATTGCTAGAGAGTCAAAGGCGGTAATAAAACAAGCCGGACTAATGTACATTCAATGCCAATAGTTTCAACATTAAATTTGCTTGGGGAAGCATGTTCTTTCGTTTTCAAAACATGTCATTACAACCCTTTAGTTCGGATGACGACTTAGCTTTTCTCACCACTTATGTTGTGCGAGTTAATTTTTAGGGTGTTTTTTACAGAGGTGTAGAACTTTAAGTTGGCATTACTTTTCAAGATGGCGACCGATTTAACAGCTGTCAAGTGATTTATTCTCAGTTTGGTTTGGCAATTCATCATGAATAGACTCACGCCTGAACAACGCTTGCAAATAGTGCAATTTTATTTCGAAAATAATGGTTCTGTGCGGAAAACGTATCGCGCACTACGTCCATTTTATCGTCGACAAAATCGTCCATCAGAGCAGTTAATTCGATTAACCATGGAACGTTTTCGCACCACGTTTCATCTTATTGATAACTCGCATCCCCAGAGACGCTGCGTACAGAAGAAGCTATTGCTGCTGTAGAGCGTAGCATTGAGGAAGACCCGAATGAGTCCATCCGCCATCGAGCACAGAAATTGGATCTGTGTCCATCCACTTTATGGAAGATTTTGCGGAAGGATCTTGGTTTGCGTGCTTACAAAATCCAACTCGTGCAAGATTTGAAGCCAAACGATCATCAAGTAAGGCGTAGATTCGTCGAATGGGCCCAAAACGAGATTACCGTTGTTCCCGATTTTCATAAGCGATTTTTGTTTAGCGATGAAGCGCACTTCTGGTTGAATGGCTACGTCAACAAACAAAACTGCCGCATTTGGAGTGAAGGTAATCCTCAAGTGTATGTGGAAACACCGTTACATCCAGAAAAACTGACTGTTTGGTGCGCTTTATGGGCTAGTGAAATCATTGGTCCGTACTTTTTCAAAAACGATGGTGGCCAGAACGTTACAGTCAATGGTGATCGGTATAGAGCCATGATTACTAACTTTTTCATTCCTGAATTGAATAACCATGATGTCCAGGAGATGTGGTTTCAACAAGACGGCGCAACATGTCACACAGCTTGTGCCACAATAAATTTATTGAAAGACACGTTTAGTGACCGCCTAATTTCACGTTTTGGACCTGTGAATTGGCCTCCAAGATCTTGTGATTTAACACCGCTAGACTACTTTCTGTGGGGCTATGTAAAGTCATTGGTCTATGCGGTAAAGCCACAAACGCTTGACCATTTGGAAGACATTATTATTGCCATTGACAGTATTATTGCCGATATACGACCACAAATGTTGGAAAAAGTCATCGAAAATTGGACGTCCAGATTGGACTACATCCGCGCCAGCCGTGGCGGTCATATGCCAGAAATCATATTTAAAATGTAATGCCACAAGATTATCTTTCGGATAAATAAAATTCATGTCAATCGAATAATCCATCATTGTTTTATTGCAACTTAAAGTTCTATACGTCTATAAAAAACACCCTTTATATGAGTGGCGGGACCTACAGTTTAAAGTCGACTCCGAACGACAGATTTTTTTGAGAATCTTTTCATAGCAATTTTTGATTTATTCTCAAAGTTTTTGCCAGAAATCTGCTGAGAGAAAATCGCCGATGAAATATATTTTCAAATTTCGTTTTTTTGGAGATATCAGATCTGAAATTTGAACCGTGGCCTAGCGTCTAATAACCCCACACACTACCTCTTAAACTACCGCAGCTTTTGTTTACGATTAAAAAATATTCGGTTTCAGAATTTCGACAAGTCTCTAGCAGCAAACACGTCAGTGAGGTGAGGTCAGAAAATAAGGTCTCGACAAGATTATCTGGCAATTGGTTATTGAGTACAATCACAACCAACTTGTTCAGCATACTGAGGTTAGTGAAGCCTCTCTAGTTCCTGCACTTAGTTAAGTCTCCTACCTTTAGAATCCGTTTTGTGAGTCCATCTTTCAATACGTCGTTAAGATCAATTATGGTCCGAAATAGGCCTACAATCGCATGTAAAATTCGAACACTTATGGGAAGAAGAACAAATCGCCGTAGTCTAGTAGATAGTGTTCTGGCTTTTTAGATGTGATGCCACGCTTCAAACCCCAGATCAGACATCGCTTTCAAATCGATATATGAAAAAATATTTCTTAGGCGACTAAGAATTGCCAGAAATCTGCTGAGAGAAAATAATGAAAAATTGCCATGAAAAGCTTGTCAAAAAATCTGTAGTTCAGAGCCGACTTTAAACTGTAGGTCATAGCAAACAGCATTAGTGGTGTGAGAGTGCTAGATCGTAATCCTGACTGAAGGGTTGTAATGACCAATTATAAATGTGTATGGAAGTATAGGCTTTAAGCAGATCAAGCGATTTGTGTACGATTCTAAATGCCTTTTATTTTTGAGACCCTTCTTTGCACTTTCGATTTCAGATAAAATGGAGTTTTTATTGAGCATATCCAGCACTTTATTTTAAGATAGGTTAACACAACTGCTACTATTCTTTAGAGGTTTGATGGATTCGAATCTTTTTCTGCTCATTTTGCTTCCGTGTGTGATAGGGCTATCAACCCAGCGTTGTTTATTATGCTTGGTGCTGTGCCTAACCTCTCTGTTCATGTTTTTCATATTTTTCGTGACATATTTTCAATTTATTTTGAATCGCTTTGTATTCCTTCTTTTCTGTTATAAGGTCTCATATATCACCTGAAATTAGTGGCTGGATATGGTGACAATTAATGAGAAGAGACTGTGCATTGCTGCTCTATAGTTTTGTTGCCCCAAAGTAAAGAACAGAAATATAATCGAAGACGTCAAGTTTACTTTCATACTGTTACGTTTTTACCTTTTAAAAACGTTTAAAATATGATTAAAATATATACATACATACATACATACATACATACATACATACATAATTGGTCATTACAACCCTTCAGTCAGGATTACGACCTAGTTTCTCACACATGATTAAAATACGATTGCAAATAAAATAAAAATAAATTTCAGTTTTTTTTTAATTCCAATTCTTTATTGTTTGCACAATTCTGTGTGACACTGTTCACAACTTGATATAAACAACAACAATTGCTTTGTTTGTTATTTCTCTTTTCACTCTTTTGCGTAAATAATAAAAATTGTTCGACAGATCTTTCCAACGGAGATCTTCAAACCACAAATACTATCTTCAATCACATCGTGTCTTCACACAAGACTGACTGAACTTTTACTGACTCCGTTACCTGCTGTGCTTTGCCTTTCTTTTATATGGCAGAGTAAACAGTCTGATGACTGTTCTTGAAGGAGAATGTTCGTGGCTAAGCCTTCTCGAGATGTCTATAAATGTACACATCGTTGTTATATTGTTGTTGTTTGTGTATTTTTGTTTACATTTATTCTTGTAAGGTTTGTTGTTGCATTTTTGTTTACTTGTTTATCATGTAAACAAGTTCATTGTTTTTTGTTTTAGTGGCTTTTGTTTATAATTTTAATGTTAAACGATGTAAAAGTAAAACACCATTTCCATTTTTGTAATAATATAATAGAAGTATCGAGATACACATGAAGTCGCCGTAGTCTAGTAGGTAGTGTGTTGGCTTATTAGACGTAAAGCCAGGGTTCGAGCCCCAGGCCAGACATCGAAACAAAAATACAAAGAGTATTTCTTCGGCGACTTCCTCTCACCAGATTTGTGGCAAAAACTCTGAGAGTAAATAAAATTACCATGAAAAGTTTCTCAAAAATCTGTCGTTCGGAGTCGACTTTAAACTGTAGGTCCCGCTACTCATCTTTAAAATTACTAGGTCGTAATCCTGTCTGAAGGGTTGTAATGTACACTTGTGGACACACAATTAAGTCATCTATGCAAAATTTTTAATTTTTATAAAAATTAAAATATTTAAGAAAAGTGGAAACAAAAACAACTTATATTTATTAATTTCATATGCTTTATAATTAATTAACAACAAAAACTTATATAGTTTTTCATTGTAAAAAATGTTTTGGTACTTAGTTGATATCAGACTTAAAATTTAAGTGGACACATAATTAAGTCATTTGAAACAAAATATTGAAAATTCAATTTAATTGCTTTATTTTTCACCCAAACTATTTGGAGCCTTTAATATTTTGTGGGGAACCCTTTTTGGCGTATTATTTCAGTACATCTTTGTGGCATTGGGTTGATTAAGTTGCGTCACTGCTCAGGACTAATGTTATCCCATTCTGCCTGGAAAAGCTGCCAAAGTGGTTTTTGATTCTGGGTTTTTGGCTGCAACTGCTCGTTTTACGATCCCCCAAAGATTTTCAATAGGGTTCAGATCGGGACTTTGAGTTGGCCCATCAAGAACGCTTATTTTTTTAAGCCAGGATGAGTAAAGCTGACCCATTCCTCACATCTACTTAGATTATATAGTGTATTGAGTTGGAACACGCTGTTAAAATATCGGCAAGGACCGTAAGAAGACGCTTGACTGAAAATAATCTCCATGGACGTTTTGCGAGAACAAAACCCAATGTGTCCAAAAAAAATATTCAGCAACGCTTGCGGTTTACCAAAACCCACCTCCATAAAGACGACAAAATTTTGGAAATTAGTCGTATGGAGTGATGAGCCCAAGTTTAATATCTTTGGAAATGATGGCAGACCCTATGTAAGACGTCCTGTCAATACACAGTTATACCAAAAGTACACCAAACAAACCGTAAAGCATGGAGGTTAGTCAGTAATGGTTTGGGGTTGTTTTACCTCATCCGGCGTTGGTCCACTGGTAAGAATCGATGGGAAACTGACTGGGGAAATGTATAAGAACATCATACGGAACAATTTGACTAAAGATTATGACGACGAATTACCACTAGCGCGGATATTTCAGCATGATAACGACCCGAAGCAAACATCTTGGGTAGTTAAACCTTGGTTTGCTGAGGAAAAAATAAGCATTCTTGATTGGCCAACTCAAAGTCCCGATCTGAACCCTATTGAAAATCTTTGGGGGATCGTAAAACGAGCAGTTGCAGCCAAAAAACCCAGAATCAAAAACCACTTTGGCAGCTTTTCCAGGCAGAATGGGATAACATTAGTCCTGAGCAGTGACGCAACTTAATCAACCCAATGCCACAAAGATGTACTGAAATAATACGCCAAAAAGGGTTCCCCACAAAATATTAAAGGCTCCAAATAGTTTGGGTGAAAAATAAAGCAATTAAATTGAATTTTCAATATTTTGTTTCAAATGACTTAATTATGTGTCCACTTAAATTTTAAGTCTGATATCAACTAAGTACCAAAACATTTTTTACAATGAAAAACTATATAAGTTTTTGTTGTTAATTAATTATAAAGCATATGAAATTAATAAATATAAGTTGTTTTTGTTTCCACTTTTCTTAAATATTTTAATTTTTATAAAAATTAAAAATTTTGCATAGATGACTTAATTGTGTGTCCACAAGTGTATGTATCGAGATACACTGAATATTTGCTAGAAACTTATAAAACCATTCACGTAAAGATGTACTTATGTTTGGTATTCTCGAGTTCACATTAAAACTTATTGGAAAATCAAATGCAGAGTATAAAATATGCTCTTTCTTCTTCCACTCTTTGCTGCTCTCTTTCTCTCTCTCCCTCTTTCGCTTTCTCTTCATGTTTCCTTTACTTAATCTCTCTTTCTTTCCTTTTTAATAAAAAAAACTCATTGTTCAAAGAGCCTTCTCTGGGTGGGCATTCTCTTAATTAATATGACTGACTATCATTACATTACAATTCAGTTACTTACTACGATTTAGCAGAGAGCCAGAGAGTGTATTTGCCTTCATTACCATGCAAATTAATTAAAATTCTTTTAAAAATTCAGAAAAAAAATTGTTTGTACTGCAGCATATGTCTGTGTGTGTGTTCATAATTATATGTTCATACATGAAAAAAGAAGAGAAGGAGGAGGAAGAAAAACCTGTACTTGTAATAATTTAAAGAAATTTTATGTGAAAAATAATTGTTTTTAGAAAATTTTAACAGATTTTCTAATTTTATTTTTTTATTTCATGTTGTTTTTGAATTTTATTTGCATTTTAAAACCAACAAGAAAACATTTCCTGACTGAAAAACCCATAAATTTGTATTTGAGGCAGGTAATCATTATGTTGTTTAGCATTTGCATTGAAAGGGTTTACACAGAGAGAGTGCTGGTGGTTGGCATTGATGTGGAAAGTGAAGGCGATTTAGAGAAAATGTGGAAAATTTAAGAAATTTGAATTTTTAATTTCATTTGACACTGACCAGCGTTAATTGGTAATTTTCTTTAGAGCTGCCTTGCCTTGAAATCATTATTGATGTTGCATCGCTCTTCACTTTTCATGATTTTATAAGAGAAGGCTTGTAGTAGTGAATTTGGCTTGAAAATGTTTGTAGAATCTAAAAAATATCCACTTGAAGGGAAAAATAGGCCTTAAAGTATGAAGAGACTCATCAAGTTCGATTTTCAGATGACACCATACTATTCAGTCACAGCTCAGTCAGTTGTTGTCAAAGCTGCGACTTATTACTGGCACATTACTTACTCACTTAATTGATTATTGCAACTCTTTAGTCAGGATCACAACCTAACTTCTCAACCACCCATATTGCTTGTCTTAATTTTATGTATGAGCGCCGGAGCCTACAGTTTAATGTCCATTCCGAACGACAAACTTAAGAAGCGTTTCCACGGCAATTTGACTTACTCCCAGAGTTTTTGTCTGAAGACTCGCTCAACAGTCGTCGAAGACTTTCATATTTTCATCTCGAATAGATGACTAAGATGACTAAGCTAAGGCTTTTCAGGGGTTTCAAGTTCTTGATCCCGAGCAAAAGTGATTGGACGCCAGACACGACCGTCCCCCCAGAACTCCTGGGCTCCAAACTCGATGGCGGGGTAGGTAGCGGAGTCTACTCCGGGAAATTGGATTTGAACATTTCACTCCGGCTGCCGGACTATTGCAGCGTGTTCCAGGCGAAAGTAATGGCCATCTACCGGGCCGCACAATGGATCCTCGCATTCGGTGTTCCTTTCACCCGGATTTCGATCTTTTCGGATAGCCATGCTGCCATAAAGGCTCTGTCGAACATTGCGAATAATTCCAGGATCGTCAGGGAATGTCGCCGTTGCCTCAACCATCTTTCTGTGCACTGCTGTGTCACACTTGTCTGGGTCCCCGGACACTGTGAAATTCCGGGAAACTGCAGAGCCAACGAGCTAGCCAGAGCTGGCGCACTACTCCCGGAATCCTGTTCATTTGACTTAAGAATGCCACTTGCCTCGATCAAACTGGCCATTGCGCGGAAATTTTTCCGAGACGCCAACCTATCCTGGATCAACGAAGAGTCCAGCTCTACCGCTCGACTCACCTGGCCCCGGATGGATAGAAGGCATACCAACCAGTTACTTGGACTTGGTCGCGGCATCATCTTAATCACAATGGCCATGCTTACAGGTCACTGTGTTATGGGTAGACACGCGCAGAGAACGCGGCTCCCATTTAATGACTTGTGCCGTGGGTGCAGATCCGCTGAGGAGGACGAGACTGTTGTCCACTTTCTTTGTCAATGCCCATCTCTTGCGAGGTGCGGATATAGGTTATTTGACTCTCCGACCCTTGCCAGCTTGACGGAGCTATCGTCCATTGATGTCAAGGATATAGCCTCGTTTATCAAACTTTCTGGCTGGTTTTCCAGCGCGGGGTAGTCGTGCTTTGGATATGCAGAGCTTGCGCTGACCCTGGGTTCGGGGGAACTTGGTCAGTACAGGAACTGCGTTCACCTGTGGCATCACAACGGGCCGCTATGCGTACTCAAGTGAACTTTTGGTATGAAGCCACCACACTAATCTAACTTAAGCTAAGGTTTGAACAACGGACTCGCGTCTAATAAACCAACATATTACTCACTTGACTACGGCGACTTCGATGGCTAGCAACTCTAACGTCAAATCACTTTGTATCGTATGCTCCTTCTAGGGCACAACGATCCCGAACTGCGGATTTAAGAACCTTTTCATGGCAATTTTATTTTACTCTCAGAGTTTTTGCCGGAAGGCTAATGAGAGAAAGTCCCCGAAGAAATATATTTTCATATTTCGTTTTGCTCGAAAAGTCCCAGCTGGGGTTTGAACCATTAGCTCTCATCTAACAAGCCAACACCTTGCTTACTAGACTACAGCGACTTTAATTACTGACCTATTAAACTAAGCTAAAAACTATACCGTTGAACACCTACAAGTTTATTCTAAAGTTCTAAAGTTCTTCTGCTCCGATTTCTAAGGTTCTAGACTTTTTGGTTTGTAACCTTACTAAACAATCCTATTCAATAGTTTCTTCCCTACATCACAGCCATTCACGTATCACTGCATTAGTATTGCCAATTGATTAACAATATTGCCTGTCTGATGTTTTGCAAACACAATGATTTTTTATTTATCAAACGTGTTTCCTGTTTATTTCATCAAGTCATTCATATTTTATTGATTTCGCAAAAAAAAAAAAAAACTAAACTTTCTGACTCCTTTTTCTGTGATATTTTCCTCTGCTTTAGAACATATTGAATTCAATTTATTTTTGACATCGTGAATCTTTTACCAGCAAATATTACACACGTTTGTAACATTATTGGTGGCAGCAGACTTTACTTGTCTCGCACTTTTCCATTTCTTAACGTCTTTTACGTCATTTTCTTTTTCTTTTTGAGCATATCAAATTGATAAAAAAAATATTTTTATGCGGCCAATATTTGTGTACGCTACACTGGCTATGATAGGTAACACAATATAGTAGGTTTCCTTTTTAGGATGGATTAGGTTGTTCTAGAACAATGCATCCTAGAATTTCGTACTGTACTATCGATAGAAGCAAATCCTTTTTGGCTAGACACATACCATAAATACATTCTTAATGTTCAATAATCATTCGTCTCAGGTTCCCAAGTACCGTATAAAGGCATCGATATTCTTATGCATGTATGTGTGTCTGGTTTGAGCAGCAAAATAGGATTTGTAATTTTCTTTCAATTCTTACCTTCGAAAATATGACAAATTTATCTGGAAAATGATTATTATTATTGGAACATAGCTTCACTAAAAGAATTTCTTATCACTGCCAATGGTGTAGCGAGTAGCTTGCCATTCACAGGCAAGTTCACTCGGTGGCCATACGGAGCATTGTCTCATTGCCAATACTTTTAATTCTTTCCGCAACATATGCACTTTCCGTATTTCATCCTAAACATGCATTTACATGCTTGAGGAGTCTTGTCTCTGCTGGCATTAACCTCGCACAAGGCAAGTGCTTTGATGGTAGTTTGACTGCTATGTCCCATAGCATTGTAACGCCCCGATACCTACTTTATATGCAGATTAATTTGTACACATCCTTCGATGGTACAGACTTCTCCTTAGAAGATTCCAGTAAGTTTTCTCTTGAGCCTGAACTCCCCCGCTTCCGTAACACTATCTATTCTGAGCCAATTGATATATTATGGAATGGTTCTTGTCTTACTATTGCTACGTACTAATGCTACGTACTAATGATACGTACTATTGCTACTTGCTATTGCTACATACTATTGATATGTACTATTGCTACATACTAATACTACGTACTATTGCTATGTACTACTGCTATGTACTATTGCTATGTGCTATTGCTACTTACTATTGCTATGTACTATTGCTACGTACTATTGCTACATACAACTGCTCCATACTATTACTATGTACTATTGCTACGTACTATTGCTACGTACTATTGCAATGTACTATTGCTACATACAACTGCTTCATAATATTACTATGTACTATTGCTATGTACTATTGCTTCGTATTATTGCTATGTACTATTGTTACGTACTGTTGCGACGTACTAATGCTATGTACTATTGCTTCGTATTATTTCTATGTACTATTGCTACGTACTATTGCGACGTACTAATGTTATGTGCTATTGCTACATACAACTGCTCCATACTATTACTATGTATTATTGCTACGTACTATAGCTACGTACTATTGCTATGTACTATTGATACATACTATTGATACGTACTATTGCTATGTACTATTGATACATACTATTGCTATGTAATAATGTTATTTACTATTGCTACATACAACTGCTTCATAATATTACTATGTACTATTGCTGCGTAATATTGCTACGTACTATTGATATGTACTATTGATATGTACTATTGCGACGTACTAATGCTAAGTACTATTGCTACATACAACTGTTCTAAACTATTACTATTGCTACGTACTATTACTACGTACTATTGCTATGTACATTGCGACGTACTAATGATACGTACTATTGATATATACTATTGCTCCGTAATAATGTTCTGTATTATTGCTACATACAACTGCTTCATAATATTGCTATGTACTATTACTGTGTACTATTGCTACGTACTATTACTACGTACTATTGCTATGTACAATTGCTACGTACTATAGCTACGTACTATTGCTATGTATTATTGATACATACTATTGCTACGTAAAAATGTCATGTAATATTGCTACATACAACTGCTTCATAATAGTACTATGTACTATTGCAATGTACTATTGTTTCGTATTATTGCTATGTACATTGCGACGTACTAATGATACGTACTATTGCTACGTACTATTGCTATGAACTATTGCTACATTCTATTGCTACATACTATTGCTACATACTATTGCTATGTAGTATTACTACGTGCTATCCCTACGTATTATTGCTACGTACCATTGCTACTTACTATTGATACGTGCTTATGCGACGAACTTTCTGTGCGAATTAATTTGTGCACATCTTTAGATGGTATGGGCTTCTCCTAAGAAGGTACCAGAAAGTTTTCTTTTGAGCCTGAGCTCTCCTTCTCCTGTAACGCTGTCTGCTCTTTGCCCTTCCGTATATTACGGGATGGTTTCTGCCTTAAATAAGTATGTAGGCTTTCAATTGCTCCGTTCCCTCATATTACTTAGTCACGTTACGACATATTTTTCAAAATCATGCTGCTGACTGATTCTGCCCAGGGAAAGTGAAGAAGAGAGCTGGCAACCGCTTAAATTTATAAGTCACGAGGGCTTCCGATGAATGTAGCTTGAGATTTGGTTTCAGCTTAAACTATTTCAGGAGCTTAAACTCAGTAGAGTCGCCAGCACCGTTTTTGAGCCGGTTTTTATTGTCTCAGCTATATTAACACATGACAGTTTCACTGGATTTCACTTAACTCCATGTGAGCTGTTTCAAAATTTCTTCGGCATGTCCAAACAATGGACTCATACTCTGACGCACTAGCAACGTCAACGCATACAAAAGGAAAAAATAGTATATTGAGCCTATTCGTCAACAACAAAAAAGGCCAATTGAATATCGTACCCCAACTAATTCTGTGGAACTCATAAGGCAATTTTTCTTTGATAAAAACTTCCACTTTTTGTCGCTATGCAGGGCCTATTTTTCAATATCCTGTTTGTACTTCCTTTATGCGATATTTGCTTCTATTATATTCTGATGATGGGTGTATGTGTATGTGTGTGAGCTAGTATTATAACTGTATTTGAAGTATTTGTTATGGGAACTCAGCATGTTAAGAATTGTTTCTTTCTCCTCCTCTCTCTCTCTCTCTCTCTCACTCTTCTTTTTCAATTTTCGGTTGTTGTTGTTATTGTTGTTATAGAAACGTGTGACATCATATAACTTTTAGCTTATCAAACTCCTATTTTTGTTCTTTATTTTCGCTTTTGCGATTGACAGTGATGGCGACGTTTTAAAAACGACTGGCAGGACATTTCTCTCGCTTGCTAGCTTGTTTGAATTTCTCAAAAGAAATATTTTGTAAGACTTAAATAGATGCTTACAGTGGAATGACTCATACATAAGAGGATGTTTGTTGTCTTCTCTGTTTTGTTTTGTTTATTATAACATTATAGTGCGAAAGATATGAATGACAAGGTATATTTTTGTTGTTTGTTGTTGTATTTTTATTTATTTATTGGCATCTTGTCGGAATTTTTCTTGTTTTCCTTTTGATATCTAATGTGTGATGTTGCTCTGCAGGACTATCTTGAATATATTTTTTCTTGTTGTTGTTGTTGTTGTTATTGTTCATTTTTTCCATTCATTCATTCATTCATATTTATTTTTATTAAGATGTCAAATATAAACACTAGTCAAGTCAAGTCAGTGTTATTAGGGATTTTTTTAGGATGTTATGCAGTTATTAAGTTGTTAAGTGAAAATCATAAGAGGAAAATGTGAAAGAAAATCAATTCACCACCAAAGATAAGTCAATACATGCTCCACTAGTCAATTAGTTGTTCTTAAAGCTTCAAATCAATAATAAATTCCAATGCCATACGAAAGATAACGCCACAGAGGCTTAAGGAAATACATGGGGAACAAGAGCCATATGGACAGATGTCCAAGGTGCTACGGAAAGGTGACCTTATATAGCATAGCAAAAACTGAGCATACACACGTACATAATTGGCGATTATAACCCTTCACTCAGGATTACGGCCTAGCTTCTCACACCACTTATGTTGTGTGTGTTAATTTTATACATGAGTGGTGGGACCTACAGTTTAAAGTCGACTCCGAACGGCAGATTTTTAAAAACTTTTCATGGCAATTTTATTTAACACTCAGAGTTATTGCCAGAAATCTGCTGAGAGGAAGTCGCCGAAGAAATACTTTTTGTATTTTGTCTTGATGTCTAGCCTGGGGCTCGAACCCTGACTTTACGTCTAATAAGCCAACACACTACCAACTAGTCTACGGCGAATTCGTTCTTCGCTTAACAAAGGTATCAGAATTGTTGAGGACTACCAGTTATAAGCTATAGACACATCGGTATAACAACGTGATGTTATTAGAGCCAAGTAACCTATGTTATCTTGGGATTGCGTCAATCTAACTTAACCAAACCTAAGCCTAACATGGTATTTAACATTTTGTTTCAAAATTAAATCATTAATTGACTTCACTCTTCAATAAAATTCTCGATTCTAAGCAATAAATACTTGAGTAAACCGCATTCATTAGTAGAATGAACTCTTTAAATAGCCTCAAATCCATTTACGATTCTTTTATGTGGCATATTTTTTTAAACTTTGTTTTTTTTTTTCTTAACAAAATGATGAATAATTAACATAATTTAGTTTTTACATATGTTTTCTTAAATTTCTTTTCTTTCTTTTCAAGCACAAGTTTCTAGACTAGATCAGATAGAGTCTAATAAATGGTTGACTGCATGATTCCATATGAAAAAAATGGAAAAAAACGCATGAAAATCATATGAAAAGAATGACAAAATAAAAAGAATAATGAATGCTTGGCTGGGATGATATGGATTTAATAATTTTTTTATTTCTGAAAAAATGACATCAGAAAACATAAAAAACCCCAATAAAAAATATTAAGAATCTCTTAGTTTACATGGAATATTTTTCTTTTATTTTCTTTAGTTATTGTGTTCTGTTTTCATTAAAACTTTAATAAAAACAAGAATAAACAATAAAAATAATAAAAAATTATACGGTGATATAACAAACATAATTTATAACTCTTTCTTCCTCCCTCTCCCTCTCTGTCTCTCTTTCCTTCTATCGTAGTTTTTTGTTAAAACATTTGAAAATAAAAATAAAAATTTTATAAAAATTTATGGCAACAACAACAAAAGCAAAGAAAAAATAAAAAGATTTTAAAATAGATTAATAGCACACGCTATTACCACACGTAGTATATTCCCATAAAACATACGATGTTTATGATTTAAAAACTCAACAAAATAGGTGCTCACTCACTGCGCATGCGTAACATGAATGAAACAAAAAAAAAAAAAAATTCATTTGAATGCATCTGATGTGGGGCTAAATGGTTGAATGACTGACAATGCCAACTAGTGTTGGATGCGTTCAGTTGTTCTAAATTGAGTTGCGTTGAGAGCAAAACAGTTCAATGGAAATTTAAATCGAATTTGATTTTTTTCCATACACAATGCGTGCATGACATATATTTGGGGGGGGGGGGGGTAAATGATTTCAAGCTGTGTAAACAATAAACTTTTATAGCAGAGAATACATACATAATAATCCCTTTAGTTGGGATTACAACCTACCTTCTCACACCACTTATGTATGTTGTGAGAGTTAATTTATATACATGAGTGGCGCGATGTACAGTTTAAAATCGACTCAGAACGACAGATTTTTTTTGAGAAAGTTTTCATGGAAATTTTATTTTACGTTCAGAGTTTTTACCAGAAATCTGCTGAAAGGAAGTCGCCGTCAATATTTCGTTTTTATCGGGATGTCTGATCTAGGGTTTGAACCTAGGCCTCACGTCTAATATGCCTAAGTGGTGTGAGAACACCACTTATGTTGTGTTTGTTAATTTCGTACATGAGTGGCGCTGGCCTACAGTTTAAAGTCGACTCCGAACGATAGATTTTTTTTAAGAAACATTTAATGGCAATTTTATGTCACTCTTAGAGTATTTGCCACAAATCAGAAAGAAATTTGAGAAACTTTTTCATGGCAATTTTATTTACTTTCAGAGCCTTTTGCCAGAAATCTGCTGAGAGGAAGTCGCCGAAGAAATACTTTTCGTATTTTGTCTTGAAGTCTGGCCTGGGACTCGAACCCTGGCTTTACGTCTAATAAGCCACCACACTACCTACTAGACTACGGCGACTTCGCGCACACATAAGCTGCTAATTGCAAATAAATTTGAATTACTTGACCGTGACCAGAAACCTGCACTTTAGCCATATCACGGGTGCAGCAAGCTATGTTTCACAACAATTTCGAATTTTTTTTTTATTTTTTTTTTGTTTGTTTCAATTTTAAAAACTGGGAATGAAACAATTTTAAAATAAAAATAATAGAAATGTATTAACGAATTTTTTTAATGTATAGTTTCTTTTGACGCTCACTGTATCACATTCGAACGTGTTTATTGAGAGCCCATATTATTTGAGCCCATAGGTACAGTACAGTGCCAGTGGAATTAAGCATCATTGCCAAGTAAGTTATCTCGTTTATCTATTCTTAGCTTTCTTAGTTTATTAATAATTATTTTAAAGTGTTAATACAGTATAATTTCGATATTCCGGACACCTGCAAATCCGGACAACGCGGTAATGCGGACACTCATTTTTTACAACAGTAGACTCTGTAATCCGGACACCATCAATTTTTTCTACCTCAATAATTCGGACAGTACTTGGTACAGGGGATGGAGGAGCGCTTGTTTAATTGGTTTATTAACGAAAGGCATCATAATGCACCAATTACGTCAGAAATCATTCAAGCAAAAGCTAAACTTTTATCTACAGAAATTTATGGACCAAATGTTGAATTTAAAGCAAGTAATGGCTGGTATAACAATTTTCGATCTCGATATGGAATCAAATTTTCAAAAAATTTCCGAGGAAACGATTTCCAACGATCGTTTAGCAGTCCAAAGATGGTGGAGATGAAAATAACATTTTCCCAAGTATACAATGCTGATGAGACTACACTTTTTTGGAGAAGCTACCGGATAAAACACTTGCACTACATAGAGAAAAATCTGCACCGGGGTGTAAAATAGGGAAAGAAAGAGTAACACTTCTAGTACGCCGCAATGCAACTGTTGAACATAAAATCAAGTTATTGATGATTGGAAAAGCCAAAAATCCTAGAGCTTTTAAAAACGCAAACTTACTTGTCGAGCAGCAATAATGGTTGGATGACCTAAATAATTTTCAAAAGTTGGTTTGAAAACTCTTTTGTTAAGCAAGTAAAAAGATATCTCAAAGAAAATAATTTATCAAATAGAGCGCTTTTACTAGTAGATAACGCAACATGTCATCCCAAGGCATTAGTAGATTTAAATAACGAAATATGCGTTATATTTTTTCCACCTAACTGTATAGCACTCATGCAGCCAATGGATCAAATTGCCATTCGAATTTTAAAACTAAACTATCGTTTATAAGTTTTCTGGTCGCTATTTTATCAAGTTCAGAAAATTTAATGGATGCTCTTAAAACTTTTTCATTGAAAAACGTCGCCTTTTTAATTGACAATGCTTGAGATAGAATTGATGCAAATATCCTTAAAAAAATGTTTTAATAAAATTTTGTATGATGAAGAATGAAATACCTCTGTGAAGGCTAAGACGCAGTAATTCCACCGAACTAGTTGATTTGCTTGTCAACTTAGCACCTGATATTTATAATTCTAATGAGGTTACCGAATGGTTGAATGATGAAAATGAAACGAATATTGCAATAATGTTCCAAAAATACAGCATTCTCAAGCCATATCTGCCCCTAATATTTGTATAAAATATTGCGTAGAACAGGAACTGCCTTCTGGGGATAATTTAAAACTTTTAAGCCTCAGAGATATTGCGTACAAAAAGCCAAATGAAACTAAGCTTCGTCAGATGAAAATGTCTGACTATTTGTGCAGCAAATAATGAAAATATTTTATAAAAATGATTTTAATCTATTGGTATATTAATTTGAATGTAAACATTTCAATTTAAAGTGAATATCTTGTAAATAAATATAAGTTAGCATGTATTTTCTAAATTTTTTCTTTTGTTTCCGAAATTCGGTCATTTCGATATTTCGGACACCACATGGTTTTTAGTCGTCCGGATTATCGAGATTATACTGTAATTATTTTAAAGTGTTAATAATTCTTTAAATAGGCCACCTAGATGACGTAGTTTATTCTTAGAAATTAAATTTATTTAATTGTTATACAAATTATAACAATTCTTTTATAAAAGTTTGAAAGCAATTGTAAATTTTCTTTATAATTCATCCTAAAATTAGGCAACAGTTTTTGGCAAAGAAAATAAAACCACCATCGACCACCAACAACAAGATAAGCAGAATAGAAGTGTTCTTCCTGTTTCTCAATACAGACATGCTCACACACACATCGCTAAAGATATAATCCATTAATAAACACGATAATGCTGCAAAATGCAACAACAGCAATAACAATACATATTAATATTTAAAATAAACAATAAGAACAACAACAACAAAAACAATACAAAAAAATACAAAAAAAAAGAAAGAAAAGAAATTTTCGTTTTCTAACATAATCGTGCCATAAACATAATCGTGGTATTTTTTTTATAGCTTTACGACCTAAAGGTTGGGAATCTTCGAAAGACATTGGTAGCCCGGCCTACCAATGTGCACGATTCGCCGCAAGACTTACTCTCGGCTTGCTAAACGCATACGTACTAAGCCCAACCTAGTTCGTCACACTTTCAACCATTTCCAGTCTAATATAAACAGTCCTTGCGTTGTCCTTCCATCTGGTTTGAAGGAACTTGGTCAGTACAGAGACTGCTTTCACCTGGGGCGTCACAACGGGCCCCTATGCATGCTCAAGTGGGCTTTTGGTATCAAAGTTACGACTCCAACCTAACCTAACCAGTCTAATATGCGCCAGGTTCGATTGTTCTAGGACGGAATGCCTATTAAATTTATGGAGAGAAGATCTTGATTGATTCTTTATTGGATAGAGGATATCAGGGGGAGCCACATTTTCTATGTGTAGGCCCTGCAAAGTCTTTGTAGTCCTGTAGATAATGTATTGGATTCTTAGACTACTCCGACTGATTCAAACCTTAGTTCAGACATCTCAATTTCACAATTCTAAGGTTCGGATGTTAAACTGTAGGTTGTGTCACTCGCATGCATGCAAATTAACACACAAAACATGGGTGGTGTGAAAAGTAAGGTTGTAATACTGGCCAGGAATAGAAATCTTTCTCTGTTTTTTTTAAAGTGCAGAACAATGCATAGGAGTGGAGTCTCGAGCGGAACAAAGAGCCAAACTGGCCTTTTCGTTTAATGGTCCTTCGTGCTTCAGTTGTATCTCCTTCCAATTTATTTCCAACAATTCTGCTTTCAATTCCATTTGTTCGCTGCAGGTATGCCAGAGCAAACGATCAGTAGAGTTTTCTTCCTATAAGAAGAGATTTACAAAAGTGGGAGTTTATTACCCGAGATATAGGTTATGTCTCGTGAATGGTAAGGAGAGCAGGCTCTGTCTGGAGAGGAATAAATTAAACAGCAGATGGTTAAGCTACATCTCAATACGGAGATTTATCAGCTCATTACTGATGCTTCATATTCAAATACTATTCAGCTTCAAATTCTCTATTTTATCTCAACACGATCATAAACGCTGTCAATCTGTAGAGAAGCCTAAACATTAAAGAAGTTGTTATAAGAGTAACCCCTCGAGCACATATGTACATACATACATACATAATTGGTCATTACAACCCTTCAGTCAGGATTATGGTCCTAGTTTCTCACAACACGTATGTTGTGTGTGTTAATTTTATACATGAGTGGCGGGACCTACAGTTTAAAGTCGTTTTCGAACGACAAATTTTTGAGAAACTTTTCATGGCAATTTCAATTTATTTACTCCCAGAGTTTTTGCCAGAAATCTGCTGAGGGGACGACGCCGATGATTCCGTGTTTCGTTCTGTTGGACATTTCTGACCTGGGGTCTGAACTGTGGCCTTACGGTCTAATAAGCCAACACACTATATACTAGACTACAGCGACTTCTCCCCTCGAGCACAATCATCAGAAAAATAAATGTTTTTAGAACCTAAGTTCAAAACCTAACTAAATTTTCAAAATAGCAACCCAAGCTTCAATTTCATTGCAAATTATTGTTGAGTTTTTACAAATACTTATGCCTTTGCCATACCTTATGACAGCATATTACTACATATGTACGTAAGCATATACGAGCATATTTGTATGCCCGTAAATATGCTTAACAATATAATTTGCATATTTTTTTTTCTTGCATATTTAAGTTGATGTGTATTGTACATACATATGTATGTATGTATGTGTATGTGTGTTAATATGTTGTTATAATTTTATTGGCATTTTGTATTGCAACGAGACCACAATGCAACTGTGAAAAATTATTTTCTTTTTAAGCTTCACTTCTCACTCTACTTGCCAGTCAGCCAGCCAGTCAGCCAACCAGACAGCCAGCCAGTTATACCTGCATTTGCATCTTTGGATGACATTACAAAAATAACAAGAACAAAACAATACATAAATATAGCAACAGCAAAAGAAATAACAACAAAAAAACATTAATAAAATTATAATATTTCTTTATATAGACATACATATGTATATGCACATATACATTATGGCATATGAACAGACGAGAGCCATATGAGACTAAGTCGTTAAATAACATTAAAACGATAAATAACTTAACATAAAATTATAAACAGAAGTTACAAAAACAAAACAATGCAGTAAACAAGCCTGTTTACAAATTATCGTACTGCTTAAGACAACAACAAACACCAGCATAAAAACATGGTAAACAAGTAAACAAAAATATACCAACAACACTACAATAATAAACGTAAACAACGATGTTTACAATTATAGAGATTTCGAGAAGGCAAAGTCATAAACGTTAGCCTTCAAGAACATTCATCAGACTGTTAACGTTGCCATGTAAAAGACGCGTGAGTTAGTAAAGATCAGTTAGTCTTGTGTGAAGACGCGGTGTGTTTGAAGAAAGTAATCGTGGTTCGAAGATCTCCGTTACAAAGATCTGTCGAATAATGGTCTCGTTTAGGTTTAGGTTTAGGTCGGAGTGGTAGCTCTGATATCACAAAGCTCATTTGGGCACGCATAGCGGCCCGTTGTGATGCCACGGGTGAACGCAATCCCTGTACTGACCAAGTTCCGCCAAAATCAGGGAAGAGGAAGAAGTTGGTCAGCGCAAGGGCTGCACATCAGAAGCACGAATACCCCACGTTGGAAAACCAGCCAGAAAGTTTGATGAACGAAGCTATATCGTTGATATCAATAGATGATAGCTCCGTCAAGCTGACAAAAAATGGAGAGCCAAATAACCTATATCTACACCTAGCAAGAGACGGGCACTGACAAAGAAAGTGGATAACAGTCTCCTCTTCCTCAGCGGATCTGCATCCACGGCAGAAGTCGTTAAATGGGAGCCTCATTCTCTCCGCGTGTCTACCCAAAACGCAATGACCTGTAAGCACGGCCACTGTGGTTGAGATGACGTCACGACCAAGACCAAGTAATTGGTTGGTACGCCTTCTATCCATCAAGTGGATAGCGGTGGAGCAGGACTCCTCATTGACCCAGGATAGGTTGGCGTCCCGAGAGAATTTTCGCGCAATGTCGAGCTTAACTGAGGCAAGTGGCATACTCAGTTCAATTGAAGAGGATTCCGGAAGGAGCGCACCAGCTCTGGCGAGCTCGTCGGCCCTACATTTTCCCGGAATGTTACTGTGCCCGGGGACCCACACCAGTGAGACACTGGTGAACCGCCCATAAAGAAGGTCGAGACAGCGACGACATTCCCTAACGATTCTAGAGTTATTCACGAAACACGATAGAGATCTTATCGCGGCCTGACTATCAGAAAAGACCGAGACGCGAATGAAAGGAGCACAGTTGACGAGCATCCATTAAACGGCCCGGTAAATTGCCGTCACCTCCGCCTGAAACACGCTGCAGTAGTCCGCCAGGTATTAACATATGAATAACAAAGAAAAGCAATTGTTGTTGTTTACATCAAGTTGTGAACAGTGGCACACAGAATTGTGCTTATAATAAAGAATTTTAATTAAAACTAAACACAAATTTATTTTTATTTTATTTGTAATCTACGAGCTCCTCTTTTAAACTTTTTTAAAAGGTAAAAACGTAACAATATATTTTGTTGACTTAAACCTTTGTTCCGCTCAATGGCTTGCATCCAATGCCTTTATATAGAATGCAAAAGGCAGCCAGCTATTGTTGTAGTCTATACTGCCACATCATATGTAATATGTTGCAACAATAGCTGTGGCAATAATAGTTTATATTTGTGTTGTTGTATGAAAGTGTCCTTTAACGTGCATACATTTACGTATATGTGCATGTGCATGTGTCTGTGTTTGTATATGTAAGAAAATGTTGATGTTTTGGTAAACGTCTGTTGCTTTAAACACGTTTGTCTGCTTCCTTTCAATTTATACGAGCGTATATGCATACGTTTTATTGTTATTGTTATTGTTTTTTTTTTTGTTGTTTTATTTTCAGCTCCTTTTGCTATTTTTGTCCTTCTTTTTTGTTGCTTCTGCTACACTCGTTAAGCCGCTTTAAAAAACGTAAAGTGATCATGTTAAAATAACAAATTTACAGGCGGCATACGCTTACACGAAACGAAGTACTTATGCAAAAATGCGGCAGCATGGAAATTAAGGTGACCAACTGTAAAATTTTTACAGAAACTAATAGTCGGTCATTATCGCACCATTATCGCTCTAAAAGTATCCTCCTAGACAGTGGATCCCGTTTGTGAACATTATTCGAACCTCAAGTTTGCATTTCTTCAGATCTACCAGTTCCTTAACAATTCTACTACCTATCCATCTCTGCCTACGTGCCTGGAGACAACGACAGTGGCATACAAAATGATTCACTGTTTCTTCTGCTCCTTCACAAGGCTGGCAAGATATTATCTCTGCCTACTTGCCTGGAGACAAGGACGGTGGCTTAAAAAATTATCCACTGTTTCTTTTGCTCTTTCCTAAAGCCTACAGAAACTAGAAATATTCCTTTTCCACCTGCTAATCCTATGTCTAAAGGGGCCCTGCCCTCTCTCTCTCCCCTCCCCATCACAACTCCCACCTCCTCATGCTGAGAAATAGTTCCGTTCCAATAGGATTGAACTGTGACCATAATAGTGAAGGCTTTTGACACCTTGAGAGGGGAGACGATTGAGTCCTCTATGTAAGGGAGTAACATAGAAGATGTTGTCACTCCTTATGTGTCCTTGCAGTGATGTGAGGCTCTACATGGTGATAAACCTGGTTGCAGAATTGTGGTTAATTTTTGTCATTGACAACTTCTATAAGGGCCTCAACTGACGCCAAAAACCATGACTATTTGCAAGGCCTCCACAACAACAACGTTATCTGATAAGAGCTTTTAACGTGGGATCTTTAGAACGTACAGCGAATTGTCTCTTTGGTCATTACCAGAATTAGAAGCAGGCCTCAGGCTACTCTTGATACCATACTGCCTGACAACTACGTCATCGATTGTGTGGCGCATAGTAATGTATGGCTGTGGTAACAGGGCTATTGAAAACACCGCCCATTTCGCCTTTTCTCCTTTTACGTATGAGACCAAAGCTTGTGTGGATTGAATGTTCTTATCCTAGATATGGCGCTGTGAACGCGAACTCTGAATGCACGAGCTCTGAATGCGTGAACTCCGAATGCATGAACACCGAATGCGTGAACTCCGCATGTATGAACTCCGAATGCATGAATTCCGAATGATTGAACTTCGAACGCTTGAACTTCGAATTCGTGAACTCCGAATGCGGAAACGCCGAATGCTTGAACTCCGAATGCATTAATTCCGAATACTTGAACTTCGAATGCTTTAACTACGAATGCGTTAACTAAGAATGCGTAAACTCAGAATGCGTGAACTCAGAATGCGTGAACTCCGAATGCATGAATTCCAAACGCTTCTACTCCGAATGCATGAATTCCAAACGCTTCAACTCCGAATGGGAGAACTCCGAATGCATGAGTTACGAATTCATGAACTCCGAATGCTTAAACTTCGAATGAGTGAACTTCGAATGCGTGAACTCCGAATGTGCGAACTTCGAGTGCGTAAACTCCAAATGCATTAATTCCAAACGCTTCAACTCCGAATGGGAGAACTCCGAATGCATGAGTTACGAATTCATGAACTCCGAATGCTTGAACTCCGAATGGGTGAACTCCGAATGCATGAGTTACGAATGCACGAACTCCGAATGTGTGAACACCGAATGCATGAATTCCAAACGCTTCAACTCCGAATGAGTGAACTCCGAATGCATGAGTTACGAATGCATGAACCCCGAATGCGTGAACTTCGAATGAATGAACTCCGAATGTGTGAACTCTGAATGTGCGAACTTTGAATGCGTGAACTCCGAATGCGTGAACTTCGAATGCGTGAACTCCGAATGCGTGAACTCCGAATGCACGAACTCCGAACGCAAACGCGAACTACGAACATCCACAACCATTTCTACAAAATGGTTTGAAATTGGATTGGAATATTGAACTAGAGCTCGATCTGCAATTGTATTATAAACTGAATGACAACTGTGACGCTTTTCAGGTGAAAATATTTGCACTTTTGAAGGCTCTTGACACCGAGGCTGATTTATCTTCTTCTAATACGAACACCTACGTTATTTTGCTTGAGGGACAAGCTGCCCTGAGAACGATTAAATCAATTCCACCAGTACGTTGCGAGTGGTTATTAAGCCTCTGAGTTTATTGAGTTGACGCTGTGGATATTTTGCTTTCTGCAGCCATCCTTAAGAAAGGAATCTTACAAAATATTTTTGCCTCTTGCTGTGGAGATTCCTAAAGATGTCATTTTATATTTCCGGTAAGAGATTAAAATTTGTTCCACAATGCCTTACATTGGGACTATGCTTCCTAACCTTTTACTTCATACATACGTAATTGGTCATTACAACCCTTCAGTCAGGATTACGACCTTGCTTCTCACACCATTTTTGTTGTGTGTGTTAATTTTACACATGAGTGGCGGGACCTACGAACGACAGATTTTTAAGAAACTTTTTATGAGAATTTTTTCATTCCCCTCAGGGTGTTTGCTAGAAATCTGATGAGAGGAAGTCGCCGAAGAAATATTTTTTCATGTTTTCGTTTTGATATCTGTCCTGGGGTTTGAACCGTGGCTTTAGGTCTGGCCAGCACACTTTCTAATAGACCACGGCGACTTCTTTTTACATTACTGAACAGCATATGGCAGATGTCATTTGCTCTTTGGTTGTTTTTTCTATTCACTAGGATAAGAGTCTCCTGTTCTAGCGGATGTTGCTTCTGGCTCTAATGCTTTTGTCATCCATCTTTTAAAACAGTAACGACCCATTTATCCAGATGATTCTGTTAAGGATTCCTGCTTAAATTTCTGTTCTTTCTATCGAAAAAAATTCTCAAAATGCAAGAGGAAACCTTATATGAGAAATATGTGTGCCAGTAAGGATGCACTGGTATATATAGAGGCAATGCTTTAAATTTTATTCTTTTTTTTAGTAAGGAAATACACACACCCTCACATACGAAACATATTGGCAAAGTGTTTATACCTGCTTTTCTAGCATATTTATACGCTTTACTACGTTGTCTATAAAAGAAGAAGGAAAAAATACAAAAAAAAACATGATAATAAAAGCAGCAACCCAACCAACCAACCAACCAACCCAACGGCTTGTTGCTTTTTATGCATAAAAAATAAAAAAAAAGAATAAAATAACAGAGAATATATTTTCAATGTTCATGGCATTTTAAGAGTAGGACTACACGTTTTAAGAACATGTCGTTAAAAGTGTTGCTTTCATAACTGCGCCAAAAACCGAAATATGCAGGGAAAAATATATGCATTTTACGTCGTCGTCATACATACATACATACGTACATATATAGACTAAAAGGTATTTGAGTATGTGCCTTATGTGTTCATTTATAAGGGCATACTATACATACAGGGTGGCTGATATATAATGCAACAGAGTAAAGCGCTATATTTTTTTAATTTTTTTTAATTTTATTGTTCAAAAGCAAAAAATGTTTGAAATAACATCAAATTTTAGAATCAGTTTAGATTTGTTCGAATTGGCCACCTTTGGTACGAATTATGGCCTTCAAACGGCCGACATAGCCGTCACAGGCTGCACGAAAGTGGCTCTGCGGTATTTTGGCCAATTCCCGGCAAAGCGCCGTCTTGAGATGATCGACACTTTGGTATTTTTTAGTGAGAACCTTACTCTCCAAAATGCGCCCCAGGCGCAAAAGTCCAACGGATTGAGGTCCGGAGATTTTGGTGGCCATTGTGCGGTAGATATGAAGCGAGCAACCTCCTTTTTAAGCCATTCTTGGTTGACGCGTGCTGAGTGCGTTGGTGCTGAGTCCTGTTGGAATGTCCATGGTCTGCCGATGAAATGTTTGTCTGCCCAGGGCTTCAATACTGTCTTTAAGACATTTTCCCGATAATATTCGGCATTTATTTAGACCCCACGGTCGATGAATACGAACGGGGAGCGATCATCGGTCGTTACGGTGGCCCACACCATTACCATCGGTGGCGCTTGAGTTCTGGTGGCCAATCGCAGGTGTTAATTTTCAGCTGACCTCTTTGGCAAGTAAACCTGATTTTGTTTTTTCACAAACTGCTCAATTCTCATCGGAGAAAACCAAATTCGGTAACTGGCCACTTTCGTGCAAGCGAAGCAACTCCTTGGCTCTTTCCAGTCTTACTTTTTGTTGTCCATCGGTGAGCTCTTGCACATTTTGGAACTTCAATGGCTTTAGGCCAAGCTCATTTTTCAATATGTGTTGCATGCGTTCTCGCGATATGTTCAGGTCACGAGCAATTTTTCTACCACTGCGGCGTGGATTTCGATCAAATCTGGCCTTCACTTTTCGGATCATTTCTGGTGTTGTTAGCGTTTTTTTTTTTCGTCCACTTTTTGGACGCGATGCAACACTGCCAGTATGATGGTAACGAGCAATGTTACGAGAAACAAAAGATTTATTCACATTTAAATGCTGGAGGGCTCTAGCGATGAGCCACCTGTGGTTTTCCAGCCAAATATAAAGCAATCACACTAGCACGCTTGAATTCCATCACGAATAACTTTTTTTCTGAATGCAATATATCAAAATGCTTTTGTAAGCTTGTAAATAATAAAATGAACTCTCGCTGGAATAAATCTGTCAGCTGTCAGACGAGCGGTTTACAAATGATAACAACCTGAAGTTGGTTGCAATACATATCAGCCACCCTGTGTACGTACATATATTTTAATACGGAAAATTGTTATCGTCATTGTTATTTTTATCAACAACAACATCAACATCGTCATCAACGCCATCATCATTGCCTTCGTCGTCATTGTCATTTTTATCTGCTGCTCCTCTTTGCATTTGTTTCTTCAGTTCGTTTGCTCGTTTGCTCGTTTGGTTGGTTTGTTGTTTTATTTTTTAGTTTTTTTTCCAACAATACTTGGCATTTTATTTTAATTTTCAATTTAATGTTAAAAGCATACGGCTTTTAAATTTTCACATACAGAGACACACACGCATACACACACACATGCAGCAGGATTTTTAAAACACCCATATAAACACCTTAACACTCTCCAATTCAATGGCAATGCACACACGAATCTATAAAACATTACAATATGACCACAGCCAGGCACAGCTAAATAGTAGCAAAGTAAACAAAACTTTTTATATGAGAATATTAAGTGAATAAAGCAAGTTTGAGCGTGAAATATAAGAAAAAAGTATTTTGGAGTTTTAATCAACTAAATGTACCACATAGAATATGTAGTTACTGTGGGGTATTTTCACTGTTGCACCGTGTAATATAGGGCAATCCATTTCGTGGTTTCAAAAGTAAACGTAAATAAAACACATATAAAATATTTTTATTCATGATATTTCTTTTTTATTGTAAAGTTCGAACGATGACATTATGTGTGAAACACTACTACATCGTTTAAATGACCTCCACGCAAAGTGTTGCAAGCATTAATTCCGTTGAGGCAATTTTCGACCGTTTTTTGACACATATTGGACGGTATCTCAGCCATAACTTGACGAATGTTGGTTTTTGAGTGCTCAAGAGTTGAAAGTTTATCTGCATAAACACGGTCTTTCGCGTAGCCCCACAAAAAAATGGGTCTAATGGTGTCAAATCGCATGATCTTGGTGGCCAGTTGATATTGCCACGACGAGAAATTACGCGGCCAGGAAATGTCTCTTGCAATAAAGCCATATTCGCTCGAGTTGTGTGGCATGTGGCACCGTCTTGTTGAAACCACATATTCTCCAAGTCGTATTCTTCAATAGCAGGCAAAAAAAATTCGGTTATCATATGACCATAACGCTCCGAATTGACGGTGACAGTCGTTCCATTGTCGTTTTCGACGAAGTAAAGTCCAATCACACCTTCGGACCAAAGAGCGCACCAAACAGTGACTTTTTCTGGATGTAATGGCCTCTCTTCAATTACTTGAGGATCCTCAGAACCCCAAATACGACAATTTTGTTTATTAACATACCCATCGAGTGTGAAATGTGCTTCATCGCTGAAGAAAATTATGTTCGATACATGGCTGTGGCAGAATCACCGTTTTTGTAGTAGGTTTTGACAATTTTTATGCGTTGTGTGATAGTTAGGCGATCCATTTTCGTCAATGTCAGACTTTCAACTGAAAAGAAAAAAAATTGGTTTCACAACTTAGTTTGGCAGATGTCGAATTCCAGTCCCATACCTTTGAAACCACGTAATGGATAGCCCTTTACATAACCATTTGGCTTGAGAACAGTCTTTCCCTCTCTCCATTTTCCATTTTTCCAAGTATGGTAGGTTGGAGACCACTCGATACTAAAAGCTTACTTGAGTACGCATAGCGGCCCGTTGTAACGCCGCAGGTAAACGCATTCCCTGTACTGACCAAGTTCCTCCAAACTAGGGAAGAAGTTGTTCAGCGCAAGGGCTGCACATTTTTCCAAGTATGCACTGCTTTCTTTACACTCCGCAGAAAGTTATTGACTCCATCAGCGGCACTGAAGCCATCAATTTACACATGGTCTGCGATCCATCAGAGAGTAACTCATATTCCCCCGCCCAGAGACTTTAGCTTTCCCTGACAATCCCATACAGATTGGTTGTTAGCAAACTCCTGCTTGGAAGCTACCCAGAAATTTCCCTTAGAATTAAGAATATTATACTGGGGGAATGATCACTCCGTTTGTGTTTAATCATCCCACCTTAACGCATTCGGGTAACTCTCACACATACATACATACATACATAATTGGTCATTACACCCCTTTAGTCAGGATTACGACCTAGCTTCTCACACCACTGATGTTGTGGGTGTTAATTTTTTAACTGAGTGGCGGGACCTACAGTTTAAAATCGATCCCGAACGCCAGTTTTTGAGAAACCCTTCATGACAATTTAATTTGCTTTCAGAGTTTTTGACAGAAATCTGCTGAGAGGAAGTCGCCGGAGAAATATTTGTTTCATATTTTCATTGTGATGCCTGACCTGGGGTTTGAACCGAGGCCTCACGTCTAATATGCCAACAAACTAACTACTAGACTACGGCGACTTCAGGGTAAGTCTCATCGAATATTATTTTTAAGAACCTCAAGAATCTGAGGTTGGACTCTTGTTTTTAAGGAACTCCATTAAAAGAAATCCAAAAATCTCTTAAGTTGAGCGATTAGTCGGCTCTGGAAATAAAGAACTTTGAATTTCGTTTGTAGGTCGGGCAGTTCGTTCTCTATGTTTACATAGAAGAAAGTCTTTCGTCTTTAGCGTCCCATTGATACTAACGATGATTCGAAAGTGACGGACACTTATTTTAGAATTTCAGATTGTAGGGGCTTCCGGTCTGACCGTATGTAGATTTCCCATGGAACTCTTGAATAGAAATCACTGTGAGAAATATAATATGGGTTCTGTTATTAGACTTTTTTGAAGCTTGTCTGATCACTCCATAATTTTTCAGGTGAATGCTATGACCAGTCAGCCAGTCGGTAAGTCGAGGGCTGTTATTGTTAATAATCGGCTGTCATCGTCTCAAGAATCATTCAAATATAACTCTATAACTGCTCTGTTTTTATGATACAGAGAAGATTACAGGGACACTGCGCAAGGTTGACACGCGAAATCGCGAAGCGTTCTAAATTGTTTGTACAACGGTTCAGCTGGACATCCGGGTACTGTGCTTGTCTCAATTGGCAAGTACACGTCCTCTAACCTCGCTTTTATATAGCTTCCAGGACTAAGAGATATCCTTGGATTTGCATTGCTGATAACCTGACCAGAGCTGTTCTGGCAATTAACAGGACTTGGGGGTTTCAATTGCCACAGTTGGCTCATTAGACAAGAGCTTGTGGTTCGAAAGTGTCATATCTGTCGTTCGAGAGTGGAGGTTAAACAGTAGGTCTCAGAACTCATGGATAAAATTAACACACGCTACATGGATGGTGTAAGCAGCAGGTTTGAAATCCTGATTTTCTGGTCGTTTTAAATGGAAACTTCATTTCATTGGCAGCAGTGAAAGTATGCGAAATATCGGTTCTTACAGGCTACTGCACTGGTGAAAGGTATATCGACGGCACTCTCTAGAATAAGTTATGCAAGACATATGGATCTGAGAAGAAACAAAAGACTATATTCCACTTATGTGTCACTAACTGGCAGCCTCTTGAATCCTCAGTTTCTGTTATTATTGTAGCCGCCGTAGTCTAGTAGGTAGTGTATTGGCTTATTAGACGTAAAGCCCGGGTTCGTATCCCAGGTCAGGCATCAAAACGAAATATGAAAAAAAATTTCTTCGGCGACTTTCCCTCAGCAGATTTCTGACAAAAAGTCTGAGAGTAAATAAAATTGTCATGAAAAATTTTCTCAAGAAACCTGTCGTTCAGAGTCGACTTTAAGCTGTAGGTTCCGCCACTCATATATGAAATTAACACACACAACATGGCTGATGTGAGAAGCTAGATTGTAATCCTGACTGAAGGGTTGTAATGACAAATTATATATGTATGTATTATGATGAACTGAGCAGAGCTGTTGTGGCATGTAATAGGACTTGGTTGTATTGATTGCCCCAGTTGGCTTATTAGACAAGAGCTTGTGGTTCGAACGTGTCATATCTGTTGTTCGAGAGTCAACGTTGAACTGTAGGCCACAGAACTCATGAATAAAATTTACACACGCAACATGGATGGTGTGAGCAGCAGGTTTGTAATCCTGACCAAACAGTTGCAATGGCCAATTAACATGGAGAGTTAACTTCACTGGCAGCATGAAATCCATTGTCCTGTTGAAATGTATGTCCATGGACTAGACATTCATTCCCTCGAATAAGTTCTATGGGATCTATGGCTATATTTTACCTCATGTGTCAGTAACCGACAGGCTCTTAAATTCTCAGTTTCTGTTATCATTGAGTGGGCCTCCAAAACAAGGACTGCCTTACGACAAGATTAATTTTGACGTTTGGAATGGGGAATGTTTGATTCTGTGGCCTGAGTAGAATCTTATCCTTGCCTAATCTCATCCAAGATGTGTAATTAATTTGCCGCCCAAAGCTAAATTTTTAAGTGGTTTTAATTTATTAAATAGGCCCGCATATGAAAAAAGTGAGAAGAAAACACTTCCTTGGTTATTTCAGAAATACTTTTTTCTATGAGCAGAATTCTATTAAACCGAAAAAATTCCTTATAAGTTATCTAATTAGCTATCCTCCACTGTAGTGATGCCTTGTAAGAAAGTCGGACCATGAGCATTTAACATCCTGAAAATTTATTATCGGGGTATTGGTGTTGATGGTCGATGTGTGGTAATGGTGGTGCAGTTACTACACTTGCTGTTGTTGGTGATATTCGATATTGTTGATGTTGTTGTTATTAAAAGAAAATGAAAACGTTAAAGACACAGATATGAAGATAAGAGATAAGAGATAATATTTTCAATCATCATCTTTTGTGTGTTATCCGTTTAACGTTTAACGTTATTTCCAATACAAAGATGAAGAAGATGAGAAACAATACGTATGTATGTATACGCGCCATTGTCATGATAAAGAGATGATGATATATAAGGGCCTATTAGCGAGCATATACGGGTGATTTCATGAGGAAGTTTTTGGAATTATTTTTTAATTTTTTTTTTTTTTTTTGTTTTTTGCATGCCTTTGTTCATGCCTTTGATTTCCTATAGAAATTATTGTTCAATGCTGCCCATTTTAATACTGTTGTACTGTGTGCATGCTTCAACTGAAATGGTTTGAATTGTGGTGTCCATAGCACCTGTTAAATAAATCTCTCTGTACAAAGGTAAAGAGCAGCAGCTAGCTCTACCATCTTTTCATTATTTTTCAAAATTTTTTTCTTCATTTTTTTATAAATTTTTATAAATAAATGAAATACATATTCAACATAAAACTACAACAAAAGCAACAACATTTTAATTAAAATTCTTTTTTGTTAAATACCTCAACGAAACGTAGTATAAATGCTTGTGAAAACAAACAAAAAAAATATGCTCAACTGCAAAAACGGACAACGTTACCTTTTTAAATGAAACTTAAATACGGACTTCTTTTTTTTTGGGAAAGAAAAAAACCCAAATATTTTATTTAAATAAAATACACCAGAAATGATGAAGAAGTATGTGTGTGTGTGTAGAGTAAATTTTTCCTGGAACATTAAAAAAAAAACAAGAAGTGAACAACAGCAAGAGAATTAAAATAAAAATATTGTGAACATTTTCTCTTCTCTCTCTTTTTCTCTCTCTCTCTCTGTGTATTTTGCTGTTATTTTTACATCGAAAAGAAATCATTCATTACACCACACCACACCACACCAATACTATAAAGAAAAAAATAGCCAATACAACTGAAAAAAATCCCTTAAAAAACCGTAAAAAGGGAAAAAAATTCTTCACCATTTTAAGTAAATAAAGCGCCAGAAAAATATTTACTTTTAAAGCAACCGCAGCACAAAAATAGCAGCGTTAACACAGAGGCAAAATGATAAAAAGAAGACTTTTGTAATGCTCTGGTTTAAAGGCCTATTTTCTTATATTTAAATTGCGTACATAAGTATTTTGTTTAAAATTTCTAATCCTTCTAATCCACCACATAGCAGCTACCCAAGAGGCCTTAACATAGCCGGTCAAAGACAAAGTCTTAGGGGGGCTCCCGATATCTGTGTTACTAGAACTTAGTCTCAGTTCTGTCTTTGTAGTAGCAACACTACCCCTTACAGGACTTATCGTCCTAAGTTCGGGGCAACAAGCAGGAATGGACAGTACTCTGTCTGTACTCTTCAGAGGTCTTTACGTAATGAATTCAGATCAACAAGCAGGCATATTAGAATGTCAGGAATGGATAGTACCCTGTCTGTACTCTTTACAGGAATTCATGTCGTAAATTCAGATCAACAAGCAGGCAAATTAGATTATCAGAAATGGACAGTACTCTGCCTGTCTCTTTACAAGACTTCATGTTATGAATTCAGGGCGACAACAGGTTTTTTTCCCGACGCTGAAGAGAAAAAAGTCGCCGTAGTCTAGTAGGTAGTGTGTTGGCTTATTAGCTGTAAAGCCAGGGTTCGAATATTTCTTCGGCGCCTCCCTCTCAGCAGATTTCTGGCAAAAAGTCTGAGAGTGAAAGATAAAATTTCCATGAAAAGTTTCTTAAAAATCTGTCGTTCGGAGTCGACTTTAAACTGTAGGTCCCACCACTCATGTATAAAATTACCGCACACAAAATAAGTGGTGTGAGAAACTAGGACGTTGTACAATGTGTCAATTCGACCTCCGGATACAGTACTTGTCTTAATTGACAAGTACACGTCCTCTAACCTAACGTAACCTAAGTGACTTCAAGAAGCTGTCATCGCTGGTTATTCCATATAGAGAGCAATGCCGTGACATAGATTGTCTACTTGAGCATACAATATTTGCGGATGACTGGAATATAAAGGCGAGACATAGACTCCTTGATATGTGAATTCAATTCCATGCCAAAGCAGTCTGGGAACATACTTCACTGTGCAACACCTTCGCTATCTACGTAGATAGTACGTAGTTAAACTGCATTGGAGACACTGACTGTACATTGTGTTACCATGTCGATTTCAGTCTGCAGAATAGATCTCACACTACAGATATAAGGTGATATTGTAGGTGGGATCCGAATCTTGTGGTGTGTGACGCAATGAGATTACAGATGAGCTGCCAAAGCAAGGTGCGAAGCTGGTGGAGCTATCGCTTAAAACTTCCCTGGAACATTGCTTTGTGTTGGGTAATCACACGGTGAGTGAGCTCATCATGCTGAAGTAAGAAATGTGTCAGAAGCTCTACGCTATTATGCTGCAAGTTCGTCTAATCTAGAACGAAATCTATAGTTTACGTGGAATTTACCAGGACCTGGATAGGCTTTTTTTTGACAAGACATTGCATCCTGAGAGCAAAGTCTAGTATGTGGGGCATGGAGAACCTTCCTTGTGGCACTAGGGGGTCTGTTGAGCACATTCAGTCTCTGCTTGTTTACGGGGCATAGTGATATTCCTTGGAAGAAGATGGCTAATGCCCTACTAAAATGCGTTCTCGCTCGTTTGATTGTACAAGACAAGGAGCGGAGTCTCTGGAATGATAGATTAGCTGGGAGCCTTGTAATGGTATATATCGACAGTAATGAAACTCCTTCGTTGATGGGACTCGCTATCTGGGTTTCTTACTGGGTATTGATGTGTCATGTCGCTGACGGGTATCTCAGTATAGATCTTAGTTGAATTTCTGCAGGGGTTTTGAAGATTAGGAGGAGTACAATACGATAGAGTAGCTCCTCTTTGACTGATCGACTCTTGGTAGAAGAAAATTTAATAATCTAAACGCTCTTTTTTGAAATTTTTAACACGATGTTGGAAGTCGCCGTAGTCTAGTAGGTAGTGTGTTGGCTTATTAGACGTAAAGCCAGGGTTCGAGCCCCAGGCCAGACATCAGAACAAAATACAAAAAGTATTTCTTCGGCGACTTCCTCTCAGCAGAGTTCTGGCAAAAATTCTGAGAGTGAAAGATAAAATTTCCATGAAAAGTTTTTAAAAAATCTGTCGTTCGGAGTCGACTTTAAACTGTACGTCCCGCCACTCATGTATAAAATAAACACACACAACATAAGTGGTGTGAGAAACTCGGTCGTAATCCTGACTAAAGGGTTGTAAAGACCAATTATGTATATGTATGTATGAAGAGAAGAAAACCTTTAGTTAGATTAGGAAAGGTATACACATCATTGAAGTGGTGGTAGCCTAGTAGGTAGTGTTTTAGCTTATTAGACATGAGGCCACGGTCTAAACCCCAGATCAGACATCTCCAACAAAACGAAAACATGGAAGAAAGATATCTTAGGCGACTTCAGCAAATTTCTGGCAAAAATTCTGGGAGTAAATAAAAAATTGCCATGAAAGAGCTGATAAATCCACTAGAAAGGTATCAATAGATGTGGACTCTGTTACTTCCTATGCTGATATTTGCTATTCTGGTACTACAGACTACGAGTAACTCTGCATATTTTGTTGGAAGGACACAAAGCACATGAAATTCTATCGTTTGCTATGCTAAGAGCAGCAGATTTCTGGCAAAAACTCATGAAAAGTTTCTCAAAAATCTGTCGTTCGGAGTCGACTTTAAACTGTAGATGCCACCACTCATGTATAAAATTAACACATACAACATAAGTGGTGTGAGAAACTTGTGTATGTATGTATGTATGCTATACTAAGAGGCAAAACACTAACACTTCTAAAAATCCCCAGTTTATACTTCAACCAACCACAACAGAACCTGTACGATTACTTCTTACAGTGAATGTCCGTGTCTAACCCTTAAGCGATTAAGCTTTCTTGGGGTAATTTTGTTCAATGATTTGGCTTTCCACTTTATAAACGATCAGCAGTGGAAATCCTCCACCTTCGAAGATGATGAAAATCTCAAAGTTGGAATAAACATAACAAGGTACTAAGCAAAGAATTCTTTAACCACTTGTTTGGCATAACATTTCAACCCATTGAAGCACTATATTGGCCCCTTAGATCAGGTGATTTGATCTCCCCTATTTTATGTTCGATTACGTGAAGTCTCTAGTTTACAAACTAAGGAAATGTATCGGTGGGAAGAGAGAGAGATTTGACTGCAAGTCTGAAATCAATCAAAAATCCAATTACAGCAATGTCCTTGATGACCTTAATTAAGCTTATTTTTTGGAAGGTTTTAAAAACCTTTGAAGAAAAGTCTCGGTAGTCTAATAGATAGTGTGTTGGCTTATTAGATGTGTGACCTTGGTTCAAACCCCAGATCAGACATCAAAACGAAATTAAAAAAATATTTCTTCGGTGATTTCTTCTCAGCAGATTTCTGGCAAAAACTCTGAGTGATCGAGGGATTACTGTATGTCGCTATGAATGTAGAAGAGCATTGTTCAAAGAGCTCAAAGGAGACCACTTGTTTAGAGAAAAATTACTTTTTCCCCGAAAATCTATGTTTCACTCATTAAACTACAGATTTTCTCATCCAAGCTGAACTATACGACATACTGGCATTAGTCATATGAAATTGTCATAACATTGCAAAAGAAAGCTCCTGGATTTTATAAAAAAGAGTCGAAAATACACCATGCTTGAGAAGCATGTTGGGAACTATAGCTTGCCGTTCATAGGCAAGTTCACTCGGTGACCGTATGGCCCATTGTGTTACCCATTGTCCCATTGTGCATCCCTTGCAATAAGCAACTTCTTCTTTAGTTTGAAGGAATTCGGTCAGTATAGGGACTGTGGAGTTACAATAATCCGTTATGCGTGCTTAAGTGAGATTTAGTACCATTTTGACCTAACCTACACATTTTCCTTGTAAATATTGGAAAAAAATAGCCCCAACTATAGGGAAGCAGAGATCTACTCATATGCCGTAATGAGCCCTGCTCTATAGTTTTCTAGTATTTGTGTTAACTCAATCGCTTTATCGATAATGCCTTTGAATATTTCTTCACTTACTGATATTTTATAAATAGGCCCTGATATTTTATAAAGAGGGCCTTAAGCCCTAAATAAACTAAACATTTTTTGTTAAAATTTTTTATATTCTTTCAATATCTGAATCGGCCTTCTATTGTATCGGGTCCGCCATCTAACGTTTTTTTTTTCAAATAGTGCTTATTTCGTGAATGGTAACACTTAGCTCATGTCTGATTTGACAGATAATTAGTTTTATCCTTCCGCTGAACGAATATGGTTGCGTATACGCTTGAACAACGCTGGGAAATATTGCGACATTACTTTGAAAATCATGGTAATGTTGCAGAATGTGTGCGAAAGTTGCGTACGGATTTTGAAAGAAGAGAACCACCGTCAGCTCCGTATGTTCATTATCTTGTGAAAAAAGTGAAGGAAACTGGCATCCTCATCGATGAACCAGAGAATATTGCTGCTGTGGCAGAAAGTGTGCGTGAAGCGTCATCAACATCAATTCACCGTCGATCTCAACAATTTAACATTTCGGAGACATCATTGAGACGAATTTTGCATAAAGATCTTGGTATGACGCCATACAAAGTCCAATTGGTTCAGGAATTGAAGCCAATTGACCATCCAGTGCGTTTTCGCTTCGCTAAGTGGGCCTGCGATCGCATTTTGATCTTGGCGGGTATGTAAACAAGCAAAATTGTCACGACGCACCCAAAACGAGTCAATGTTTGGTGCGGATTTTGGTCCAGAGGCATAATTGGGCCATTTTTCTTCGAAAATGAGCAAGGAGTGGCCGTTACAGTCAATGGCGATCACTATCGGGCCATGTTGAACGAATTTTTGTTCACAAAAATTGAAGAGGAGGATATTGGCAACATTTGGTTTCAACAGAACGGCGCTACGTGCCACACAGTCGAAGCTACACTCGATGTTTTGCGTCCTGTTTTTGAAGATCGCATTATAAGCCGCAGAGCTGATGTCGTTTGGCCACATCGGGGCTGCGATTTGACACCGTTGGACTATTATTTGTGGAGTGCCGTCAAAGATAAGTGTTACGCCGACAAGCCAGAGAAAATTGATGCTTTAAAGGACAATATTCGTGAAGCCATTGGTGAAATACACCTGGACACAATCGATAATGTGCTTAAAAATTGGACCGATCATGTAGGCTACTGCATGGCCAGCCGAGGCAGCAATTTGAATGAAATTATTTTCCATTATTAACTGGAAGGATTGTACTTTCAAATAAAAAAAGAAATTAGAGGAAATATTCAGCAGTTTTTTAAAGCATTTTCAAAAAAAAAAGTTATTTGGCGGACCCTTTATGAAGGAATAAACCAATTTCCATTGTGTAACCAAAAAAAATACGTTACAATTAAAATTGATTCCGTTTTTTTTCAATTTTCGTAGGCATATGTAGCATACATATGTACGTATATTCATGCTACATGTGTACTGCATTTGAGAATATGTTGCCAATTCTGGGTCTTACTGATGCCGCCAACTTTAAGTTCATTCAACAACTTTGTTGTTTATCGTTCGTTTTGTGCAAAACAAAAATAAAAAAATCTTTTATTCTGTTAAACTGCAGATATTTATTTCATTTTATTTAAATATCCCCCTTTTTTTTGTTTTATTTTTTGATTTTCTTTTCTCTTGTCGCAGCTCTGTTTGAATGCCAAAGCAGCTGCTGGAGAAAACGAGGGCGAAAATTTGTACTACAAGTGGCGTACAATCACAGCGCCGTGTATTTAATTTTTTTTGTTGAACATGCTGTAAAGAAAAACACTTTATTTATGCACATATTTTTTTGCTTGTTTTTCTCCTTTTTTTAATTTTTTTAATTAAACATACAATATTTGTATGTATGTATGTATGTATGTATGTAGTTATGCAAGCTGTTTAATTTACCATAAATATTCGCGTAATTTTCAGTTCATTTTCAGCTTTTTGGTGTAAGTGTGTCTCATAAAGATTTTTTGAATAAATAAGAAGAAGCATGGCAAATGGTTTTCAAGGCTTTCCAATAGGCGTGGGAAAAAATTTCATCCTCATCATCAGCAATTTGTGACTAAAACTAAGCAAAATTTTTGATTTCTTAGTCGAAAGCAGATGCTAAGCAGATGTTAAGCAGATGCCAGTTGAGACTAAAGCCTAGGTTATGTGTTGTTTAATCCTGGCTGCTTTTAGTTATGTCGCATTCAACAAAGTTTTCCTACCACCTTGAGAGCCTTAAAAATTATTCTTTTTGTGCTTAATTGTCTCCCCAATCTCGATTACTTTTCAGATAGTAAATCGCAATGTGACTTAAAAATCTATCATGCTGGCATATTAATCCTTCTGGGCACCCCTCTATCCCTAGGCTATGATGTCTAGACTCGAATTGACTGCACCTTGTCTAAAGCCAAACTTGGTAGGGAATTTCACACTACAATTCCAAATAGGAGGGAATAGTATGAGCTTCGTGGATTCTATGGCCGTTGTCAACTTGAGAATTATATAAGCTAGGATATCTTACCGTCTTCCTAATTGCATTTTAGGGCGACGTTATGGTTATAAATCATTAGTTTAAGTCTGCACGAAGTCCCTCAGTAGACTGCTGAACAGGTACACGATTTTCTGCTTTAAGTTCCGGGGTATTGCAATATATGGGATAAAGAGACTGTAGATGCATAAACTAAGAACAAAATTATGAACTCCTATAGTGGCAGTCATTCGCATTCAGGCTAAGTTATAACACACTGAGTTTCCAGGCGACTATTGCCCAACTTCGACCATTAGAAAGGGTTTTGATATTGGAGTGAGGCTACTATGGCCTAGGATCGGGCATTTAGAACAGTGTGAGTCCCTTAGAATCTTGATAGGTTTCTTGATGATGCACTACACCTTACTTGTTATATGGAACAAAGAGATTGGAAATGCATAAACCAAGAACAAAATCATGAAGGACGCCAACTCCTATGGTGGTAGTCATTCGGTATTCAGGTACTCTTCAATGCAGAACATAACGCTAAGTTTCCAGGCGACTATTGCCCAACTTCGACCATTAGAAAGGGTTTTGATATTGGAGTGAGGCTACTATGGCCCAGGATCAGGCATTTAAAACAGAGTAGGTCCCTTAGAATCTTGTAGGTTGACGATTCACTGCACCCTTCATGCATGTAAGATCGGCGCACAACACTTCTTCAAACATTTGTGGGGGAATGTGAGAGCCTAAGTCTGTTAGGCATATTCTGAGCCTCAGCAAGGCATGAAGAGCCAAAGAGTCAAAATTATTGGCGTTGATTTCTACGACAGCTTTGAAGAATTAGTTTCAACCAGGATTTCTGATAGTGAGCGTTTTATCTCTGAGATTAAGTTGCTAGTGGGTTGACTCTGTCAACCTCTACCTTTTCCTTCCATAACTTGCTTGTTGGATTACTCTGTCAGCCTTTGTCATTTCCTTTCATTTGCCTTCTTTCTTCTTTTGTAGGGCAACTATCCTTTTGCAGCCCTTGCGCTGACCAACTTTTTCCTCTTCCGTGATTTTGGGTGAACTTGGTCAATACAGGGACTGCGTTCACCCGTGGCATCACAACGAGCCGCTATGGGTGCTCAAGGAGCTTAGTGATATCAGAGCTACCACTGCGACCTAAACCTAAACCTATCCTTTCATCACTACAATTAAGCCATTATTCCGCATTTTAGAATTTTTTCCGGAACTATTTTCTTACTTACCCAATAGTCTAGTAGCTTTCCTGCGAATATAAAGTTTAAAACTTTTTTAAATACTTACTTCCTCTTATTAAATTCAAGATACAATTGCAATCTTTTTTTCATTTCATAAATTTTTGTTTAATAAATATTTTATCCGAGTCTAAAAATAATTCTAAAACGTATCCTTAAACGAATTACATGGCCTTGGTATGATCAACATTGACATCCTCTTCTTTACTCTCATTACTATCCCTTATAACCTTAACATTATCCCTGTTTTCTGCAATTTGATCCACATCACCACCACCAGAGCCCTCCTCTGCCGTATAATCTATATTATCCACGTCACTAGGACCTTCCTGTCTCTCAGCTGCCATTCCATTACTATTCACATAATCTGTATTGCTTTCACTAGCTTCCTGCTCCTGGTCTTTAACGCTTTCCTCTGCATGATCTACGGGCAGTTTGTCGATGGCATCTAAAATGAATTTAAGAGAGTGGCCAGAACGTGGCAACCAATCTAGCCATGATTTAGGTTGAGCTTTTTGTCCTGCTACAGCAGTAGTATCATCATCGTCTACAAAATCTAAATCACCGCCAGATAAAGAACGGGCACCACCCAAATAATCGGTATAATCATAGTCACTGACCAATGGATTCACTTTGGAATAGTAAATGGCCGCAAATGTGGAGTAAATAATTAGCAGGGCTGTGCCAACCTGGAAAGTAAAGAAGAAATAAAGAAAGAGATTTTAATTCCTTATTAATTGGTTTCGCAAATAAAATTAAAAACAAATGACTTCAATTCCCTTTAAATTTTTCTAAAAGATGTGCTCTAAGGCGTATAAGTATTTATTTTTCTTTAAATTACTCATACAACACGCTGTCTAAGGCTTTTACTTTTACTTACAAACCCTCTGGTATGCTTTAAAACACGCACACACAAATTCATAAATCTCCTTCTCTGTATAACAAGCAACCAGAAAAAAAGAGAGAGAGACAACAATAACGACCCACATATTAAAAAATGTCGTTTGTTTACAGAACAAAAAAAATGTCATTGCATGAACAACATATGCAAGCACAAGAAAGCATACGTAACTGTGTGAGTATGTGTGGTGGCTATGGAAGTAAGCGAGCAAGTGAGTGAATGAGTGCGAAGTATATGGTCAACAGCAGTGATTTGTGATGTTTTTTTTAAATAAAACGACAAGAGATCACAGAGCGCAAAAAAACACACGAACACCGAATGAAAAAATAAAAACAAAAGTGTCAGGTGCCAAGTATGTGTGCGTTTCTTTTAGCAAATATATGGCACAGTTATAAAAAGCAACAAACATACTCATACAAGCACACAACACTCCATGATAAAGCATGAGATGATATAGAGAAACGAAAAAAAACGAGCTGGAGTCTCTACTCAACCACCTGGTGCTAAAGACATACACTCTCACTCACACAAACTTATAAACACAATTACACATATTCACAGAAAAAAAAAAATGGAACAAAAAGAGCATGTAAGTGTGTTAAGCAATGCAATGTAAAATGTTCGCAGTAATGGCTCTTGTTTTAATACAAGTTTTTTTATTTTTCATACAACAGCATACAAAAGACAGAGAGAAAGTGAGACCGAGAGAGAGACATAGAGAGAGAATGAAGGAAAATATTTACATCACCACCACCACATCATCCGCAAATGTGTTGTCATTGTTGCTGTTGTTGTTGCTGCTGCTGTTTTATAGTCATAATTATTTTCGTGGTTGTTGTCAGTTATGTTGCCACTTATAAACGTTTTGCTTGCTTTTTTTACTCGGTCATATTCTATGGATATTCCTTTTTACCGTAACGTAACGTTGTTATTATTGTTGGTGGTGTTGTCATTGTTGTTGTTGTTGTTATTTATGTTAACCGTAATGTTTCCTGTTTTATTTATGGCAAAAGGAAACTTATTTTGACAAACAACTGTCAACATAGACAAAATGACACAGGGAAAGAAAATATTTCCAACAATTTCTGATTTTTTCTTTTAAATGGAATGGAATGACACAAAACGGGTGTTTTAATCATATACATACAAAATTGGCCATTACAACCCTTCAGTCAAGATTATAACCCAGCTTCTCACACCACTTACAGTGGGGTGCACAAATGAGTATATGTCTGCAATTTTAATTGCATAAAAATAAAAGTGTTAAAGCAATTTAAAATTTTTTCCGTTTTTAATTTAGTATTCAGTACTTAACAAAATAATATAAATTTCAGAACTAAAATTATCAAATTCTAAGAAAAAAAAACAATCAAGAGGAAAATAACTCGGATGTACTCAATTTTGCACCATTCCAATTTTAGGGAATACGAGTATTTTTAATATATATTCCAAAGACCCTTGTTATGTAAAACCTCATTTACGCGACTTTGCATGCTCTCCACCAAATTCTCTATAATTTCCTTCGGAATATTTGTCCATACCTGATGAATCCGTTGCCAATGCTCATCTAAATTGGTTGGGGCTGATCAGTACCATCTCTTCGCGACTGACCACAAATTCTCAATCGGATTGGCCACTGCACTAATTAAAAATTTTGCTCACTAAGCCATTCTTTAATGATTTTGGAGGTGTGTTTGGGGTCACCATTCAGCTGGAAAAGTACTCCTTGCGCAGAATGGCTCTGCAAAATTCTCAAATAATCTCCTTGTTTTATAATGTTATTGATTCTTTGCAGTGGTCCGAGGTGCTACCATGAAAAGCAAGCCCATACCATGAAATTTCAACATTGCTACCATTGGACTGAAATCGGTTGAATTTTGATTCGTCTGTCCAGATCACATGTTGCCAGTCATCCACTGTCCAATTTCTGTGTTCTCTGGCAAACTTTAACAGTGCCTTTACACTTTTCGCCGAAAGTGCAGGTTTTTTCTTTTGGAATGCTGAGGTATAGAGCTCTACTTGGCGTCCATCGACTAACGCTTTTCCCGACTACCAAAAAGCTCCTTTGGATGTTAAAAATTTGTCCCTTTTCATTGCTGTTAGCATTAGATGAGCATCTGCATTAGTTAGCAGTTTTTTACAACTTCTGTCTTGAAGCTAGAGAAGAACAGACCGCTTTTGGGCTCTGATGACTACTGACTGACTAACTCCAAGTTGTTTACAAAATTTCCCTGGTAGAATAGCCACTTCCAGTCAAAGCTACAATACTATCTCCAGTTGATTTCGAGAGTTTCTTCATTTTTTAATAGAAATTGATTTTTGTTCGATAAGTTGCAAAAACTATTCGCTCAACGAGATTAAGTAATTAATATTCAACTAATATGTTCTTAAAAACTCAAAGTAGTGCAAAAACATGAAAAAATTACGATAGTTTTTGATTCCGTTTTTGCAAACATATCATAAAATGGAGACGTGCAAAATTGAGTACATGCGAGTTGATTCTATTTTTTTTTTTCTTAGGCCTTTAACGCTAAATAAGTGACAAAAAACTTTTGAAAATTGCTGTTACTTTTAGTTTTTTCAATAAAAAGCATCCAAAATACAAACATGTACTCATTTGTGCACCTAACTGTATGTTGTGTGTGTTAATTTTATACAAGACTGGCGGAACCCAACAATTTAAAGTCGATTCCAAGCGACTTCAGTACCCTTAGCTAAGTTTCTCTCGTTAAGCAAACGATTGGTGTGCTTGAATAGGTTCTAGAATGACAGGGTTACCAACTGTTGATGTTTAGCATTAAAGCACGTTGTGGAAATGTATTGGGTGAAGTGTAGGTTTATTGTTTAGGGTATGGTGTTGAAAAACTTTGCTCATTGAATTCTATTCTTTCCAAAAAACTTGAACTTCGTGATATTCTGCTGAATTCAAGCCGCTTTAATTACAAAAGCAAGTTAACTTCATGTACAGAGTCTTTGACGGCTCCTGTGGCCCCTGTTTTACACCCGTGGTTGCCCCAGTCTCCGCTCTAGTGGCTTTTCCTAAGCCAGTGGAAATGTGGGCTGTGGATGTTAAGCGCAAAGACAGGGGTAAGCAGGTTGGCCCAACTCTTGGCTTATGTGTCCATGAGCTGCGGCCAACTCGCAACGGAGGAGCAATTATTCGCACTACCTCGGTAGCTGAGAGGGAACGCGTCGTCGCTAACAAGAAGTTTGTTGAGGTTAACATTGAAGTATCCGTTGCGTACAATTTGGCTCCTCGTTAACTTCATGCACAGAAAATGATCTATGCCAAGGACTTTAGTGTTAAGGAGGGTGATTGGTGGAATTTCACCAAATTCATCATTTCCGTTGGAAAAAAACTTCCTTCACATTATTGCGTTGAATAATCAAGTGAGACTAAACAACAGATGTTTACCCTCCTAAATGACTATGAATCTCTTAAATTATGTTGAAAATAAAGGGTGTTTTTTTATAGAGGTATAGAACTTTAAGTTGCAATAAAACAACGATGGATTATTCGATTGGCATGAATTTTATTTATCCGAAAGATAATCTTGTGGCATTACATTTTAAATATGATTTCTGGCATATGACCGCCACGGCTGGCGCGGATGTAGTCCAATCTGGACGTCCAATTTTCGATGACTTTTTCCAACATTTGTGGCCATATATCGGCAATAATACGGCGAATGTTGTCTTCCAAATAGTCAAGCGTTTGTGGCTTTACCGCATAGACCAATGACTTTACATAGCTCCACAGAAAGTAGTCTAGCGGTGTTAAATCACAAGATCTTGGAGGCCAATTCACAGGTCCAAAACGTGAAATTAGGCGGTCACCAAACGTGTCTTTCAATAAATCTATTGTGGCACGAGCTGTGTGACATGCTGCGCCGTCTTGTTGAAACCACATCTCCTGGACATCATGGTTATTCAATTCAGGAATGAAAAAGTTAGTAATCATCGCTCTATAGCGATCACCATTGACTGTAACGTTCTGGCCACCATCGTTTTTGAAAAAGTACGGACCAATGATTACACCAGCCCATAAAGCGCACCAAACAGTCAGTTTTTCTGGATGTAACGGTGTTTCCACATACACTTGAGGATTACCTTCACTCCAAATGCGGCAGTTTTGTTTGTTGACGTAGCCATTCAACCAGAAGTGCGCTTCATCGCTAAACAAAATTCGCTTATGAAAATCGGGCACAACGGTAATCTCGTTTTGGGCCCATTCGACGAATCTACGCCTTACTTGATGATCGTTTGGCTTCAAATCTTGCACGAGTTGGATTTTGTAAGCACGCAAACCAAGATCCTTCCGCAAAATCTTCCATAAAGTGGATGGACACAGATCCAATTCCTGTGCTCGATGGCGGATGGACTCATTCGGGTCTTCCTCAATGCTACACTCTACAGCAGCAATAGCTTCTTCTGTACGCACCGTACAGCGTCTCTGGGGATACGAGTTATCAATAAGAATAAACGTGGTGCGAAAACGTTCCATGGTTAATCGAATTAACTGCTCTGATGGACGATTTTGTCGACGATAAAATGGACGTAGTGCGCGATACGTTTTCCGCACAGAACCATTATTTTCGAAATAAAATTGCACTATTTGCAAGCGTTGTTCAGGCGTGAGTCTATTCATGATGAATTGCCAAACCAAACGGAGAATAAATCACTTGACAGCTGTTAAATCGGTCGCCATCTTGAAAAGTAATGGCAACTTAAAGTTCTATACCTCTATCAAAAAAAACACCCTTTATGTCTTTTAATGAAGACCGTCTACCTTTTCTTTTGTTCGACTGTAGAGTTTACAATTTTTCTGCTGCTTTTTTTGTAAAGTTTTCTGGTCAAAAGCATATTGTAGTTGAAATGTATGACAAATTAATTTTCTGTGAATGAGTAAATGAATGAATGGATGGCTGGCTGGATGGACAGTTGAATAAATGAAATGAAACGAAACAACAAATGAACCATAAATAAAGTAAATGTTGTCACATTCACCTTTTTTGGAAGCAGAGAAATATTGTATAGTTTCGTTAAAAAAAACAAACGAGCACCATGAAAAGGGTCATGACTTCTGATCGAAATTAAAAAAATAATAATAGAAAATGATTCTCAATGTAATAATTACCTGAAATGCTGCCCAGAACTTATAGGAACCCTCGGTGATAACGAAATCATAGTAGCCCTTTAAAGGATCACCTTTAATATAACGGCCCTCACCCACATCCGTTGACATTGTTTCCATAGCTGCTTGTCTTTTGTCCCTCAAGCCCTCGGCATTTTTGGCACTCGTCTTATCCCCTTTAACAGCTTTTCTGGGCTCTACCTTAGCCGGTGGTTGTTTTTTAACTTTGGCCACAATCTCCTCCTCTTCAGAGGAGACAGGCATTTCCAAACTCTCTAATGTCGGAGCCAAGGTTGTGGTGCTTGTTGTCGAGGTGGTGCCTGGTTTTTTAGAATTTTTATTGTTGCTGTTGCTGGTTTGATTTCGTTTGTTATTAAATTTTGCCGGCGGTTTGTTTGAATTGACACGTATCTGCTGGAGTTGTTTCAATTTCTGTTGTTCCAATTCCTCTTCACGATTACGCCGCTCGGCTATTGTATTCCATGAGGAGCTAAACGATTGATACAAATCCCACATGGATTTCATCGACTTAATAATGCTTAAGACATCCATTTGTGGTCGTGTTTCAACTTGTTTTTCTTCTGCTTGTTGGGCTGAGGAGGAGGAGGGTGTGCGATATTGTCCAATCTGCTGCTGTTGTTGGTAACGCTGCAGCTGTTGTGGAGTTTTCCGATACTGAGCGAAAGGATAGGGCTGTGGTTTATGCGACTGTGGCGGTATATCATCGTAATCATCCATATAGGCGGCATATGGGTCACTAAAATGGAAAGAGAAGAAAAAATTAAATCGTATAAAAGAATAGAAGTGTTTTAGGCGATTCAAATTGAGTTGTCTAAAGTTTCTACGCTTTAGAAAAGTTGTCAAATTGTTACAATTATTGCATAAATAAGGTACAGTAACGGCGATCCTTCGCTTTGAAAAGCTCCCATAGGAGACCCATGGTATACTCTTCGAATACCGTGAAGATACTGCAGCAATAAATGCGACTCTTTAGTCCGTAGTAACACAAGGCGCGTAGGAAAAATACCAACAGAAGACACGGGAACAGAAGAGAAGAGAAAAGATTAGAAATGAAAAATTAAAAAGGAAAGAGAGTAGAAGAGAGGAGAAGAGAAGAGCACTGAAGAAGAGAGAAAAGAAGAACAATGAAGAAGGAAGAGGATATGAGAAGGGAAAAGAAGAAAAAAGAACTGAAAAGAAGAGAAAAGAAGAGAAAAGAAGAGAAAAGAAGAGAAAAGAAGAGAAAAGAAGAGAAAAGAAGAGAAAAGAAGAGAAAAGAAGAGAAAAGAAGAGAAAAGAAAAGAAAAGAAGAGAAAAGAAGAGAAAAGAAGAGAAGAGAAAATAAGAGAAAAGAAAAGAAGAGAAAAGAAGAGAAAAGAAGAGAAAAGAAGAGAAAAGAAAAGAAAAGAAGAGAAAAGAAGAGAAAGGAAGAGAAAAAGAGAGAAAAAGGAGGAAAAAAAGAGAAAAAAGAGAAAAGAAGAGGAAAGAAAAGAGAAAGAAGAGAAGGAAAGAGAAAAAAGGGAAGAGAACAATAGTGAACAGAGGAGAAAAGTAAAGAAAAGGAAAGAAGAGAAGAGACGGAAGAGAAGGAAGAGAAGAGAAGGAAGAGAAGAGAAGGAAGAGAAGAGAAGGAAGAGAAGAGGAGGAAGAGAAGAGAAGGGAGAGAAGAGAAGGAAGAGAAGCGAATGAAGCGAAGCGAAACGGCTTTTCTAATAGAAGGCGAAAGAAGGGGAAAGACGGGAGTGAGGAGTTTGAGATGCTAAATGCGAAATGAAGCTATACTCTGAAACATCAGCTGAAAGAAAGTCTCTTTTTCGTCCCCATAACCATAACTGTTAATTAATTTAATTGAAATTGTAGATGTTTGGTCATGCGTTTTAGGGATAGAAAACAACCAGTTCATACAAGTCCTGTGTCTTCCTACTACCAAGAAAGCAGTAACGCCCTGTAACACATTCGGCGACCATCTAGTTTAAGGGAAGAAATAGGATTACTTATGCCCTTTAGCATGTCTTGAGTTGTGAGCTCCGTTATTAACCTGGCCAGATGATCAGCAATGCAATTGCCAATAACATCCCTAAGTACTGAAATCCATGAAATAGTTGCCCTTATGAGATCTGAAATTCCCCTTAGAAATCATTGGTATTCTTAGGCAAGGACGGACGTCAAACAGATGTTGCAGTGTTTTCTGTACAAGTTTCGGCAAACTCTCACTACTCAGTAGCTGTTATGCACTAAAGCGGTCAGACAGCCTATAGGAAGTATACTTAATGCACATACCACAACCTCCTTTGTCCAGCATTTTAAATCCTAAAAGTTCCGGCAAAAAAAATTGCCACGAAAAATTTCTCAAAAATCTGTCATTGGGAAACCACTCATGTATAAAATTAACATACACACCATAAGTGGTGTGAGTAACCAGGTCGTAATCCTGACTAAAGGATTGTAATGACCAATTATGTATGTATGTACGTAGGTAAAGGCTCCCATAGGGTATCTCTAGATATTCAAATCAGAAGTTCAGGATTCAGGAAGTTATTAGCAACCATATAATTGATCTGAAGGTGTCTATGTCTTCTTAGAATTGGAGGTTACAATCCAGGTTGCATCAGGATTTAACTGCATTGAGCTCTACTGTCACCAGATCAGTCCCCTTCTTCAGTAGAAGGTCAGAGGGGTGCCTTCTTGAGTATACCAAATAATATCGTAGATACAGCACACTGATCATCATGGCAGCTAATTGCCTGCATGTTCTGTCTGTCAGGCAGTGATATTGCTGTTTGCATATACACACATAGCATAGATAACTGGTGATTACGAACCTTCAGACAGGATTTCGATCAGAGATAAGCAATGAATCGCTTTTTCGCTACTCATAAGTCCTCATGAAATTTTGAGTATGGGTGAGTCAACAATATTGAAATTTAACTATGTACTCTGATTCATTCGTACTCAGTACAACATTGATTTATAAGTACAAGTTGCAATGAGTATGAGTACAACGTTGACATCAAACTCATAACATTCGAAATATGTTTGATTCATACGCCTACACATTCAGATTCATAACTTTAGAAAAACACTTATTAATGATTCCAGTGATACGAATTATTCATCAAAATTTATAGTTTTAGTTGTTGTTGCATTTACAAAAAGAGAAGAAAGGCACATAAACAAAAGAGCCAAAGACAGCAAGCAGAGCAAACATACAACCTTCATGTGAGTATTGTAGTGTTCGTACGCGAATCATTCTTATTTTGTGATTCGTGTATACGATGAGTCATGGAGAGTCGAAATCAATAACATCATGCGTATTGTTAAGTACGAGTACCATGAGTATTTCAAACTCTGAATATGAGTAGTATGAGTATGACATTAAAATAAGTATGAATGCGTATAAGTATCAGAAATTATAAGTATGATTCAAATCTACTCATCGTTTTGAATACTCATTGCTGACCTCTGATTTCGATCTAGCTTATATTGTGTGTGTTAATTTTGTACGTGGCCTTACGTCTACAACACTCTACCTACTAGGCTACGGTGACTTCACTTTGCTTTTTGCACACTATCTATCAAAAGGGAGCATCGAAAAGCAAAAGCTGTTCTATGTTCTACCAAAAATATTTCATCTTAAACAGCTTTACAACTGCTTTAATACTTATCATATCATTTGGCAATTAAAATTTTTTTAAAAATTAAAACTTTTAACACTTTAATGTAGACTTCTACAAAAAGAAAAGAGTCTTTAAATAATTATTCAATAAAACAAACTCAATAAATATTTAATATTCATCATCATTACACAGAGATTTTCCTACTATTTTCGTTAACGATTTCCTTTAAAACCGTTGAAGAAAACTTTACAGGCAGTGCAGTTAAATTGTATTCAAAGTTTTTGAAAGTTTATGTAATGCCATGGCATGTAAAATGAGTTTGTAACTTGAATAAATATGTATGTGTAAATGTGCTGCTAACATATTTTATTGTCTGTCATGGTTGTCAAACGTTTCCTGTACTTTACGATTATAAATGTGTGTGTGTACTCGTATATCTTTATAAATGCTATGTTTGTTTGCTTGTTTCACTGTGTTTGCATTAGATTCTCTATCATCTTTTTGCTTTTTTGCTGTTCTTGTATTGCCACATGACAAAGATTTGCAAAGTTTGAGAGAGTGTGTGTACAAGTATGTGTTTCTGTCTCTTTTTGAAATGCTTTTTTCATGTACATATATTTTTGTTGTTTTTGTTTTTCGTTTTGTTCATTTTCGTCTAAAGCCACAGTTTTTACGCCTCGTTGCTTAACACCAGAAAAGACCCTCATAAAATAGCATTGAAAAGGAAATGATAACGTTTTACAAAACTTCTACATGAGAGCATGCTTGCACATGAACATGCATTTACACACACACACTGATACTCACAAACTTATGCATGCAGTTATATACTCACATGACTATCTATAAACGAAATACGCCAACCATTTCCTTAGTTTTGACTAATTTACCATCAAAAAAACGACTCTCTCACACACACACATACTCGCACTCACTTGCCTACCTACTCGTTCATGTATGCAGCCAAAAAACCCAGCTAAAGGAAGAAATTTTACAAACCAAAAAAACAACAAAAAAAGCAATCAAAACCATTATATAGGAATTCATATGCAAGTGTTTGTGTTCAAGTGTCTCATACAACATTTTGTCTCATTTGCTACCAACACATCCGCGTAGACTGAATGACTGCTTCGCATAAATGCTGTAAAAACACACACTCTCATGCTCTCCCCCTCTTTCTCTTGCTCTCTATCTCTGCCGTTCCCTTGCATATTTTCATCGTATTTGTATTTTGTCTCTAGTAATAGTAAATGCGTACAAATGCCTTCGTTGTAGTTGTTGTGATAATTTTATGCTTTTAAATTAACCAGTATATTCCATAAATGTTATGCTTCTTCATTTTTGTTGTTGTTGTTGTCAATTGACAACCTTCAAAATGTTTATTGGCATCGAACATGTCCTATGTATGACTGTAAAGTATTCCTTTTGTTTCAAGTAATCGAATGAAATGTATGATGATAATTTTTGAATATCAAAATTTTATTAAAAAATTTTCCAACAGAATGGGTCATAATTATTTAATTTACTGGGTACAGTAGCTAATTGAGGGCCCATAGTGCAGCTTATTGTTGGGCAATATCCATCACATTGATAATGAGACAAAGGAAATCAAGCAATGCCTAAACATAGCCAGTTATTGTCTTTTCGGTCAGCAATTTTCCCTCGAAAAACGAAGCTGTTTGCTGAATATGTTCACGAGAAAGGTCGTGAGAATGATTTTTAAGCCATTTTATCTTGAAGATAAATAGGGAATACTCCGAAGCTGATGTAAACGGTAATTTTTTAACCATTATCCTTTTGGCAACATTAGTTTAAACAGCTCACGCACGTTTCGTGTTTTGTTTCACTGTCAAACATCTTCAGTTTGGTCTATAATTTAACCTTGAATCGTCTTACAAACGAACAACGCTTGCAAATCATTGAATTTTATTATCAAAATGCGTGCTCTGTTAAGAAAGTTCATGGCGCGCTTCTTCCATTTTATGGTCAGTTTAATCGACCCACTGAAGCGGCTATTCGGGCTATTGTGACTAAATTTCGCACCAAATTTACATTGTTGGGACATTAAACCACCAACACGCTTACGTAGAGTGCAAACTGAAGAAAATATCGCAGCTCTATCGGCCGGCCAGTGTTAATGATGACCATCAATCGTCGCTGTTCGCAGCAATTGGGCCTCTGTTACTCAACAACTTGGAAAATTTTGCGAATGGATTTAGGTGTGAAGTTTCAAAATACAGCTGGTGCAAGAATTGAAGCCGAACGACCTACCGTAGCGCTGAATTTTTGGTGAATGGGCTCTTGGAAAGTTGAACGAAGATCCACTTCTTCATCGAAAAATTGTGTTCAGCGACGAAGCTCATTTTTGGCTCAATGGATACGTAAATAAGCAGAATTGTCGATTTTTGAGTGAAGATCAGCCAGAAGCATTGCAAAAGCTACCAATGCATCCAAAAAAAGTCACAGCGTGGTGCATCAATGGAACGTACTTCTTCAAAGATGCTGCGAATCGTAACGTAACTGTGAATGGTGAGCGCTACCGTGAGATGATATCCAACTTTTTTTTGCCCAAAATGCAAGAGCTTGACTTGCATGACATGTGGTTTCAACAAGACGGTGCCACATGCCACACAACATGCGTAACAATGGACTTATTGAGAGGCTATGTTAAAGCTCATGTCTATATAGACAAACCCGCTTCAATTGACGCATTGGATGACAACATTGAAGCATTTATTCGTGAGATATCGGCCGAAATGTTGGAAAGAGTATGCCAAAATTGGACTAAGCGGATGGACCATATGAAGCGCAGTCGCGGTCAACATTTGCATGAAATAATCTTCAAACATTAAATTATATGGACCGTACTATCGATTCAAATAAAGATTTCATAAATTTTTCTGAATTTTATGTGTTTTTTTTTTGAAAAATTTTCCTACAGCTCTTAAAAAATCACCCATTATATCCTTTGTATAAAAATATGCATGAGATCGAGGAATTGCAAGAGAATATTCGAAAGTCTGACAGAGGCGTGAAGTCGGCGTAGTCTAGTAGGTAGTGTGTTGGCTTATTAGACGTAAAGCCCGGGTTCGTATCACTAGTCAGACATCAAATGAAATATTATAAGAAAAAATATTTCTTCGGCGTCTTCCTCTAAGCAGATTTCTGGCAAAAACTCTGAGAGTAAATAAGCCTGCCATGAAAAAGTTTCTCAAACATCTGTCGTTCGGAAACGACGTTAAACTGTAGGTCCCGCCACTCACGTATGAAACTAAAACACTTGAGTGGTGTGAGAAGCTAGGCCGTAATCCTAATTGAAGGGTTGTAGTAGCCAATTGTGTATGATTGTAAGTCAGAGGAATTCAGAAGAAAATATCATCCAAAGTTGTGCAACTGGAAACTTCGATTACGTGTTGAAATCAGTTTCTATTGATAGAGTCATCTGGCAGAAGGATGTTGCTGTTGTTACTCCAACTAAGGTAAGAAATGAAACTTTGAATGAATGAAACTACGAATTAGGCTACCTTAAAATGTTAGTCGCTTTGTGTTTGAACAAAGTATTGTGTGTCATAATGCCGCTGTACAAAATATATACAATGTATTCTATTTCGAAACGTCGTCAATGTGTATTTTCAACGCAGTCAAAAAGCAATCAGGCATCGAATTTATAGTTGATGCATTGCTTGGTTACTTTGCATATCTACATAGTTTATATACAGTAGTAGAACTGCATACAAACTTTGTATTGATACATTTTGGAAGGCAGCCTGTAAACTGTAAACTAGAGATCAGCTTCTATTGACAGAGTCATCTGGAGGAAAGATATTGCTATTATTACTCCAACTAAGGTAAGAAGTGAATTGCCTAAACGTCAGAAGCCGTTTGGCATGCTTTTTACGGCGATAGTTAGGTACATAGAAGTGGCCGTCCCCTCACAAAAGTTGGAATAGACACATATCGGCCAAAGGATGCTCTTTGTGATACCACAGTTGTCTACTTACAGTTGCCTATTCAACACACAAATCATGAGTGCTGTGACAAAAGTGAGATTGTATTCCTGACTAAAGCATTAAATTTGATTAAAAGTTATTCGTTAGTTAGTTAGTTTTTTTTTGGCTCGTAAAATCTGGCCAAGGCTCGATGAGGGGCCACACAATGAGTCTACTTAAACTCCAAAGAGGCGCGCTCAGTGTAGTTGTCGGTGTCATTACGGGGCATTTCATTATGAGTACGCATGCGAAGCGCATTGGTCTTGGACACCTTGCTAACGACTCCTGCAGAAGCTGCAGAGATAAGGAAGAAGAGGAGACTGTCCCTCACCTGTTAGGCCCGGCTCTTTGCCAAAGGAGAAGGAAGTACTTGGGTACTTACTACATGGTACTTACATCTGGAGGAATTGTCAAGGCTTGACATTGGCAGCCTAAATCGCTTCATCAGGAGCTCCGAGTGGTTTCAAGACTAGGGGATAGCGGATAACTGTGATAGCACAATGGGCCCAATGCGGCCTAACTGAGTCCATCCAAGAATTTTTCTTGGATGCACCTCTACCTACCTACCTACCTATTCGTTAGTTTTTTGCAATATTAAAAGCCTTAAAACCATATTTCTGCAAAAATATGAAGTCACCGTAGTCTAGTAGGTAATGTGTTGGCTTATTTTATTATCAAAACGAAAATATGAAAAAATATTTCATGGGCAACTTACTCTCAACAGATTTCTGGCAAAAACTTTGAGTGGAAATAAAAATTGCAATGAAAAGTTTCCCAAAAAACTCTGTCTTTCGGAGTCGACTTTAAACTGTAGGTCCCGCCAGTCATATATCAAATTATCAGACACAACATAAGTGATGTGAGAAGCTAGGTTGTAATCCTGACCGAAGGGTTGTAATGACCAATATTATGTTATGTTATGTAATGCTTCAAAAAATTATTAAAAACACAAATCATGTGTAAAAAATACATCGTGTGTTATGTATGAATCTAGTACTACAGCACTGCCAGCTTGATTACACAGCCCTGCAAATTTTGACTTTTTTGTGCAAATAAGATGGCTCCAAGTGTTTCCGAAGGCATTTTGCGCGCTGAACACGAATCTGGTTTCAAAAACTTTCCTTCACGTGAAGGGTTGAAACGCCTAAAAATAGCCTTTTTGGCCATTTTTGAAACATTGTAGAGCTAAACACTGACGAGTCGAAACCATCAGAAATTGACAATTGATCTTTGCTCTTTAAAATGAGCCCAAAGCCAAATTGCTTGCATGCACCCTTAAAGTAGGGGGTGGATTCATGTCAAGGGGTGCAACAGAAAAACAAACACATTACGGAGGTCCTTAAAAATTAATCAGTTTTATTTGAAAATTGTTACTCGGGGATTTTGTAGTCGCTGATTACAGATTTTCATTCAGATTTAAAAAATACAAAATGGTGGATCCAATATGGCGGTCGAGGTTTATAAAATTTAATCAGATTTACTTCAAAACTGTTACTCGGGGGTTTTTGGGGTCGCTGATTACAGATCTTCATTCAGATTTAAAAAATTCAAAATGGCGGATCCAATATGGCGATCGAGGTTTATAAAAATTAATCAGATTTACTTCAAAACTGTTACTCGGGGGTTTTTGGGGTCGCTGATTACAGATCTTCATTCAGATTTAAAAAATTCAAAATGGCGGATCCAATATGGCGATCGAGGTTTATAAAAATTAATCAGATTTACTTCAAAACTGTTACTCGGGGGTTTTTGGGGTCGCTGATTACAAAAAACTCTGAGAGTAAATAAAATTGCAATGAAGTCGTTCGGAGTCGACTTTAGACTGGTCTGTAGTCTGAGTGTAATTTAGATCGCTTCCACGTGGTGCACTCTGGAAAATATAGTATTATCAATTCTATAGCTAAATGATCTTTAAGAAAAAAATCAGGTTTAATATAAAAAAAATAATTTTTTATATCATACATACATACGTATGCATTTACTTAACTGGCCATTACAACCCTTCAGTCAGGATTTAGACCTAGCTTCTCACACCACTTATGTTGTGTGCATTATTTTTATACATCTTATATTTAGGTAATTATCTGAAAGCATTTCCCCTTGGCTTTTAATCTTTTAATTCGTCTGAAAAAAACAATTTCATACAAAAAGCATAACATTTTTAATTTGAACAAATCTTTCCTTCTCTTAGAAAAAAAATTCCTTTTTTTGTACAAAAAAGTTTCGAAAAAATCTCAAAAAAATTTCAGTTTATAACCGGAAAACAAAAAAAAAACAAAAAAACACTCTTTGAACTTTTTTCCTTAAAAGTAAATAAGTGTTGTTTTCGTTACAACATAACTTTTAAATAATTTTATAGGTTGGCTAGATTTATAGAAACATACACATGCCTATGCCTTCATTATACATATTCAAACTGTACAGATTTAGAGAAACAAAACTAACTCAGTCGATGTGTATGTGTGTGTTTATGTTTATCTTTTATAATCAAAAGTATTTATAGGCAATTTAACTAAATAAACACATACAATCGTCATAGAAAATAAATAAAAACATATGAGCCATGCGAAGACAAACAAACACTTATACATACACACGCACACACGAATACGAATACCAATACAGGAAACCTAGGCTTACGGCCTACATACGAAACACATTAAAAAACCCTTTTTTCCCTTGCACTCATACTCTCTTTCGTTTTTATTACACAAAGATAAACAATTTTCAACACTATTGCACACAGACGTACTGTTCGTATGCGAATTATATACACACCGAGAGAGAGATAGAGAGAGAGAGCGAGAGAGAGACGTTATTACTTATGCCAGGATTATAAATTGTGAAAAATAAATACAAAAAAAAAACATTAGAAGTGTTTGTGTTTTTATTTCTCTCTCTCTCTCTTTCTTTCTTTCTCTCCTTTCCTTTTTTTTTTGTTTTTATTTTTTCTATACAAGTGTAAGTAAAAGTTGATCTAATCCTTTATCTTTTTTAAACTGTGTGTATGTGTGTGTGTTTTATTTACCAACAACAATAATAATTTTGCCTAAAGGCTTTAGAAACAAAACAAAGCAAAAAAAATCTTTTAAAAGTATAGTTTGCTGGTATGGAATATGTATGGCATGGCATGGGTATCAGTTTCATTTTAAGTTGAAACTTTATTAAGTGTTTATTAGCAGGGATTTATATTTTTTCATTTCATATTTTAACTACAAATATTAAGAGTTCTTTAGCTTTTTCTGTTTTTATTTGCTTTAATTTATGAAAAAATAATATAAAAAAGGGTTTAAAATACATGGGCATAACTGTCAGGCATATGCCTCACATATATAATTAAAATGGAATTTAATGTGGAAGATATTTACAGTTTAATTGATTCGAAATTTGTTAACGAGGGTTGTTTTTTAAATTTAAGACAGATCTTTCAGTCCTCAATAAACTTTCATGGTTTAATTACTCACTTACTTGCATACTTAATTGGTCATTAAAACCCTTTAGTCAGGATTATGACGTAACTTCTCACACCACCTATGTTGTGTCTGATAATTTTATACATGAGTGGTGGGACCTATAGTTTAAAGTCGATTCCGAACGACAGAGTTTTTTGAGAAACTTTTCATTGCAATTTTTATCATCCACCTAAAGTTTTTGCCAGAAATCTGCTGAGAGGAAGTTGCCCATGAAATATTTTTTCATATTGTTACATAAATCGAAACGACCTAATATCGTTTAACATTAAAAACGATAAACAAAAGACACACGATACAAAACACACTAACGCAAGGAATACAATGAACGTGTTGATTATCTAAAGCTGCACGCACACATATGTATGACGAACCTGGTTGCGGCTAGCACCAACAACAACATAAAGTATACCAGCTCCGACAAATATGTAACGGACAACATAAGCAAAGTACACAAACAACAAATGTACTAGCAGTAGAGTTCTCGAGAAGGCGCGAGCGACAACCTTCCACATCGAGAACGTTCATCATACTGATTGCGTGCGTGCGGACTATAAAAGGGCTGGACAAAGCAAGTAGCAGTCAGGGTTAATTCAGTCATTCTTGTGTGAAGACGCGTTGCGGTTCGAACGTACAAGCGGCGTTGCGTACAAAAAGGTTGTAAGCAGAGAAGATCTAACGAACAGTTGTTAGTGTTATCGCGGACAGAAGTGTAAAATAGAATAGTGTACAAGCAAATTGTTGTTGTATCGTTAAGTTCTATACGGTGGCACACAAAAGTAGTGTGAATAATAAAGAGAGTTTAACTGTAAATAACCACATATTTGTTTTTACTTTATTTGCAATTAACGAACTCATATTTAAACGTTTTTAAAAAGGTAAAAACGTAACAATATTCTCTTTTTTATAAAAAATAAGTCAACACATTACCTACTAGACTACGGTGATTTCATATTTTTGAAGAAATATGCTTTTAAAGCTTTTAGTATTGCAAAAAACCCACCTATGTTGTGCGAGTTAACTTTATCCATTAGTGTCGTCAGACTCCGAACAATAGATTTGTAAGAAAATTTTTATTGCAATTTGATTTCTTCTCAGAATTTTTGCCAGAAATTTGCTGAGCGGCAGTCGCCGAAGAAATATTTGTTTCATATTTCGTTTTGTTGAAATGTCTGATCCGGGGTTTGACACGAGGCCTCATGTCCAATAAGCTAACACACTACCTACTAGACTAAGGCAACTTCAATTCGGAAAATAGTTTGCTTTAATAGCTGGGACAGTTGTTTCATACCTTTAATAAAGATCAGAGATCAGCAATGAATAATTTTTTCGCTACTCATAAGCCCTCATGAAATTTTGAATATAAGTGAGTCAACAATATTGAAATTTAACTATGCGCCCTGATACTATTCATACAACGCGGATTTATAAGTACATGGTGCAATGAGTATGCGTACAACGCTGACATCAAACTCATACCATTTGAAATATGTTTGATTCATAAGCCTACAAATTTCGATTCATAACTTTAGAAAAATACTTATAATACTGTTCACGCTGGCCACCCTACTTTTAAGTCTTAGATATAAGTTTAGTTTAAGTGTATAAACCACCCCTGTGTTTATATAAAATTATTGTGAATTGATAAGAATATACATGAAAAGAGACCACTACCCGATCAACCCCCAACCCGAAGGTACGTTTTGTGTACAAATAAATAATAATTTAATTATTTGAAATTAATACATTTTGTATTTTATTTACCCCAACTCTCACCAAATATTTTATTTTATTCTCTCCCTGCGCAGCCCACAAATACTGTTACGAAAATGAAAACATCGTTTAACAATAAACAAAAACAAAGACAACAAACTTGGTTGCATATACCAACAACAACATGAAAGGAAAGGCGATCGACAAGTATGAAAGAAAGCAACAACAAACAACGTAAGCAAAATACACAAACAACAATCAAGTAGCGATAGAGCTATCGAGAAAGCGAAACCCCGAACGTTCTACATCGAAAACCTTCATCAGACTGAATACGCGAGCATATAAAACGGCAACACAAAGCAGGCAACCAGTCAGTAATAATTCAGTCAGTCTTGTGTGTAGACACCTTGTGGGCGAAGTAAACAGTTTGAAGATCGCTATTGTGAAGATCTACCGAACAAGTGTTGTTGCTTATAAGAAAGTTGTAAGCAGAAGAAGAATAACAAGCAAAACAAATTAATTGTTGTAACAAATTGTATACGGTGGCACACAAAAGTATTGTTACGTTTTTACGTTTTTAAAAACGTTTAAATATGAGTTCGTTAATTGCAAACAAAGTAAAAACAAATATGTGTTTAATTTCGGTTAAACTCTCTTTATTCTTTACACTACTTTTGTGTGCCACCGTATAGAACTTAACTAACGGTACAACAATAATTTGCTTGTACACTATTCTATTTCACACTTCTGTCCGCGTTAACACTAATAACTGTTCATTAGATCTTCTCTGCTTACAACCTTTTTGCAAGCAATACCACTTGTACGTTCAAACCGCAACGCGTCTTCACACAAGTCTGACTGAATTAGAACTCACTGCTGCCTGCTTTGTCCAGCCCTTTTATTGTCCGACACAACCAGTCTAACGAACATTCTTGAAGTGGAAGGTTCGTGATCTAGCCTTCTCGAGAGCTCTATTGCTAATACATTGTTGTTTGTGTACTTTGCTTACGTTGTACATCCCTTTTTGTCGCATGCATGTTGTTGTTGATACCAGGCGCAACCAGGTTCGTTGTACATATGTGTGTGTGCAGCTTTAGAGAACCAACACGTTCATTGTATTCTTGGTGTTAGTGTATATTTGTATCGTGTGGCTTTTGTTTATCGTTTTTGTTGTTAAACGATATTAGGTCGTTTCGATTTGCGTAACAGTATTGTAAACAATAAAGAGTTTAATTGAAACTGAACACAAACACACAACCATTTGGTGGAGTATTTTAGTGTTCGTATGCGAATCATACTTATTTTGTGATTCGTGTACATACATGTTGTGTTATGGAAGTCGAAATCAACATCATACGTGTTGTTAAGTATGAATATGAAGAGTACTTCAAACTTTGTATATGAGTAGAGGTTCCATGATATTAAAATAAGTATGAATGAGTATAAGTATCAGAAATTATGAGTATATTACACGATTCTACTCATCTTTTTGAATACTAATTGCTGATCTCTAAGTAAGATTTGTGAAAGGGTCAGAAAATAAATCAAACATATGCTTCTACATCTGTAGAAGGTGTTGAGAATGAATTCTATTGATTTTAATAGGTAAGGCTATAGTATTTAAATTCGAAATTCTTTAAAAGCTATGCAAATTGAAATGTTCCATATTTGATGGCTTATTAATAACATTATAAATAGGCCTCAAATTGAAAAAAGAAAAACTTGTGCTTTAATCTTCTATGTTTGTTTCATAATACTTTTGGCAATACTTTGTCAAAAAATTATCCTAATGTGCCTATGTTTCCCTTTCTCTTTTCTTCGTTACGGTTTGCCGTTTGCTTGTCATGGGAAAATAAAAATTCGTTTTAAAACAATTTCCACTTTTTATGGCTTAAATATCAACCAATCAATGAACTTTTTTTTTTCTTTCCAAACAATTTAAATTTGAGGCACGTGATGTCATTTATTTGAACATAAATTATCAACAGAAAAAACCAACAAAAAAAAACACAAAAAACGAAACAAAAATTGGGGAAATAAAGTTGGCTGGCTTCACTGGCTGGTTGGCTGGCTGGTTGTGTTACAATTTGTTTTGCCTTGCTTCTCCTCGCCTCGCCTCGTGTTTTATTTATTTGACATGAAAAAGTTATTAAACTTCGTTTCGTTTTTTTTTCCGTTTTTTCGTTCGTTTTATTGTTGATAATGCCAGTGTATACAATGATAAAATAATCATATAATGTTTATTGTTGTTGTTGTTGTTGTTTTTTTATTGTTGACAAGTACTGTGTTTGGCTTTGTCTTTTACTTCCCATTTTTTTTCATCGTGAAACCACTGGCCAAGCTGGAGTTCATTTTGAATGTTTTTTTGGTTCCTGTTTTTTTTATATGAAATGTTGGCCAATAAATGCTGGCTGGTTAAGCTTTATTTGTTTATTTGGGACTTTATTTCATTATAAAAATGAATTTGAAATTTTATTATAAAAAAAGAAAGAGGTAAAGAGCGTATATTTTAATGCAATTGTGTTTGTATATAAAAAAAAGAGCATGTTTAAGGAAAATATCAAAAATTTAATCATATTTTAAAGGTAATTTCTTTGAAAGTCTGAATAAATTTGAAGAGAAAGAAAGAAAAAAAAATTTATTTGCTTCCCATAAGCAAATATTTTACAGAGGCAAACAGTTTTGTTTGTATTCACAAAATTTAATATTCTTTCATTCAAATTTTCCTATTCATTTGCATTATTAATAATAAATATTGAAATCAATTTAATTCTTAAATAAAAACAAAAAAGGGAAAAAAGGGGCTGTTTCTACATCCAAGAATCCAGAATAAAAAAGACTAAAAATTTACAAAAAACGTATGAAAATAACTGAAGAAATCATCATGAGCCATCACTTTCGAGGTGGCCGCAAAGTAACTATTCTCCGTTAAAATAAGAGGAAACTTAAGGCAGCAAATCTTATTGGAAATCTCAAGATTTTATATGGAAAAGTAGAATGTCTTCTACTTCTTAGACTCGAGGACATAGAGACTCTAAGCAGAACATCTTCTGCTTGTCTCACACGAGAGACCGCAAGCTCAGTTTCGTTAAAAGAGTAAGGAGCGTACCCAAAATAATGCGAAATGACTCATAAAAAAATGAAATCAAAATTCTGTACAGAGTGGAAGTAGGAAGAGTAGAGTACAGAGCTTGAACATTAATAATGTTCAGGAAAAAAGAACTTAAAAGTAGAATGCCTTCAGAAAGGAGAAAAATAATAAAAATACTGTCATATATTCAGTCTGTCCCTAAGGCTCATAGCAAATGTATATTTACGTCTAAGGCATTACTGAAGTGTCATATCGAACTCGATAAACTGGCCTAAATTATTATGATGTGGCTAGTCGAACATGAGAGGCACAAAGCGATTAACATGGCAAATGTCTGTCTATGCAAAAAGTGCGCCTAAGGAGTCCCACTTCATTTTTTCCTTTCTTCAGGAGTCTGCTGAAAGAAAAGATGAGGAAATGATCACTATATGTCGTGTGGAGATATTGACATGACACTGATGATCTCGAACATTTCAAACACTGCTCAGACTTCCCACTACAAGAACAGACTTTACTCTGCAACTGAGTAGAAAAAACTGAAAAACACTTCCAGTTTGACTTACAAGCCAATATACTTGCAGATTAATATGCGTGCAATAAGTGCCTGTCTAGGATGGGACATTTTCAATACTAATACATGCAGCTGGATCTGTTAGAAAGAGCACTTGATTATAATATGTTGCTATAGAGCAAGCACGTTGGGCTCTTGGCACCTCTTGAAGAAGCTGGTCCAATGCCTAAAAGGAGTAGGCCTGTAACAATTGAGCACTGGGCAAAAAGCTATAATGGTAGGTAGGTAGGCAGTAGTGGCTGTCAACCCAAGAACACTTAGGCAATGTATGCTACAGCTTTACATTTCTCCTAACACAGGAAACATTCGAAGCTTCTGATGAATCTATTAAAACTCTCAAAGTAGGCAAAACGAAAAATGAAAATTATTTCATTGGACGGCTTCTTCTCAGCTGTCTTCTGGCAAGAAATCTCTATGAAAAGTTTCTAACATTCGGAGTAGACGTTAAACTGTAGTTTTAACTACTCATGGATAAATTTAACACGCACATATATGTGAAAAGCTAGATTGCAATCCTGACTGAAGCATTGCTTCGATCAATTAAATCAGTAAGTAAGTGTTTAGAGTTTGAAAAGACATTCCGTGTTCCGGGGAACCCACCTGACATTTACAGAATTTATAACTGAATCATCTATTCCAAGCTCGTAGCACCTCATAAGGGTTCCAAGAGCAAAGAACCCACCCGGAAGGTAAATGGATACGCCCTATAACGGTAACTCATAAGCTCTGCTGTTTCTTGGAATGTTTATATAGCCCTGCCACCCTTATGATGTGAAATTTATTCTGCCATCTCGTTGATCGACTCTGTATACCATGTTTTATTGGAACCAACTATCTGACTAACAAACAGTATTGTATTCCCTTTCTGGAGGTATTGTGATCATAGCTGGCAGATAAATGAGGCACCAAATCGTCAAATATTTGAGAAAAATCGTCAAAATCGTCAAAGACGTTTATTAAAATCGTCAAAAAATCGTCAGAAAAAATAAATAAATAAATTAAAAGTTTTAAAAACCAAAATTATTTCTATTGTAGTAAACATGTATGTACATATCAAAAACAAAACATTAAAAAAAATATTTTTTAAAATTAAAAGCTGGCGTCCCTCATCTTCATTTATTAATTTTTTTCAAAAAACGGAGAAACTTTATACCATTATCAGGAAAAAATTGTTTAAGGATTAAACAATGTATCCCAGTGTTGTTTATTGACACATCTTAATCTATGGGTGGTATAAATATTAAGGAGTCAGAAGCTCTTGACATTCTGAGCATGAAAATTCAGTGTTTTGTTGGCTTCAACCGACACATTTTTCAGTTCCTTCAGTTCCTTCTTAAGATCTTATGATCTTACTATTTACACCATCTGTAACCGACCGAGACTGGAATACAAATCTCATGTATGGGTCGGTGCCTCAACGTCTATTTTGAGGTTTCTCGATCGTGCACAGGAGAGGTCGTCGTTAATGGCGGTAGTGTATCCAACTCCATTGAATCATTGGAGCATCGTTGCAATGTGGTATGTGTTTCACTGTTCTATCGCTTCGACAAAAGGATTTTTCTCGAAAATTATATATTCCTACTTAACGCCCTCTTTGTCGGCCACCACTTCCGTATGTGGTCGTGTATTACAGTAAAAATACGTTTTTTAGTCGGACTATTCGTATGTGGAACTAAATTCCTGCAGAGGCCTTTCCTGTTACTTATGGTATAAATATATACAAGCCTAGTATCCATAAACACTGTTTTCTTTTTCCTTCTTCACATAACTTATTTTCATAGTTCCAAACACAATGCCATCGATCCCCTGAGTGTTGGTCCTACGAAACAAATTAACGGCGCTTGCCTCTGTTCTTTCGATGGTAATATTAGAAGCTATACTCGAATTTTTAAAATTGTCTGCAACGACAAGTGATAAATTATCCCAACTACGCGGTTATTTAAGAGTTGTAATTTTTCGGCTTTTAAGGGGTTAAAAAGGAATAAAATACAGAAAAATCATCACAGGTATCCGAAAGTAACTTAAAAATATAATAATTTACTCCTCGTTTTAACTAACATAAATTTCCAAAGAGTAACAATTGCAAAGTAAATACAAAGCTAAAATGGCTTAATGTACTAAAGTAAAGAATATGATGTAAATTTTTCATTTCCAAAAATCGTCAAAATAAGGACATAAATCGTCAAATCGTCAATATGATATTTTTGGACCTCAAAATGGTCAAAATGACGATAAATCGTCAAATCTGGCAGCTATGATTGTGGTCCTTAATAATCAACAGACCAGCTGGAATGGATGAGACTTTCTTCGTAAAGACTTTGTAATGGGCCGATAGCCTTATCACATAATCTTATATCTGCGAATTATAAACAATGCCTTCTCAACCACAGCTTCATCCTCATTACCTTACTTTACATTGCCTTACACCAGGTGTATGAGTTATATTCGTTACAATAATTATTAATCATACGCATCGTATGCTGGAAAAGGAATTGTTAGCGAATATACAATAAAAAATGAAAACAAATTTCTCTTTTGTTGCAACAAAACATCTTTTATTGTGCAATCTTTCTCTGTGTATTCATGTCGTTGTGTATGTGTTGTTTACCCGCCCCCCCTCCTCCCGTTTACAAATTAACTTGTATAATTTCCTGAGTATTTTCCTAAAGAATTCCCTTTTTTTATTGGCATTTTATTTGACAACCTGCTGCTTTATTTAAATGACTTGCCATTCTATTTTGTATTCGACATTACGTTTATAGTTGCATGAAGCGAACATGCAATTGAGAAAAAGAAGAGAAATGTTTTCTGCAATAAATTTGCAACATTTCAATGCAATTCCTCGCTCTCCTCTCTTTCTCAGTCTGTCTCTTTCTATTTTTATTATTATTATTATTTGTGTAGTTTTTATTTCTTTATTACGACTTTTAGTACGTTTTCTTCCTGCACACACACTTACACCACTTCTCATTCACCCTTTATATGTTCATTTAAAAATAGCAACAGTAACCTGCTGCGTTTTAGCAGCAACATCTTTGCAACACAATACAAACGAACGAACGTTTAGTTGGAGTTGCAGTTGCGTTTTGTATTTGTATTCGTATTTGCATTTGTTACCTGATTTCCAACTACAAATATCACAACTACTCTTTTTGTATGTGTATGTGTGTGTGTACATGAGCTATATTGTGTCTTTCCATTTTTATTTACAGTTAATCTCCTGTTTATTTGTATTGCCCATACTCTCTTACTCTTTACACGCTAAGCTATTGTATTGTGTACGAAAGATGCTGGGTTTAGAGTCAGTTACCCAAGTTTATTTATTTTATTTTAACAAAGTCCCTGTCTCTCTCTCTCTCTTTTTCGCTCCTTCTCCCCCTCTATATAATATAACAAATGGTAACAATTGTTAATAAAATGAATCAATGATTTCTTTCTCTTTCTTTTATTCTTATTTTTATTTCTTCGTTTTTTTTTATTGGCAGCATGACTTAAGCATTACAAATGCAAATCTGCAGAAAATAAAGAAAAGAAAATAATCGTCAGAGAAAACTAAAGAAAAACTGAAGCAAATAAAAGCATTTTAAACTAATACTGGTGGGGGGGGGGATTACTTTACATTCTTTACCATTAAATTGTAAAATAATACTCATGGTATTGTACGAGCATAATACCAAATAAATATCTTAAATGGGGAAATTGATGCCAGTAAAGAAAGAAGAAAAATAAAAGAAAACAAGCAAGGGAGAGGTGAAAGTAAAGAAGGAAAATCTCAGGGATTTGTTAAAGGAATAGAAAGCGAATAAAGGCTTTTTTAATAAATAATTGCTAATAATTGGGAATTAGGAAAGAGCATCAAATTAAAAACCGGAGTCCGTCAAGGTTGTGTGCTGTCACCACTCCTCTTTAACTGCGTCCTCGATGTAGTGATGCAAAAGTCAACAAATCGTAGGAGAGGGATGACATGGGGTCTACAAGACAGATTAGAAGACCTGGACTATGCGGATGACATATGTTTAAAAAGCCATTCTTTCTCCGACATGCAGTAGAAACTGGATCTAAAGGGTGTTTTTTTATAGAGGTATAGAACTTTAAGTTGGCATTACTTTTGAAGATGGCGACTGATTTAACAGCTGTCAAGTGATTTATTCTCAGTTGGGTTTGGCAATTCATCATGAATAGACTCACGCCTGAACAACGCTTGCAAATAGTGCAATTTTATTTCGAAAATAATGGTTCTGTGCGGAAAACGTATCGCGCACTACGTCCATTTTATCGTCGACAAAATCGTTCATCAGAGCAGTTAATTTGATTAACCATGGAACGTTTTCGCACCACGTTTACTTTTATTGATAACTCGCATCCCCAGAGACGCTGTACGGTGCGTACAGAAGAAGCTCATAAGCGAATTTTGTTTAGCGATGAAGCGCACTTCTGGTTGAATGGCTACGTCAACAAATAAAACTGCCGCATTTGGAGTGAAGGTAATCCTCAAGTGTATGTGGAAACACCGTTACATCCAGAAAAACTGACTGTTTGGTGCGCTTTATGGGCTGGTGGAATCATTGGTCCGTACTTTTTCAAAAACGATGGTGGCCAGAACGTTACAGTCAATGGTGATCGGTATAGAGCCATGATTACTAACTTTTTCATTCCTGAATTGAATAACCATGATGTCCAGGAGATATGGTTTCAACAAGACGGCGCAACATGTCACACAGCTCGTGCCACAATAGATTTATTGAAAGACACGTTTGGTGACCGCCTAATTTCACGTTTTGGACCTGTGAATTGGCCTCCAAGATCTTGTGATTTAACACCGCTAGACTACTTTCTGTGGGACTATGTAAAGTCATTGGTCTATGCGGTAAAGCCACAAACGCTTGACCATTTGGAAGACAACATTCACCGTATTATTGCCGATATACGGCCACAAATGTTGGAAAAAGTCATCGAAAATTGGACGTCCAGATTGGACTACATCCGCGCCAGCCGTGGCGGTCATATGCCAGAAATCATATTTAAAATGTAATGCCACAAGATTATCTTTCGGATAAATAAAATTCATGTCAATCGAATAATCCGTCGTTGTTTTATTGCAAGTTCTATATCTCAAGTTCTATATCTCTATTAAAAACACCCTTTAGTTGCGAAACCGCAAAGTTTGCTGGATTAAAGATGAGTATCCACAAAACCAAATCACTCCGAATGAATGCTAACGCAACGGGGAAATTCTTAATATACGACAAGGAAATTGATGAAGTGGAGTCCTTCTGCTATCGATAAATCCGGCGGTTCATCAGCAGGTATTGCCAGCCGTATTAATAAGGCACGCGATGCTTTGCCCAACTTAATCACGTTTGGAAATCATCTAATATATCGAGACGCACCAAAATTAAAAATTTCAACTCCAACGTCAAATCCACATTACTTTACGGTTGCGAAACGTGAAATTCCCAGTCTCTTCAGGTATTTGTTAACAAATGCCTGCGTAGAATCATGCATGTTTACTGGCCCAACTCTGTTCAAATACAAACCAGCAACCAATAGAGATGGAAATAGGAAGACGCAAGTGGGGTTGGAACCCCCAGGGAAGCAGGCGCATCGGACGACCACCACACACCTGGAAACGCCAAATCACAATCGAATAATCCAAACTACGTCTATAGTGGAACGAAGTCAAACACCGCGCTGACGATCGTGCTCATTGGAATCTACTTGTTGCGGCCCGATGCTCCCTAGAGGAGTAAGAGGAACATACATATATGTATGTATATATAATAATTGGGAAGGTGGTATAAGAGGAATTACAAGAATTAAAACAAATTTCTGGATTCCTTATAAGGCTATCGAAGGCTGCCTTGGAGTCAACAAAAAGATGGTGTTTTTTTTTACACAAGTTTTTACGCAATGTGATGACTTCATAGGGCGTACCAAGTGAGATGTTATTGCTGCCTTTAGCGTTATTAGACAGAAAGAAGTGCATTAAGATGGGTTTGGTAGTAAATGAGGAGAAAATGAAGTATATGTTGTCGGCAAATAGGGACTATGCGGGGCATCGAATCCAGTTTAGAGCCGCTAACTACTCTTCTTTCAACTCTTCTATATCGATATTGTCAGTCAGTTTGTTTATCTTGGCACAGGCGCTGCCAGCATAAATATTCTCACTCTGGCAATCAAGTATAGAATCACTCTTGCCAACAGTTGTTATTATGGTCTCAATAGGCAATTGAGTAACAGAGACAGTTCCCGTACAACGAAACTAATACGCAGAGGCTCATCCTTCCCGTGATTCTTTATGCCACAGGAATGTGGGCGCTTTTAACCACTGATGTAGCAGTCTTGAGAATAAATACACACACACAACTGGTCATTACAACCCTTTAGTCAAGATTACAACCTAGTTTCTCACACCACTTATATTGTGTGTGTTAATTTTTTTATATATGAGTGGCGGGACCTAGAGTTTAAAGTCGATTCCGATAGAGGGATTTTTGAAGAAACTTTTCATGGCAATTTGATTTACTCTCACAGTTTTTCTAAAAATCTGCTGAACTGAAATCGCCGAGAGAAAAATTTTTTCATATTTCCGTTAGTTGCAGAATGTCAGCCATGGGGTTCGAGCCGAGGCCTCACGTCTAATAAGCCAACACTCTACCTACTAGACTATGGTGACTACATAACTGTACTATACTCACGAAAAAACCTCTCTGTTACCAGCAGAAATGTTGTCAGACTGGCGATCTACGCTTGATCACTCTTGCAGTAGGTTCTACTATGGTCTCAATAGGCAATTGAGTAGCAGAAACAACTCTCTTACGACGAAACTAATACCCTACACGACGCTCATTCTCCCCGTGCTTCTTTATGGAGCAGAAACATGGACACTAGTAGTATCCAGTCTTTAGCAGTTTTGAGAATATTCAAGAGAACACTTTTACGTAAGATCCGATCCAACAATGAACTGTATAAGCTCTTCAAAGGCATGATCGGCTATTAAGCAGCCTTAAGAATGTCCAAGAGAGCACTTCTACTCAAGATCTTCCGTCCAGTGCGAGTTGACGACAATTTTCGCATTCGAACTTAAAATGGACGCCATGGACGTTATGCAACACATTAACACCCAACGCCAGCATGGACTCGACCATGCCATTCAGTTTGAAGAGGATACTCCGGTGAGATGAGTATTTGATACGCGTAAAAGTAGTGGAGACTTACAGCAAAAAATGGCAATTCAAACGTGAATACTTTCCAAGCATTGGGGGGTAATTATGGTTGCCAAAATCAAGCCGTGTGATCAAACGCAATCCCGTTGATCTGCTAATTGGGTGCTAGAGTAGAGGCTTTCCATGTTGGATTATGGAACAAAATTTTCCTTACCAATGAAACTCATTTTTCACTAGGCGGCTCTGTCAGCGAACAACACGGTTGCTTGTGGGGTTGGGAGAACCTCGAGATGACTGTGGAAAAGCAATAGTATCCGGAAAATGGACAACGACGATTGATTTAACGTGGGTACCTGCCCGCATGGACCAAATCCCATGGTGCCTTTCGCACAGGGTGAAATACAATGCGTCTACCAACGCCCCCAGATGTAACAGACTTCTACACCTGAGTACCAATTCGAAGCCATGTATTTGGAAATGACTTCCCCTTTGGTTAGGAGCGGAGCCTATCTAAAAACTCCTCCCGATCATTGGGTCACGGCACCCGGTTGAGAATGCAACTCCGGAAAATGGACAATAAGACCTTCTCTTAATTCACCTTTTCCTTACCTTTAAAACCTTATCCAGTAATTTAATATCCCCTTTTTTTCTTTCACATCTAAAGCCCTTTTATTTCTGTAGTTAAGGTTTACAATTTTAATTACGTTTCTAATTGTAATCCCACACTTTTTTCTCTCACTACCTCCTTAATAGTAACACATGTACACATATGATATACAAGTTTAATTACATTTTAATTGATATTACTCATACGCTTGAAAGCCTATTTTTTTCTCCGCTGTCGGCTCTAATTAAGATGCCACAGTCGATTTAAGCTGCTAATAAAGCATCACCAGGTAAATGTTATTTAAAATTAGAATTTAAAGCGAAAAAAAGAAAAGGATTTTAAATAATTAAGATTAAGACTTGCAATGACAACAATTTGAATTACCTTAGTAACGTATGTACATGCCAAAGGAGGGAAGCTAAAGATATCAAAGTATAACACCAGAAGGCATGTATTATAGATACAGAGTTTCAGGAAGCTTTAAGCAAATTTTTTTCAAATAGACTTGAATGACTTTAACTTCTTGTGGCAGGGGTAATTAATTAAAGCATATACAACAAAATAACCTTTTTTTTAGATATGATTAGCGCCTTTTATAACCTGTAAGCATCTGTCATTTATTCACATTTAGCCACTGAATAATATAATGGAAAGAACAAAATGTCTTTATTTTTACGAAAATAACGAATTCTGTAATACTAAATCTTGTTTTCCATGAGGATTTGCAGGACTAGACAGTAATAATGGAAAGACAAATAGCCCAGGTCTAGATACAGCCAAGACCGTTTAACATTAAAATTATAAACAAAAGCTACAAAAGCTACAAAAACAAAAACGACGAACTTGTCTTCAAATTATTGCATTGAGTAATACAATAAAAAATGTTTTAATACGGGATCTTTAATATCCCCTTTCCAGCATGGTTTTTTAAAAGTCGACTATCACTAATCCTCTTGAATTTACTACACATGTTTTCAGGGGTTTTCTTGCCAGAGCTCGGACTGATGTAATTTATACTGATTTCAGTAAAGCTTTTGATAGGGTTGATCATAGAATTTTGCTTCTTAAACTTTCATTAATCGGTATTCCTGATATTATTCATCGTAGGCTAGACTCCTACCTCTCCCTTAGAACTTAGAGGGTATTGTTTAGGAATGTATTGTCTAAGACTGTTTATGTTACTTCTGGTGTTCCGCAAGGTAGCCATTTGGGTCCTTTACTATTTTTATTGTTCCTTAATGATCTTCATTGTGCTATTTCTGATTGTAATATTCTGATGTATGCTGACGACGTTAAATTATTTTATACTTTTGATGATGATCATGGTCAGGCTGTTCTTCAGCGAAATATTGATTTGTTTGTAACTTGGTGCAGAATTAATTTAATGGATCTAAACTTGAAAAAATTTAAATGCATGGTTGTCTCTCGCTGGGGCGTAATTGCGTCCACTTATGTGATTAATTCTTGCCCTTTGGAAACTGTGACTACATTTCTTGATTTGGGAGTATTATTGGATATGAAATCTGTCTTTTATTGATCATATTAGTATGATGATTGGCAAAGCTCGGGCTGCTCTTGGTTTTGTTAAAAGATGGGCTAGGGAACTCATTGATCCTTATATAACAAAACTGCTATACATTGCACTTGTTAGACCTATTTTGGAATATGCGTCTATTATTTGGAATCCATACTATCGTTGTCATAGTGATTCAATAGAGTCTGCGCAGAAGCAGTTTTTATTATTCTGTTTACGTGGCTTAGGATGGGATTGTGCCAATGGGTTTCCGTCATATGAGGCTAGATTAGGTTTGATAAAACTTCCAACTTTGGAACGTAGAAGGACTGTTTTCGGGGTTTGTTTTGTTTTTAATCTGATTAAAGGTGATATCGATTCTGTGTTTTTGCTTTGTAACCTGAATTTCAGTATTCCAGCAAGATTTTCACGGCTCTATCGTCCTCTTTCTTTAGATTTTTATAGAACGAACTATGGATGTAATTTTGCTTTTCGTAGATTATGTAATAATTTTAACTTATATTCTGATTTTAATTGTGGTGTTTGTAATATAAAACGTAGCTTATATGCCGGCATTAATTTGTAATTTGTAAACACCAGCATAAAAAATGATAAGCAAGTAAACAGAAATATACCAACAGCCATTAGCATAAAAAAATGGTTAACAAGTAAACAAAAATACAACAACAAACACTACAAGAATAAATGTAAACAACGATGTTTACATTTATAGAGATTTCGAGAAGGCGAAGTCATGAATATTCGCCTTCAAGAACATTCATCAGTCTGTTTACGTTACCATATAAAAGGCAAGGCAAAGCAGGCACCTGAGTTAGTAAAACTTCAGTCAGTCTTGTGTGAAGACGAGGTGTGTTTGAAGAGATCTCCGTTGCGAAGATCAGTCGAATAATTGTCTAGTAATTGTTATTGTTTATGCAAAGGATATAAACAGAGGAACAATAAAGAAAAGCAATTGTTGTTGTTTACATCAAGTTGTGAACAGTGGCACACAGAATTTTGCAAAAAAATAAAGAATTTTAATTAAAATTAAATACAAATTTATTTTTAATTTATTTGCAATTTATGATCTTAAACGTTTTTAAAAGGTAAAAACGTAACAATATGTTTCAACTCATGTAGAGTAAAATAGAGACGTTCCACACAAGTGCCTTCAAAACTAATCTGAACATCGATAGAACAGAATATAATATAAATACCAAACAACTGAGCCATTTGCATGGGGATACGATATCTGTTCCTGTCTGAGAAGCCTGAATGGCTCATTTTTAATACAGAAGGGGGTAAAAAAGGTGATGATATATCAGCAACAAACAATGCAGCACTAAATAGTATTTAATAAATCCTCTTTAGTAAACGAAGAGTCCGTCTGAGCATCACCTTCAACAGGAACAAAGCTAACAAAAGAAAAACTACAATTGTTTCCTTCCTTACTTTCAATAACAACACCATAGGATAGATTCAATTACAGAAGAGGTTACACAATTACGAAAAGCAACAGCGTAAATGAAGAGGTGGTTGCATACATCCGCTAAGCCTAGTAGGCTATACACTAGTGACTCAGCCAGACCTCTTGAAAATACATGCATTATGCCCAAATCCTTATGTTATTGCGAATGCTGTAGCAACTTCAAATGCGTTGCTTCTGGTCGAATACAATAAATAATGTACGACTGCTTCGTACTGAATTCTGAAGACAAGTCTAACACAAAATCTTGATAAGTTGCCCCCAAGGCACTCGCTGTCGTGAAATTGTCTGTTGTAGCGTTGACATAGAACAAGGCAATAAAAACCATTGGCAACAGAGTCCAATGGAAGTCATTTACTGATAAGTTTGTTAGTAGGGAGTAGACACACCTTGAGATCAAAGAACGTGATTTCAAGAGCGTTTCTACATTAAAATCCTCAAGGCCCTAGCTGTCGTGGGAGGCTAGAAATTGGCTGTTGCAAGGCAATAAAAACCGCACTCAACAGAGTCCCATGGAAGTTATTTACTAAGATGATATTGAGATCCAACAATGGGATTGCAAGGGCATCACTAAACTAAAATCCTCAAGGCCCTAGCTGTCGCGGGAGGCTAGAAATTGACTGTTGCAGGGTTTACATAGGACAAGGCAGTAAAAACCGCACTCGACAGAGTCCGGTGGAAGTTATTTACCAAGATGATGTTGAGATCCAATAATGGGATTGTAAGGGCATCACTAAAATAAAATCCTCAAGGCTCTAGCTATCGTGGGAGGCTAGTAATTGGCTGTTGCCGAGTTTATATAAGAAAAGGCAATAAAACCCGCTCTCAGCAGAGTCCGACAGAAGTTATTTACTGATAAGTTTGTCGGCATGGACAAGACACACCTTGAGATCAGCCAACGTGATTGCAAGGGCAACACGCTATAAGATTCTCAAGGTTCTAGCGGTCATGCGAGGCTAGAAATTGGCTGTCGCAGGGTTTACATAGGACAAGGCAATAAAAACCGCACTCAACAGAGTCCGATGGAAGTTATTTACTGATAAGTTTGTTGACATAGACAAGACACATATTAAGATCCAACAACGGGATTGCAGGGGCAACACGCAATATAATCCTCAAGGCCCTAGTGGTTGTGGGAGGCTAGAAATTGGCTATCGTAGGGTTTACATAGGACAAGGTAATAAAAACCGCACTCAACAGAGTCCGATGGAAGTTATTTGCTAAGATGATGTTGAGATCCAACAATGGGATTGTTAGGACGTTTTTACAATAAAATCCTCAAGGCCCTGGCTGTTGTGGGGGGCTAGAAATTGGCTGTTGCAGAGTTTATATAAGAAAAGGCAATAAAACCGCTGTCAGCAGAGTCCGACAGAAGTTATTTACTGAAAAGTTTGTTGGCATAGACAAGACACATGTTGAGATCCAACAACGGTATTGCAAGGGCAACACTACAGTAAAATCCTCAAGGACCTGACTGCCGTGGGGGGCTAGAAATTGTATGTTGCAGAGTTTATATAAGAAAAGGCAATAAAAACCGCTCTCAACAGAGTCCGATAGAAGTTATTTACTGATAAGTTTGTTGGCATAGACAAGACACATATTGAGATCCAACAACGGTATTGCAAAGGCATCACTAAAATAAAATCCTCAAGGCCCTAGTGGTTGTGGGAGGCTAGAGACAGGATATTGCAGAGTTTACATAAGAGAAAGCAATAGAAACAGCTTCCAATAGAGTCCGATGGAAGTTATTTACTGAGATGATACTGAGATCCAACAACGGGATTGTAAGGGCGTCACTACAATAAAATCCTCAAGGTCCTGGCTGCCTTGGGAGGCTAGAAATTGGCTGTTGCAAGCCAATAAAAACTGCACTCAAAAGGGTCCGATAAAAGTTATTTACTGATAAGTTTGTTGGCTTAGACAACACACACCTTGAGATCAAACAAAGGGATTGCAAGGGTAACACGCAATAAAATCCTCAAGGCCCTAGCTGTCGTGGAAGGCTAGAAATTGTCTGTTGCAGGGTTTATATAAGACAAGGCAATAAAAATAGCTTCCAACAGAGTCCAATGGAAGTTATTTGTTGAGACTTTCAGCAGCACATTGAATTAAGTTAACTTTTTTTTTTTTTTTGTAAAACCAGCACTCAGGGGATGGCCCCTATTCATGCAGTGCATTTTGCAGGTTTAGGAAAATAGGTTATAGGAAGGTGGAAAAAAGGAGTAGTGTTTGTGGACATTTGATTTAAACTCAAGATGCGAACGGCAAGGAAACGAGTTGCTGCTAGGTGACTATATAATGGCCAGTGCTATACCTTCACCATTAGACAGTATACAGCAATCGTCCCCAAAAAGCCCGCATCCCACATTAAACTAATTTAAACTCATTAAGTCTTTTCGAAGTTCAACTTCAAATCATTGAAACTTTAAAGGCAACAAATTTATTTGAATTCAATTATTTCTTGTTGTTTTTATTTCAAAAAATTCAAAAATCCTTGTGTAATATTTCTCTTTTTAGACTTTACAAAGCAATTATTTTTTATTTCATATTATTGTTGTTGTTGTTGTTTTTTCTTAATTTTTTTTTTGTTTCATTTTCATTGTCAAATACTTAGATTTTCTTTTCAAGATAAAAAAATAAGACGGAAGACAAAACAAAATCACTTACGATAATACTTTCATTCTCCCTGAAGAACAATAAACAATTTGTTGATAGGAAAACCGAAAAACCGAAAAACTTTTTCACTAAAGTATTTAGGGACATGTTACGATAAATGGGAGAGGGAGGGTAAGGGGGGAGTTTACAAAAAAAATTTAAATAAAATAAATAAATAAAAATTTTTAAATAAATTACGCACAATCAAGTCGTAAATTAAGCGTAAGTTATGCTTCGTGACACATTTTTTTTATTTTATTAACAGCCTAGCAAACAATGGAAAATTTGTTTGAAAATGGGAGAAAAACAAAAGCAAACATGCAGTAATAAAAACAAAGAGGAAGATAGAAAAATTGCACAGGAATTCACTGTTAACTTGAATAGTAAAACATGTTACGATGTCTGGATTATTGGCTAGACAATACATACATAGCAAAGATCAGTAATGAATCGTTCTTTTTCTACTCATAAGCAATCATGAAATTTTGAATATAAGTGAGTCAACAATATTGATATTTAACTATGTACTCTGATGCATTCATACTCACTACAACGTTAATTTATAAGTGCAGGTTGCAATGTGTATAAGCACAACGTTGACATCAAACTCATACCATTCGAAATATGTTTGATTCATAAGCCAACTCATTTAGATTCATGACTTTAGAAAAATACTTATAAATGTGTTCGAGTAACTCAGATCGTTCAACAAAATTTACAGTCTTAGTTGTTGTTGCATTTACAACAAAAGAAAAAAGGCACACAAGCAAAAAAGAGAGAGAAGCAAGCAGAGTAAACACGAAACCTTCTAGTGAGTATTTTAGTGTTCGTACGCGAATCATACTTATTTTGTGCTTCGTGTATATGTTGAGTTATGGAGAGTCGAAACCAACAACATCATACATGTTGTTAGATATGAATATGATGAGTACTTCAAACTTTGTTTATGAGTAGAGGTTCCATGATATTGTTACGTTTTTACCTTTTTAGAAACGTTTAAATATGAGTTCGTTAATTGCAACAAAGTAAAAACAAATATGTCTTTAGTTTTTCTTAAACTCTCTTTATTCTTTACATTACTTTTGTGTGCCACCGTATACAACTTAACGATACAACAATAATAATCTGTTTTATTCACTAGTTCACACAACTATTCGCTAGATCTTTACAACCACGACTTATTATGTTCACACGCAACTTCACACAAGGCTGACTGAATTAACACTGATGGCTGCTTGCTTTGTCCAGCCCTTTTATAGTCCGCACGCACGTAATCAGTATGATGAACGTTCTCGATGTGGAAGGTTCTCGCTCGCGCCTTCTCGAGAACTCTATTGCTAGTACATTGTTGTTTGTGTACTTTGCTTATGTTGTCCATTACATATTTGTCGTAGCTGGTTTACTTTATGTTGTTGTTGGTACTAGCCGCAACCAGGTTCGTCATACATATGTGTGCGTGCAGCTTTAGATAATCAACACGTTCATTGTATTCTTAGTGTTAGTGTGTATTTGTATTGTGTGGCTTTTGTTTACCGTTTTTAATGTTAAACGATATTAGGTCGTTTCGATTTGCGTAACAATATTAAAATAAGTATGAATGCGTATAAGTATCAGAAAGTATGAGTATGATTCGATTCTACTCATCTCTTTGAACACTAATTGCTGATCTCTGATACATAGTTTGATCATTACAATCCCCTTCAGTCTGGCTTACAACCTAGCTTCTCACATCACTTATGTTTTGTGTTTTGATTTTATACATGAGTGGCGGAACCTACAGTTAAAAGTGGACTCCGAACGACAGATTTATTAAAACTTTTCATGACAATTTTAATTTACCCGCAGAGTTTTTGCAAGAAGACTACATAGAGAGAGTCTGAGATGGGATTTGAACCAAGTGCTCTCATCTACTGGACCCCGGAGACTTCTCAAATGCATTCGTCTTAGGTCTTTTGGCTCATAATAGATTGTGAACTCATCCAGTCGACCAAAGTTTGTCAACTCAGCGTTAGTTGTACCACACCAACATTTTGCCTCCTCAGAAACCAACACATTACCCACTAGACAATGGCGACTTCAAACTTACATACATATGTACATGATTGCTCATTATAATTCTTCAGTCTGGATTACAACCTAGCTTCTCACACCACTTATGTTGTGTGTGTTCAATTTATACATCAGTGACGGCAGCTATAGTCTAAAGTGGACTCCGGACGACAGATTTTTGAAAAACTTTTCATGGTAAATTATTTACTTTCAGAGTTTTAGCTAGAAATCTGCTGAGAGGAAGTCATCGAAGAAATATTTTTTATACTTCGTTTTAGTTGGAGATTTCTGACCTGGGGTTTGAGCCGTAGCCTCACGTTTAATAAGTCAAAATACTACATTGTACATACTACTAGACTACGACGATTGGCTAGACGGACTTATTGCAATATGACTTAATATCCTGTCACGCTGTAATTTGCCAAACAGTCCCTTTAGATGCTCTTCTATTTTATCTGAGCATACTCAGATTCTTGACTTTACCTCGCCTCATCCAATTTAGAAGAACTTCAATCACCATAATATATACTTTAAACCTGTATATTGTAAATCAGGTACTAGTTAGAGGGTTATTCTTATTTAAAGAGATTCCATTTTTTATTTAATTTTTTGCGCTTGACTGTAATCTCCATGCCAAAGCTTTAAATGTTTGACAAAAACTCTCTCCTTTTTTACTTCCTCCAATTTAACTTGTTCTTTACAAAGTATTTACAGTTATACCGCTAAAGGAAATTAAAGGAAACATGTGTAAGCCATTATCTCTCTTACAGTGTGACAATACTTCAGTACACGTTTGTAGATGTGTGCGGGAGTGTGTTGGTGACTACATGCCACATTGTCTGGTAGAACATAACAAAAACTGAACTTTTCTTATATTACAATAGCCCGTGTTAACACAATGAGCGAAAGAGTGAGAACCAGAGAGAAAGAGAGAGAGAGAGAGAAGGAAGGAGAGACAAGTCATGACTACGAGTATAATAGACTGGAGTTAAAAAAGTTACCGCCATCAATTTTAATGTAAAACCTTTGTAATGTTGAAAAAACTTTAAAAAAAATTAAACTGATTTTGTAAATACCTCTCCATTGCCTAAAAAATAAGCAGGAACTCTCAAATAATTCAAGTAAACAGAATTCACGTCTGTTTAAGACCATTTTGATCTAAAATTGTACACCTAAGATATAACGAGATGTCCTTAGTCCTGGACTGACGCAATCAGCAGCAGTGATCAAACAATGACTATAGAAAAGTCTTCGTGGCAGGCAAGTGAACATCAATTGGCTGCGTATGCGAAGGAATTTTTAATAAAAAAATGTTTAAAGTCGTCATAGTCTAGTAGGTAGCCCATTAGCTTATTAGAGGTGAGACTTCGATTCAAACGCCAGATATCTCCAACATAACGGAATTCGAAAAATATTTCTACGGCGACTTCCTCTGAACAGATTTCTAGCAAAAACTCTGAGAGTAAATAAAAAATTGCAATGAAAAGTTTCTCAAAACTCTGTCATCCGGAGTCGACACATAAGTAATGTGGGAAGTAAGTTGTAATGGCCAATTATGTATGTACGTATGTAATATTCCCTTACCAAGTGCAGAGAATACTCCCAGTTGAACCGGCCATCAATCGTTAGAATTTTCAAAGAATTTTAAAGAAAAATGTTCGCCTATTATGTGCAGAGTGTTCCAGCTGGTAGCCATTGACTTCCAAGCGCATGAAGCCAAGAATCATGCCAGAATCTCAACCACAATGAAGACAATTTTGCATTGAAAATCATAAGGAACAACGAGAGCCATTTCCATTTATTTATACGTGGATTATTACCTCACTTGATACTAGAAATCTGTGTATACCATAGGCAGAGTCAATACATCTGCTTAAAATTACTAAATGGTGTAACGCTAAAGAGTTTCTTGAAAACACGAACGAAAAAATCTCACTTCGAGCAGAAAGCACAGCAGAGCTAAGTTGCACGACAAATGAAGACGAGAAGAACATTTGAATCCAAGAGGATTAAGTGTCAGCAAAATTTTGAGGGCGGCATTTTTAGATCGCCTAGTGGATCTCTTTGGTTTTCTTGCAGCTACGAGTCTATACCAGCAAAAGTTAGACTCTCAGCCTGAGAAAATATATGTCAGGAATATGAGACCCTATAAGCGCCAATTCTCACAAGAACGATGTAAAATGCCGCAAATTGTATGCGTATTCCTTACTATGTACATACCTGAAATGGATGCGGAGCACCATCACAAAGTATGCACTGAAAATAACGCTTTTGTTAGAAAAAATGTGTTGAAAAATTCAAATTTGTTGACTTCACTCTCTTCTCAACAAATGAGCCTCTCTTACGATTAATTACGACGTATTTTGTATTTGAATTTACTCCTCCACTCTGATTAAGTCTAACTCACGTGACATATAAAACCGTGTGGCCATTCACAAGCCTATATATTCTCATTGCGTGCTAGAGACAATGGTGAATTGTCATTCACAGCATACTCATCATATAACGGGTGATTTTTTAGCTATTATCTTTTTGGCAACACTGGTTTAAATAGCTGACGCACGTTTCGTGTTTTGTTTCACTGTCAAACATCTTCAGTTTGGTCTATAATTTAACCATGAATCGTCTTACAAACGAATAACGCTTGCAAATCATTGAATTTTATTATCAAAATGCGTGCTCTGTTAATAAAGTTCATCGCGGGCTTCTTCCATTTTATGGTCAGTTTAATCGACCCACTGAAGCGGCTATTCGGGCTATTGTGACTAAATTTCGCACCAAATTTACATTGTTGGACATTAAACCACCAACACGCTTACGTAGAGTGCGAACTGAAGAAAATATCGCAGCTGTATCGGCCGGCCAGTGTAAATGGTGACCATCAATTATCGATTCGTCGCCGTTCGCAGCAATTGAGCCTCTGTTACTCAACAACGTGGAAAATTTTGCAGAAGAATTTAGGTGTGAAGCCTTTTAAAATACAACTGGTGCAAGAATTGAAGCCGAACGACCTACCGCAACGCAGAATTTTTGGTAAATGGGCTCTTGGAAAGTTGAACGAAGATCCACTTGTTTATTGAAAAATTGTGTTCAGCGACGAAGCTCATTTTTGGCTCAATGGATACGTAAATAAGCAGAATTGTCGATTTTGGAGTGAAGAGCAGTCAGAAGCATTGCAAAAGCTACCAATGCATCCAGAAAAAGTCACAGTTTGGTGCAGTTTATGGGCTGGTGGCTTAATTGAACCGTAATTCTTCAAAGATGCTGCGAATCGTAATGTAACTGTGAGTGGTGAGCGCTACCGTGATATGATATCCAACTTTTTTTTGCCCAAAATGCAAGAGCTTGACTTGCATGACATGTGGTTTTAACAAGACGCTGCCACATGCCACACAGAACGCGTAACAATAGACTTATTGAGAGGCGAGTTCGGTGAACATTTTATTTCACATTCGGGACCGGTCAATTGGCCGCCTAGATCGTGCGATTTAACGCCTTTAGACTATTTTTTTGTGGGGCTATGTTAAAGCTCGTGTCCATACAGCCAAGCCCACTTCAATTGACGCATTGGAAGACAACATTGAAGCATTTATTCGTGAGATACCGGCCGAAATGTTGGAAAGAGTATGCCAAAATTGGACTAAGTGGATGGACCATTTGAGGCGCAGTCGCGGTCAACATTTGCATGAAATAATCTTCAAACATTAAATTATATGGACCGTACTATCGATTCAAATAAAGATTTCATGCATTTTTCTGAATTTTATGTGTTTTTTTTTTGAAAAATTTTCCTATAGCTATTAAAAAATCACCTATTACTTTGAAAATTTTTTACAATATTTTTGCAGTATTTTTGGAATTTTTTTTCATATTTTCATTCATTTTCAAATCAATATAACATTTGAAACGAGCTACAAATTAAAGAACTTTTTTATCCCAAAATGTAGCCTATAATGTCACCTTTCAAACGAGTATTCATTCGTTATAAACGCATTATTGTTGCTCGTTGTATGGGCTTTAATACAAAAGAACCGCCGAATACTTTCTCTCACTCATGTAAATCTTTTCATTGAATTCAAACTCCCCCTCACTTCATTGTATAATTCCACAATGACTTGCAACACTGTTTAACTTTTAAACGTAATATCTTTGGGTGTGTGTATGGCAGGAGGGTGCTCTTGCTTTCTTTTTATGTCATGTGCATATGTGTGCTTATAATGATGTTACTGTGTTATTATAGTCTTTATTTGTTGTTGTTGATACTGTGTGCAAGAGAGTGTGTGTTAGTGTTATTGCTTTATGATGCTGATGAGGCTTATTTATTACTTGTTCTTGTTATTGTTCTTGTTATTGTTGTTATTTTATTGCAGTTGTTGTGTTATGTTACGTATTCGCTTGCTATTATTATGATTATGCTTAATAATGAATTGTTATTGTAATAATAGTAATAATAAGCCATATAATAAGCATGAAACATATACAATCACACATCACAGACACTTGTATGGCTACTCCTACCCTTTTACTTACACATTCTCTTACGCTGTGTGTGTTTTAAGCACAGGCATGTAGGAATCCATAGTTAAACGTTTACTGTGTCTCTCTTTAGGAGTTTATATATTCCTTCATTTCTTAGCTTAACCTCGTATACATATTTCTCTTTTCTTCATCCTTTTGTTCATGTTAGCCTAGGTTTATGTGTGTGCTTGTGTTTAAATATAATCATTATAAATGTCTTGTTTCTTGTTGTTGTTTCTCTTGCTTAAAGGTTAAATGGAAGTTAAATTAAGTGTGAGCATTTTAAATACATTTCACTTCTATTTGCTTATGTATGTATGTAAGCGTATGTATAAATTAAGCCTTTATATCCTCGTTTTTCTTTTTAATTGTACACTATGCGGTATATGAGCAGCGTTTTGTATGTTTGCCTGTTCTAATATCGTGTTTAATTTATTACACACATCCAGTTAATTATGAAAAGAAGAAATTATTTTCAAATAGAAAAAGTTTTTGGTTTCATTTCACTTTATTTTATTGCTTTTAAATATAAAAAGAGGGAAATAAAAGATAAAATATGATAAAAAAATCAAAAGTTTGTGGCAGTAAAAGTGTTTGGAAAATTAAAAGAAAATATTGTTTTGAAATCTAAAGCTTTGGAAGTGAGAAGTTTGATCAAAATATTGGGGGTAGAAAACGTTCGCTTATAAACTGTCGTTAAATGGCTCCAAAATGTAATACCTCTTGTAATATCACTTGCATCAGGCAATGCTAGAGCTTGTTTGAAAACTTATATCTTACGCTTATAATAATAATCAACGTTTAAAAATAGCCTTCATGAAAAGATAAGATTGTGTCCTAGTTAGGAAATTTAAAGAAACAATGCTATAACATCATAACGTCCGCACAATAATTTGTTCAGTTTTGATTTCCTAGTCGCCTTATACTATGTTCAGACATGCACTTTTATTGAGTCAATATTCGGTTTATTGATTAGAACATTTTAAGTGTTTAGACATAACAATATACGCAGTTCAGCTACTTATTCAATATTCATTTGACAGCTGGTAAACAAAACAGCTGGTTGTTTCAACAACATTGTTATTTTTTGTCGCTGTTGATATTTGAGTTGTCAAATGTCAATAGAAAGTATTCGAAAAATTTTAATATACTCACTGAACGTAAATACTTATGACAGTGCTGTATTTCACATTTAATCAATGTTATAACAATTTATGAACTTATTGAGCAATAATTAATTGACATTTTATATGAAATATTGCGATCAATAATGCCGTTTATTGCGATTTACTCAATATAAGTGTATGTCTAAACATAGTATTCGTCTAGTAGGCAGTGTTTTGGCTTATTAAACATGAGGCCACGGGTAAAACTCCAGGTCAGACAACTCCACAAATGAAACAAATATTCCTTAGGCAACTTTCTCTCAGAAAAGTTCTGGCAAAAACTCTGAGAGTAAAGACATGAGTCTTTCGGAGTTCACTTTAAACTGTAGACCCCACCGCCGCTCATGTATAAAATTAACACACGCAACACGAATGGTATGAGAAGCTAGGTCGTAATCCTGACTGAAGGATTATAATAACTAATTATGTATGTATGTAAGTTTGAACTCGTTATAGTCTAGTAGGTAATGTGTTGCTTTCTTAGGAGGAGAAATGTTGGTGTGGTACCACTAACGCCGAGCTGACAATCTTTGGCCGACTGGATAAGTTCAGAATCTATTATGAGTCAGAAAACCAAAAGCGAATGCAATTGAGAGGTCTTCGTGGTCTTGCAGATACTAGCCGTTGGTTCAAACCTCATCTCAGACTCTCTCTATGTAGTCTTCTGGAAAAAACTGTGAAAATAAATAAAATTTCCATGAAAAGTGTGTCAAAAATCTATCGTACACTTTAAATCGGTAGGTCCTGCCACTCATGTATAAGATTAACACACACAACATGAATGATGTAAGAAGCTAGATTGTAAGTTTGATGCTGAACATTTACCTCCTTCTCTTCGTGCAATCACTAAAAAGGAGATAAAATCATGTATAGACTGTATAGACATTTTTAGTAAGCTAGGCATTCACAACCAAACAGTCTTCAAACATTTGTGGAAACCTAGATTTACGAAGAAATTTGAATTTTGGGTCCCACATGTATTAACAGCGAAGCTACTATTTACCGGCGATGAAAAATGGATCATGTACGAGACGAATATGCAACAAATATCATGAAAGAAGCAAGATGAAGTTTCGCATATGTTGACAAGGCCAGTCTTGTTACCAAGAAAGGAAATTGTAAGTGTCTAGATAGAATTGGAGGGGAAATCGTTAGTCATGGCCTTCTAAAATCTGGGCAAAGGAATGATTATGATCTCTACTGTCAACAATTACTGAAACCAAAGCAAACAATTTAATAAAAATGACCAGAAGTGATCATGTAAGAAGAAAGACGAATCTTCGTATGCGGTGGCAAAGCTAAGATTGTTCCCGCGAAAGGAAATGTTATGTGTCTGAAGGGGAATTGTTCATCATGAGCTTCTGAAATCTGGGTAAGCGATTAATTCTGATCTTTTTTGTCAAAAATTATTGAAATTGAAACAAGCAATTCAATTGAAATGGCATAAATTGATCAAAAGAAAAGATGTCTTGACAGCGTTAAACCACATACATCTTTGCTGACCCGGCAAAAGCTAAGAAAGCTTCCTGGGAAAATGTTCATACATCCACCATACTGCCTCAGAACATGCAGTTTCAGATTAAAATTTATTTCAATAACTTTAGCAACCTCTTAACATTGTAAATTTAAATTCCGTAGGGACATGCAAAACGCAATAGAATCAATTTTGCACACATAAACGCCAGGATTTCCACGCTGATCCTGTCGATCGAAGCTGCTCATATTAAAGATTGGAACATATATTAACTCAATCATTTATCAAATTTGCATATTTAATAAATAATTTCTTATAAACCAAATCCTATAAAAAATGTTTACAAAGAAACGTTTCTTTAAAACACAATACAAAGAAAAAAATTTTCATTTAAAAATAAAACTTTCTTGCAAGAACAAGTAAAATTTTCAATTTAAAAAATTTTCCATTTCAATGGCAAATGATTTATTTTCTGGGAAATATTGCAAAAAAGTTAAACTAATGGTCACCTCATACGTATTTAAAAAGGAAAAAATTTTTGAAATTATTGAGGCAAAAAATTTCTTTGAAATTTGAATTGCTCTACCTCTCTTACTTTTGCTGTGATGGCTCGATTGTATAGAGTTATCCATTTAGTGGTTTCAAAACTTTTCATCTGGCAAAACTGTCAGCTGTTTCATTTGTTCCTTATCGTTTTCTTTGAAGAGTGATTTACTGAAAGAAAAGTTTTCTATACACGAGTATGGTTTGCCGCTCAATTTTTGAATAAGTTTCGTCATTCTGCATCCCATATCAACGACATTGGTAAACTATAGGTCAACATGTTCTACACCTCGCTTACTACTACGGAAATACTCTTTGGATGCAAGTGCCCACTACAACGAAACCAATGGTACGATGAACGGTGTCGTTAGGCAAATGCTGCTAAAAACACCTCATACGCGAAAACATTGCAGATCACCATAGCGGACTGCAATGGCAAGCCATTGTGGAGGACTACATAGGCGGAAAAAGGAATAAGACACACTTTTTCAGTGCCAAGAAGAAGGAGCAGGAAGAAGCAGTGGTAGGAATAATTCTCGAAAACTTTATTAAAGAGCCAAGCGTCTAACCAAAGCTTTCTAGTCTGGCACATCCTTCTGTGAGGATGAAAGCGGAAATTTGGTTAAAGTCTGCTATGGCTGTGGAGGTAATACACCACTTCCCCACTAAGAGGCAATGACGACACCAATTCCGCCTGTACAGATAGAGATATACCGAACCCAATGGATGAGGTACGGCGTGTAGATCCTTCCGTCCAGCCATGAGGAGTTCAAAGTCTCAATAATCCGTTTTGAGAACAATAAGGCTACAATAACTAACGGCTTGCCCACTACATTGTTTAAGACCGGTGCTAGGGTGCATGCTCCAAGTATGCCTAACGATTAAAACCTTAGAGTCCTCTGTTCCATTCAAAAAAAAAAAAGAAAAATTCGATGATATGCGCCAGCTACAGAGATGTAAACCTTTTCGCTAATCAGTGCGACTACAGGCAGATCTTCACTTTACTTTAAGAAAGAAACTTTTGAGAAACAAGCCTTGGATAACTCCATAGAAATCGTGTGTTTTGAGGCAATGTTTGAGCTCGGTATACCTGCGAAGCTGATAAGTTTATGCAGAATGACGTTGAGCAGCTCCGTCAAGGTAGGAATGGACCTCACCGAACCTTTTTATATCACGTGTGGTTTCAGACAAGGCGATCCCTTATCATGCGACCTCTTCAACTTCGTCATGGAGAGTTTTCTGCGAAAGGCGGGAGTGCATTGCATTTTTCAAAAAAGCCTCCAGTTGCTTGCGTACGCTGACGACATTGACATCATAGGGCATACCAAGCAAGATGTTACTGCTTCCTTTAGTGCAATTGAACGGGAGTCTACTAAGATGGGTAGACAAAACGAAGACATCTCATATTACGGCCGATAACTATATTTTCGATATATTCAAGGAATTTATTTATCTTGGCTCCGGCGTTACCACCAAAAATGATGTCAGTCTGGAGATCAGGATCATTCTTGCCAACAGGTGCTACTATGGTCTCAATAGGCAATTGAGTAGCAGAGACCTCACTCGTACGACAAAACTAATACTCTACAAAACGCTCATTCTTGCCGTGCTTCTTTATGGCAGCAGCCTTGAGAGTGTTCGAGAGAAAGTCCTACTTAAGATCTTCGACCCAGTAAGAGTTGGCGATGATTTCCGCATCCGATCCACCAGTGAGCTGTATGAGCTCCTCAACGACATAGACGTTGTACAGCGTATTAACATCCAGCAACTGCGCTGGCTCGGCCAAGTCGTTCGAATCGAGGAGGATGCTTTGGAGAGAAGGGTACATATTTGATGCTGCGATCTACGGAAGTTGGCGAAGAGGACGACCTTGTTTGCTTTTTAGGAAGCCATGGCATCGATAGGTGTGACCAACTGGCGTAGGCGCGCAAGATGCAGAGGCGCCTGGTAGGATGTGTTACGGCAGGCCGAAATCCGTTAATCGGCTTGTTATGGCCAATTAAGTAAGTGAGTAGTAGTATTTTTCTAGGCTTATGAATCAAACCTATTTCGAATGATATGAGTTTGATGTCAACGTTGTACGCATACTCATTGCAACCTATACTTATAAACCATATATAAACGTTGTAGTGAGTATGAATGAATCGGAGTACATAATTAAATTTCAATATTGTTGACTCACTTATATTCAAAATTTCATGAGTGCTTATGAGTAGCGAAAAAACGATTCATTGCTGATCTCTGCTGCAGAGGTATAAACATTTTAGCTAATCAGTGCGGCTTCAGGCAGATCTTCACATTACTTTAAATCCCGGAGAAGGCCCTTGAGAAACAAGTCAACACACATCATCAGATAGACCCAAGAGAATCCTGGTTTTGCCACATTGTCAGAGCTCGACATTCCTACGAAGCTGATAAAGCTAAGCAGAACAACATTGATCAACTACTGCAGTTCCATCAAGGTAAGAATGCTTCTCATCGGACCTTTTGATACTGTGGCAGTTTTCAGGCATTTTTTATCATGCGACCTGTTCAACTTCGTCGTGGAGAGTGTTCTGATGTAGACGAGAGTGGTAAAATGTGTACGAAAACTACCTCAAAGAGATTGACTGCCGCAACCACTGCGGAGTAGAATTGTGTGTCGTTCTAATGGCAAGCTCTAGGCATTATAATGAGAAAAAAATTTCGTGAAAATCAAAGCTTCATATGAGTTTTATTTAAATTTAGTTTTGAAACCTCTTAATCGATAACCTTTTACTTTGAAATCTATGGAGAAATAGAATCAAAATTTAAATATGTATTGTATGGTATAAGTACATATACATATGTATGTAAAAACCTGTGTGTATTGTGTAGTAAATGATTTCAAAAAATTTTTCTTTTTTTATTTTGTTGCCATCAACATTTCTAAAACACTCAAGCATTTCATTGATTTTTTTCTTTTTTAATTTTTTTTTTTGTTTCTGTTTTATTTTTATGATTGAAATAAATTATTTTATTTTTCTCTTCACTTGTTTTTTTTTATTTTTTTCTTCCTTTTTCGGTTGCCAAAAAATTCATTTCTTTTGTGACAAATTTTTTTGTCGATTGCGGCATTTTCTTTGTTTTTTTTTTTTTGCTTTTGTATGTGAAATAAAAATGAAATCAAATGTTCATTTACAGATATCATGACATTGATAACATGCCAGTCAGAAATATATTTTTTATTTGGATTTCAAATGTTACAAAAAAAAAAAAAAACAAGAAAAAAATTTAACAAATACTTTTAATTGTTTTGATATTTGATAGACCAAATAAATCAAAAACAACAAAAAAGGAATTTTTATTAAGCATATCACACTCAGAACACACACAAGTGGAAAATATGTAACAAAATCAGACAATTTTCATTCAATTTGAATGAACCTCCATAACCTTGCCTTTTCATTATGCTACAGACAATCATAGACGACACCCAGGAGGGCCACTAATCGCCTGGATAACATTCTCAAAATTTTTTATGACTTTAATTTCATCGTAGAATGCCTTTCTGGTTATTGGTGTGGCAGATTGGCAAGACATATAAGAAATTCCCATTTCCATTGCAACAGCAGAAGAAAAGAAGAAGTAGAGAGAGTCACCTTACACAATATGGAATTATATTTGCAGCCTTTGAAATCCATTATGCGTTTCAAGTTGGAACTGGCTACGCTCGTCTTCGCACCTGAATCGAAGTATGCTTGTCCTGGAACACCAAACAGCTCAACATTAACAACAGGTATTTTCCGTACAATACACAGTCCCAAAGAATTAAAGCTCACACTCACTGGTGAACTACCATTAATCTTCTTGCTGCAATTCGGACAATTCGCTCTTACCACGCCTGGAGCATTGCATCCATAACAAGCAAACTTTGCTTTAATAACGACAGGATCGCTTCTGACCTGCTTCGAATTCAATTCTTGCTTCTTGAAGCAAGTATCCATCGTATGCTCCTTCTTCCGACAAAAAGAGCACCGCTTAGGACCGCCTTCAAGACCACTGGCAATATTCACAACATCAGCGTTCACTGCACCACGTTCACTTAACACCTGTTCCGCTTCTCGTGCGTCATTCAACAACTCCTCGAAAGTGCTGACTTTATGACGAAATAGTCGCTCTCTTATTTGGGTATGAAGCATTCCAAATACCATGTCCATCTGGTCAGACTCCGACGGGCAATTCGATAATTGTACAAATAATGCACGTTTCCTTCGAATGAACGAATCAGTAGGTTCGTTCTTTTGTTGCTTCGTCTCGTTAATCTCCATATACAAACGGGCTTCGGAAGTGAAAATGATTCACGTAGAATCCGGACTACATCCTCGAATTTAGTCACGTTTGCTCTTACGCCACGCCACCATTCCACCGCATCACCCTCCAAAAGCATCGGTATACCATTGACTGCGTCCGCATCCGGTATCTTCTCGCCTGCTTTAAATGTTGTGATAACAGAAATAAACTCCTCCACTTTCGATGGGTTCCGTTCACCACCATATCGTACTGAACAACTGCTGAAAGAACCACATCTTTCGCTCGGTTTACCCACAACACTTAAGAGTTGTTGAAACTGCTCCGTTGATAACGTAACTATTCTGCCTGCAACACGTTGACTTCTTCTTAAGTTTAAGTTTAAAATGGAATCCACTTTCAAAATATATTTATAGGCGTTGTCTTCTCTTCTCCGAATATATATATGGGCGTTGTCCTCTGCCTCTAAGTTGGGCGCCAAAGTATAACGTTTTCTATTGTTGCAGTTATTACTTGTGAGTATTATCAATAAAGAAAACGTTATAACTTTCTTTACTCTCCAGGAGCCAATTAGTCTTGTACGACCGCGGTTCTACTATTTTTATTTTTTCGCACCAACACCGGGTTTTTCTTCTTCTATTTCTATTCTCTTTCCATTTCTCGTATTTGGGGAAGCCATAAAAGGAATTCCCATTGCCGCTCTATTAGCCATCTGCAGTCTGTAGTCTGTTTTCTAGCCGTCTGTAGTCTCTTAAGATACTTTCTTACCAATACCAAGCAGCCTTTTAGGCTTGTAAGACCGCCGTTCTACTATTTTTACATGGCTTTGTCATCAATACCAGTTTCTACTTCTTCTATTTCACATAAGCCGTATTTAGGTTTTAGGATAACAGAGTTGCCAGCTTACTTCTGGGACGCAGTACAAGAAATACCCATTGACGCTCAAATACAGGGTGGCTAATATATAATGCAACAAAATAAAGCGCTATATTTTTTTAATTTCTTTTTTCATTTTCTTGTTCAAAAGCAAAAAATTTTGGAAATAACATTAAATTTTAGAATCAGTTTAGATTTGTTCGAATTGGCCACCTTTGGTACGAATTATGGCCTTAAAACGGCCGACAAAGCCATCACTGGCTGCACGAAAGTAGCTCTGCGGTATCTTGGCCCATTCCCGGCGAAGCGCCGTCTTCCGATGATCGACACTTTGGTATTTTTTAGTGAGAACCTTACTCTCCAAAATGCCCCAGGCGCAAAAGTCCAACGGATTGAGATCTGGAGATTTTGGTGGCTATTGTGCGGTAGAAATGAAGCGAGGAACCTGCTTTTTAAGCCATTCTTGGTTGACGCGTGCTGAGTCCTGTTGCAATGTCCATGGTCTGCGTCCGAAATGTTTGTCTGCCCAGGGCTTCAATACTGTCTTTAAGACATTTTCCCGCTAATATTCGGCATTTATTTTGACCCCACGGTCGATGAATACGAGCGGGTAGCGACCATCGGCCGTTACGGCGGCCCACACCATTACCATCGGCGGCGCTTGAGTTCTGGTGGCCAATCGCAGGTGTAAATTTTCAGCTGACCTCTTTGGCAAGTAAACCCGATCATTTTGTTTGTTCACAAACTGCTCAATTTGGAATGGCTTCTCATCGGAGAAAACCAAATTCGGTAGCTGGCCACTTTCGTGCAAGCGAAGTAATTCCTTGGCTCTTTCCAGTCTAACTTTTTTTTGTACATTGGTGAGCTGTTGCACATTTTGGAACTTCAATGGCTTTAGTCCAAGCTCATCCGTTCTCGCGATATGTTCAGCTCACGAGCAATTTTTCTACCACTGCGGCGTGGATTTCGATCAAATCTGGCCTTTACTTTTCGGATCATTTCTGGTGTTGTTACCGTTTTTTTTTCGTCCACTTTTTGGACGCGATGCAACACTGCCAGTATCACGGTAACGAGCAATGGTACGAGAAACAAAAGATTTATTCACATTTAAATGCTGGAGGGCTCTAACGATAGCCACCTGCGGTTTTCCAGCCAATCACACTATTACGCTTGAATTCCATCACGAATAACTTTTTTTCTGAATGCAATAGATCAAAATGCTTTTGTAAGCTTATAAATAATAAAATGAACTCTCACTGGAATAAATATGTCACCTGTCAGACGAGCGGTTTACAAATGATAACAACATGAAGTTGGTTGCAATACATATCAGTCACCCTGTAGCCGTCTGCAGTGAGTTGTGTAGCCTCTCAAAACGATTTTCTTTAACATCACGTTGCCCATTTTACTTAGACAATCGGGGTTCTATTATTCTTATCGATACTTATCTTATCGATATCGATTGTCATCGATACCAGTTTCTACTTCTTCTATTTCTCATTGGTAGTTGCAGGTTTTAGAATGACAGAGTTGCCAGCTAATGTTACAAAGAAACAGCGTCATCTGTGCCAGTATATGGAGTTAGTGTATGGTTTGCAATGGTGAGAAGGTTTGATTATTGCCCAGACCTTTCTATGACAGATGTTTTAGGATGCCAGAGTTGCCAGATAGCATTACCAAGAAGATTTTGTTATTGTCTGACCTTTCAATGATAATTGTTCTTGACTTATTATCTCTCCAAGAGAATCTCACTTATCGGCACCTGGTAAAAATAAAACTTCCTAACACATGCGGTCTCGACCTTAAGGTCTTTAATTGTAGCACCCTATCTGCTAACAGAAACCTCCTGCGGCTATGTCTGTATTGCCTGTGACCAGTTCAGAGTATAATTGCCAAAAGAGAACGGATATCCTTATTATCCTCCTAAGAACATATAAAAGCAGGCCGTACTCCGATAAACGGGTTGTTAAATGCCAATTAGGAAGAACGCATCCTAACTTTAATTTAACATTCGGAACTATGTTAGAAACATTATTATCAGGACAATACCTCTGGGGTGATGGCTTTTCCCTGAAAATTTTTTAGTTAACTCGGACAGCTAGGATGTGTGATCAAATTCGTGATCCGACCATGAATGAGAAACTTTGGATCATTCAAAGAGAATTTTTATATACATACATATACTCCAGGACATGGGAATATCATGAGAAATTCCATTGCAGATGAACGGGCTTTTGAGTTAAATTAAATATTATGCGTTCGATTTACAGGAAGGCTGAATTTCACTGGTAGCAGGAGGAAGACGTACGTACGTTCGTAATTGGTCATTACAACCCTTCAGTCAGGATTACGACCTAGTTTCTCACACCACTTATGTTGTGTGTGTTAATTTTATACATGAGTGGCGGGACCTACAGTTTAAAGTCGATTCCGAACGACAGATTTTTGAGAAACTTTTCATGGCAATTTTATTTACTCTCAGAGTTTTTGCCAGAAATCTGCTGAGAGGAAGTCGCCGAAGAAATACTTTTTGTACTTTGTTCTAATAAGCCAACTCACTACCTACTAGACCACGGCGACTTCAGGAGGAAGACAAGACTGTATTTTACATCATGTTTCGATTCAAGGATGTAGGCATAAAAAGTATGAGGTACTTGATTTCTCAGATCCTGTCATTTCGGACTGTACTTCACATAGTGATGGATTAATACAAAAGCAAGTTTTATTTTAAATTCGGGTTGGCTTCCTATACGGAATGTTTGATCTTCGGCTTGTATATTGGTTTGTGGTATCACATACAGCACAACTTCTGGTCTAACTCGGATTTAACGTATTAAGGAAGAATGCCCGCCCTTAACTAACTGAACTTAAATGTTACTTAAACGGATTCTTGTCCTGTTCAGACATACGACACATATTTCTCCTTCATGTGATAGAGAGAAACCAAAACACTGTGTTTGATAGAATATCAAATATCACTAGGCCATGAACCAAATAAATGTTTCAATTGATAAATTTTAAACAATTTAAACAACTGGAATGATATGAAATAAAAATGTCTTCCTCTCTAACAAGACCCCTAGGAATTGCTTAAATATACATAGGGTTTCCGGTTCGCAACTTGTCGATAATTCATACACCGTTTTTTTCAGTCACAACGCAGATATTAAACATCATGCCAATGTTCGTAGTTAGCCTTGTATTTAACCCATCCTTAGTCCATAAATGCCTCAGAAACCCTATTCACATACAATTATTTACTATTTTAATAACAAAAAAAATGTGCTCACACAAGTTATTTCCATAACAAGGAGAAGGAAAAAGAACAAAAAAAAATCGAAAAAAACCTGCAAATATGCTGACAATATGAACAAACGATAGCTTTGGGTAAAATTTACACATACTTATGCATGTTATAATATAATTTACAAAATGAAAGAGTGTGTCCATCATACCATACATACATATGTATATCCCCTCTGTCATACACATACACACACTCACACACAAATACACTCCTCATAAACAAAGAGAAAATGGATTCAAAAAGGGTTTTTAGAGAATCCAAAGCCAGCCACATGTAAATACCCAGCAAACATTTTAAAGGGAGAAACAGATGTACATGCTTTATAAAAGGTGTAGTAGAAAGTATTCCTTTTATTACTAAAATATATATATAAGTTCCTGTTGTTCCTATAAGGAGTATAGGGCCTTAACGATTTCATTCCATTTATGTTTATCTTCTGCTACGATCTTCAGCTCGTTCCACGTTTTGTTGACTTTAGCTGCTTCGATATCTAATTGCCGACGGACGCCAGGTGTGACTCGGCCGACCTTTCCTGCGGCTGCCTTATGGATTCCAGTCTATTGCGTTTCTGGTGGTGTCGGTTTCAGGTCTTCCCAAGGCATGCCCAATCCACTTCCATTTCCGTTTCCGGAATTCTACTTCAACTCGTGTTTGCCCGTACTCGGCCCATAAGTGTAAGTGTTCGTTTGTGATAGTGTTTGGCCAGAAAATTTTTAGTATGCGACGTAAACAACGGTTGATGAATACTTGTAAGGCATTAATATCGCATTGGTTTGAGTTCCAGGACTCGCATCCGTAAAGCGCAACTGATTTTACGCAACACTGTTGAAGATATTGATTTTTGTGTGCTTTGAGATATGTGGGGACTTCCATATGTGTTTTAATTGACCGTAAGCTTGCCTGGCCTTGTTAATGCGATTTCCAACTTTTCTTCTCTAGAGCCTCCGCTTGTTGTTATTATGCTGTCTAGGCGACAGAATGATTGGACGACTTCGATCAGATGTTGTTGTAACATGAATTGACCACAAGTTGCTGATTCGGCTGCAATGTTATTAAGCTTTGATTGCATATCGTCGAATCTGTGTGAGAGTAAACAAATGTCGTCTGCGTAAACTAAATCTTCGAGACGGCCGTTTAGCCGCCATGTGATGCCTCTTGGTGTTGCTGTGACCTTTTCCATGATGCTGTCGATTACTACATTGAAGAGCAGGGGGGATAGTGGGCATCCTTGTCGTGCACCTACTTTGACGTCTATTGGACAGCTGATTGTGTTATCGTGTAGGATGCGGCAATTAGCATTCTCGTACAGTGCTTTAATTAATGTAATAAGCTTTTCTGGTATTCCCTTACAAGGAAGTGCGTTCCATATTGCAGCGTGATACTTTACTAAAATAATAAGACTTTATAACTGAAGCAGAGTCACATTTCATGGTAGAGATATCTCTAAAATGATATACGCAGTAAAATTCGAAGGGTAAGTAGCTAGGTTGGTAGGTAGGCTGTCCATCTAAGAGCCCATAGAGGCCATTGTTTTACAGTTTTCCATTATGCCATAGTCTTGGAACCTCTCGGAGCTCTTTTAAGAATAGTACTGAAATGAAAACCCTATTGAGAAAATGTTAATGCAATGGCTTGCGTACTAAGCTTATGCGCCAGTAACTTATGCATCCGTTACAACAGCTTTAAAGTAAAATTTAAATAAAAAAATATAAACGGAGGAGACCCCATAAAATTATGAATGAGGGAGATATAACAACAACAATACAAAAATAAGAAATAAAAAATACATCGTATTATTACTCTTGAACTATGTGGCATACACTCACAATTACTACAAATGCTGGTGTGATATTATTTACATACAGAGGCAAAGAAAATATGGGTCATTCCACCTCCAACAGATAGATTGATTGAACAAAAATTCTCACAAGTTTGGAAGCAATTACATACATACATACATACATAATTGGTCATTACAACCCTTTAGTCAGGATTACAACCTAGTTTCTCACACCACTTATGTTGTGTGTGTTAATTTCTATACATGAGTGACGGGACCTACAGTTTAAAGTCGATTTCGAACGACAGATTTTTGAGAAAATTTCAGAGTTTTTGCCCGAAATCTGCTAAGAAGAAATCGCCGAAAAAATATTCTCTCATATTTTCATTTTGAAGGCTGACCTGGGGTTTGAACCGAGGAGTTTGAACCTACTAGACTACGTTGACTTCGATTCATAATCAATTGAATAAAATACTTGCGGTATTGAGACAGAAACTAGGATCAAAATATTGTATCAAATAGGAAAGACTTCATGAGTGGTCATAAAATATGCAAGAAAATGCCAAAAGTACTGTTTATGGCAGTAAATGTGTCAGCTGCAGACGTTCGGACTTCAAGTGAAATTATAATGGGTGATTTTTTAAGAGCTATAGGAAAATTTTTCAAAAAACAACACATAAAATTCAGAAAAATGCATGAAATCTTTATTTGAATCGATAGGACGGTCTTTATAATTTAATGTTTGAAGATTATTTCATGCAAGTGTTGACTGCGACTGCGCCTCAAATGGTCCATCCGCTTAGTCTAATTTTGGCATACTCTTTCCAACATCTCGGCCGGTATCTTGCGAATAAATGCTTCAATGTTGTCTTCCAATGCGTCCATTGAAGCGGGCTTGTCTGTATATACATGAGCTTTAACATAGCCTAACAAAAAATAGTCTAAAGGCGTTAAGTCGCACGATCTAGGCGGCCAATTGACCGGTCCCGAATGTGAAATAAAATGTGCACTGAACTCGCCTCTCAATAAGTCCATTGCTACGCGTACTGTGTGGCATGTAGCACCGTCTTCTTGAGACCACATGTCATGCAAGTCAAGCTCTTGCATTTTGGGCAAAGAAAAGTTGGATATCATCTCACGGTAGCCCACACCATTCACAGTTACGTTACGATTCGCAGCATCTTTGAAGAAGTACGGTCCAATGATGCCACCAGCCCATAAACCGCACCAAACTGTGACTTTTTCTGGATGCATTGGTAGCTTTTGCAATGCTTCTGGCTGATCTTCACTCCAAAATCGACAATTCAGCTTATTTACGTATCCATTGAGCCAAAAATGAACTTCGTCGCTGAAGACAATTTTTCGATAAAGAAGTGGATCTTCGGCCAACCATCCAAGAGCCCATTCACCAAAAATTCTGCGTTGCGGTAGGTCGTTCGGCTTCAATTCTTGCACCAGCTGTATTCTGAAAGGCTTCACACCTAAATCCTTCAGCAAAATTTTCCACTTTGTTGAGTAACAAAGGCCCAATTGCTGCCGATACAGCTGCGATATTTTCTTCAGTTCGCACTCTACGTAAGCGTGTTTGGTGGTTTAATGTCCAACAATGTAAATTTGGTGCGAAATTTAGTCACAATAGCCCGAATAGCGATTAAACTGACCATAAAATAGAAGAAGCGCGCGATGAAATTTGTTAACAGAGCACGCATTTTGATAATAAAATTCAATGATTTGCACGCGTTGTTTGTAAGACGATTCATGGTTAAATTATAGACGAAACTGAAGATGTTTGACAGTGAAACAAAACACGAAACGTGCGTGAGCTGTTTAAACCAGTGTTGCCAAAAAGATAATAGCTGAAAAAATCACCCGTTATTTGTAACATATTTCGTTTAGTTAGAGATATCTGACATGGTGTTCGAACCGTGGCCTTACGTCTAATAAGCCAACACAATACATGCTAGACCACGGCGACTTCAACGGGTGTTGCTCTTAGTAAATTAACCTAGTTTAGGCAAGAAGAGGACTTTAAGTTCAAAATCATTATGCTTTGCGATTCATACATACTTTTTTAGAAAAACCTTGTTATGAAAAAGCCAAAAACTGATGACTTTTAGCGGAGCCTAGGACCACAAGGAATATGGTTTGGAATTACTAAACTTCCGATTGAAAGATCTTCCTCAATTAATATTGTTACATGAATCGAAACGACCTAATATCGTTTAACAATAAAAACGATAAACAAAAGCTACCAACTACACCACGACACAAATACACACTAACACTAACAATACAATGAACGTGTTGATTATCTAAAGCTGCACACACACATATGTACGACGAACCTGGTTACGCCTAGTACCAACGGCAACATAAGCAAGGTACACAAACAACAATGTATTAGCAATAGAGCTCTCGAGAAGGCGATGTCACAAACCTTCCACTTCAAGAATGTTCGTTAGACTAGTTGTGTCGGACTATAAAAGGGCTGGACAAAGCAGGCAGCAGTCAGTGTTAATTCAGTCAGTCTTGTGTGAAGACGCGTTGCGGTTAGAACGTACAAGAGGCATTGCTTGCAAAAAGGTTGTAAGCATAGAAGATCTAACGAACAGTTGTTAGTGTTAACGCGGTTAACAGAAGTGTGAAATAGAATAGTGTACAAGCAAATTATTGTTGTATCGTTAAGTTGTATACGGTGGCAAACAAAAGTGGTGTAAAGAATAAAGAGAGTTTAAGAAAAACTAAACACATATTTGTTTTTACTTGGTTTGCAATTAACGAACTCATATTTAAACGTTTTTAAAAAGGTAAAAACGTAACAATATGTTAAACTGTGTTTAATTTCTCTGTAGAATGACCCCCACAAAGGCCACATTTCACTCAAAGACCAACTTTATACGGTCCTATCAAGCAATAGCCAGCCATTGTTTCAATGGCAGTGTGGCACAAACAACTGCTCCTCATGTGCTAACAAAAATAGCCAACAATTTAGGAAATGAATGAATGCATGAATGAGCATATGAATGCATGAGAATGCATATATGAATGAATGTATGAATGGATGAATAGAATGATTATAAAATAATAATTATGATATATAGTGTATGTACGTATGTATTTATGAATTTAATGTTGATTATTTTAATTTTATTATTTCCATTATTATTGTTATTATTGTCTCAGTGAGTGAGTATCATTTTAAATAAATGGCTGCTGTTTTATGACAATAACTTTCCTAAGCATATGTGACTCTCACTCTCACTCTTTCTCTTGTTCTGTCTCGCTCTGTCTCTCTCTCTCTCTATTAAAGGTCTGCCTCTGTATCCTTTTATTTGTATACTTGCAGTATATGAATGGAGAAGGAATCGTTTTGGCTTCAGGATATTTTAAGTGGTTGGTCATCTGTGGTGTCCAGTTGGAATTTAATAAATTGTGACAATTATGTTGGCAAAGTTATGAAATGCAATGGCCAGTTAGTTGGTTATGCTTTAAAATGTTTTAAACGTTAATTAATTAAAGTGAAGGGAATGGCTTTTTGTAGAATTTTTTAATCTTTATAAGCTTTAGGTTCTTAAGATTAGATTAAGTCTTTCATATTGTTACGTTTTTACCATTTTATAAACGTTTAAATATTAGTTCGTTAATTGCAAACAAAGTAAAAACAAATGTTTTTAATTTAATTCAGTTAAACTCATTATTCTTTACACTACTTTTGTGTGCCACCGTATACAACTTAACGATACAACAATAATAATCTGTTTATTCACGTTACTAGTTCACACAAGTATTCACTGGATCTTTACAACCACGACTTATTTTATTCACACGCAACTTCACACAAGGCTGACTGAATTCTTACTGACTGCTGCCTGCTTTGTCTTGCCCTTCTATAGTCCGACACAACCAGTATGATGAACGTTCTCGATGTGGAAGATTCGTGATCTCGCCTTCTCGAGAGCTCTATTGCTAATACATTGTTGTTTGTGTAATTTGCTTATGTTGTCTATCCCTTTTTGTCACATACATGTTGTTGTTGGTTTACTTGGAACGTGTTCGATGTATTCATAAGTGTCTTGTGTATTGTGTTGGCGTAGCTGGTAGCTTTTGTTTATCGTTTTTATTGTTAAACGATATTAGGTCGTTTCGATTTATGTAACAATATCTTTACTATTAAACCGACTGTAATGAGATTGTAGCAAAATCTACAACAGTTACCATCGCCACCTTTTCATAATGAATAGGAATCAATCAGAAAAGTTCCTCATTACTACTCACAGGAGACATTGTCTCTAGACAACAATGAATTGATGGACTAATCGTATTAGGGCCTGCTACAGGAAACTAATCACAGGCTTAGTTAGTAAACCCTGATTAATAAAGCTTAAGCCGCAAAATAATCGCCGCAGTCCTCGTGATCATCGGTGAGACACCTATCGAGCGAAGAAGATTATGGAAAGCGAAGAGGGAAAACCTCGCCATTAGTACCGCAGATGTCAGATCTCAAACTATACGGCGATGGCAAAGTATATGGAGCGATGAAACAAGTGGCAGATGAACTGCTAGACTTATTCCATCTATAGAAGCATGGACACAGAGAATTTTGGGGAAATTAACAACTTCCTGACCCAATTTCTTTCGGGTCATGGTTATTTCCGACAATATCTACATCGCATGGCCAAGGTGAAGGATACTGGCTGCATTTATTGCGAGGAAATGAGTGACGACGCTGAACACACATTCTTCCATTGCATCAAATGGCAAGACGAGAAGAATGTGTTGATGGAACCGATTGGCGAATTCACACCCGACAACATTGTTGACGCAATGCTCGAAAGCGAGACGAAGTGGAGCGCTGTGAGAAGATACGTAGAATGTGTACTTCGCAGGAAGAAGGTCGACCTTGATACAGTAGGACAGAATGATACATGAGAAGACGAGCCAATAGCATGAAGCTGGCTTCGAATATGGCGTACTCAGACGTGGGAGAGTAGACAACGGTCCTTAACAGGACGTCGTTCTGGGCCCTTCCCAAAGTATTGCAGATAGCCGTCCCGGGAAGTGAGTATCCCCAGAAGAGGAGGAGGGATTGTTGTAGTGGAAGCCGCACTCGACGCAGCTGACGAAGGCACTTTGAACCCTACCTCACACGCCAAAAAAAAAAAGCCGCAAAATAATAAGAAAATACACGAGATTCTTGCAAAAGGAATAAGTAGGACTGCTTTGAGTAAAATTTGAACTTGATTTCATTTCTAAAATTCCAACATCAAAGATGGAACAATGATTAGAATTCTAATTCCTGCTAAGAGATAGCTTATGCCCGTTACTTCCACAGAATTATTAGAAAAGGCCCGCTTGCAGATCGTCTGATCATGTGTTCGATCACAGATCACTTACATAAATCCTAACTTAGCTTTCCACCAATGATTCCCAAATCGTAAAGAATAGGTTTCAAATTGGTCTTGTGTGATTTATGAAGTGCTGAAAGACTAATACAGATGCAGGAGCAGTAGCCTTTAGACCAATCTATTCCAGTATGCACTGGGATTAACCTATAGAGTGGTATCGCGATCATAATATGCGATCATAAATATATTTTCAGATAGACAAGGTTGTCGTAGTCTAGTGGGTTATGTGTTGGTTTATAAGACACGGGGCCATGATTAAAGCCCCTAAACAGACGTCTTTGGACCGAAACGAAATATAAAAAAATCTTTCTTCGAATACATCGTCTTAGCAGTCTTCTGACTAACAAAAGTAACTAAAAATGCAATGAAAAGTTAATTAAAAATCCATCTGTATCACACAACAATGGCGGTGTGACAAACTATGTAGGTTGTAGGCTTGACTAAAGGGATGTATTTGCCTATTAAATAGTAACAGAAACTCACGAATGGTTGCCCTCAGAGTGGATTGTATTGTGGTATCACAATGGGGCTAAATGTTGGCCTAAGTGGAACTACTTCCTTGGAGGGAGTCCGTCACCTAACTTAACTTAGGTTAGGTTAGGTCTGAGTGGTAGCTATGATTTCACAAAGCTCACTTGAGCACGCATAGCGGGCCGTTGTGATGCCACGGGTGAACGCAGTCCCTGTACTGACCAAGTTCCACCAAAATCAGGGAAGAGGAAGAAGTTGGTCAGCGTAAGGGCTGCACATCAAAAGCACGACTACCACATACTGGAAAACCAGCCAGAGAGTCTGATTAACGAAGCTATATCCTTGATGTCAATAGATGATAGCTCCGTCAAACTGACAAGAAATGGAGAGCCAAATAAGCTATATCTACACCTCGCAAGAGATGGGCATTGACAAAGAAAGTGGATAACAGTCTCCTCTTCCTCAGCGGATATGCATCCACGGCAGAAGTCGTTAAATGGGAGCCTCATTCTCTCCGCGTGTCTACCCATAGCGCAATGACCTGTAAGCACGGCCACTGTGGTTGAGATGACGTCACGACCAAGACCAAGCAATTGGTTGGTACGCCTTCTATCCATCAAAGGCCAAGTGAGTCTAGCGGTGGAGCAGGATTCCTCATTGACCCAGGATAGGTTGGCGTCCCGAGAGAATTTCCACGCAATTTGACCGAGGCAAGTGGCATACCCAGTTCAATTGAAGAGGATTCCAGAATAAACGCACCAGCTCTGGCGAGCTCGTCGGCCCTACAGTTTCCCGGAATGTTACTGTGCCTGGGGACCCACACCAGTGAGACACTGGTGAAGCGCCCAGAAAGAAGGTCTAGACAGCGGCGATATTCTTTAAAGATCCTAGAGTTATTCACGAAACACTATAGAGATCTTATCGCGGCCTGACTATCAGAAAAGACCGAGACGCGAGTGAAAGGAGCACCTAACTTAATATAACATAACTTATTCTAGCCTAGCCTAACCTAACTTAACCTAACCTAACTTAAAATAGACGCAAAAAGATGTGCTTTTATGAATCTCAAGCCACTCCAGCTTCGCTAGTAAAGAAATTCCTGACGTGTTATCTAAGCTGAAATCAGATCGAGCCTGAATCGATGGGAATACACACTCAAGGTCACTTCCTTACGTAGGGTGAAAGCCTGAGGACTATTGGAAAAGGACTGCATAAGAAAATACTTCTCCCAGAGGCATAATTTCTTCTCCTGAACGCGAAAATTACATCGAAATCATACCTTAATTCCTTTTTATATGCCACAACATTGTTTTAACATTACTTCACTAAAATAACCGCTTTCTCTCTCTCTCTTTGGACAATTCAAAATAATTAGAAAATTGCGGTTTCAATTAACAATGAAATCTAATTAAAAGCTTTTAATGCTTAAAAACTAAATACATGCAAACACACAATACATGGACACACACATTCACACATACGTATACATACATACATACATCCATTCGGCTAATACATGGGCATTATATTTAAACAATCATTTTATGCAATTATAAGTGTATGTTGTTGGTTGTTGATGTTATTGTTGTTGTTGTTGTTGCAGTTGTTTATAATCAAATACAATGAGTTTTCGGAAAACCACAAAAACATACTAAAAACAAACTATGATTACTACTACTAATACAATAATAATAACAACAACAACAACACTAATAAGAGCAACAAGAGCAACAACATTAACAGAAAACATGTGTAGAAAACATTATAAAAGGACATGATTTTAAATACATGAACAGACGAACACACATACTTTCAGGCGTTAATATGGGTCATTCCATAAAAGCAAATGATTTAGCAAGTGATTGAGAATATTGAGGCACTACTATTGTTACGAAAAAGAAAACTCAAGATACTGGTGTTTTGATTTTACATCGCTTAACATTAAAATTATTAACAAAAGCTACAAAAACAAAACAATGCAGTAAACAAACCTGTTTACAAATTATCGTACTGCTTAATATAACAGCAAACACCAGCATAAAAATATAGTAAACAAGTAAACAAAACTGCAGCAACAAACACTACGAGAATAAATGTAAACAAAATACACAAACAACAATAATGAAACAATGATGTTTACATTAATAGAGATCTCGAGAAGGCGAAGCCACGAGAATATTCATCAGACTGTTTGCCCTCCCATATAAAAGACAAGGCAAGGCGGGTGACTGAGTTAGTAAAAGTTCCGTCAGTCTTGTGTGGAGACGCAGTGTGTTTGAAGAGAATAATTGTGGTTTTAAGATCTCCGTTAGAAAGATCTGTCGAACAAGTATCTAGTAATTGTTATTGTTTGTGCAAAAGAGTGCAAAGAGAAATAACAAACAAAGCAATTGTTGTTGTTTACATCAAGTTGTGAGCAGTGGCACACAGAATTGTGCGAACAAAATAAATATTTTTTATTTTATTTGCAATCTACAAGCTCAGATTTTAAACGTCTTTTTTAAGGTAAAAACGTTAAATTATACATAACCTCGTCACTGTAAAATTTCTGTGGCTTAAGGCTGAAAAATTTGTCCAGTTCGCATATTTTTTAGATTTTAAAAATTCAGACAAGTCGTGTTAATTTTTGAATGATTTTCACAGGTTAATGTTATTCCCTCTACACAATCCTCTATTCTATCTGAGGATCTTCTGATTCTGAAATAAATTCTTAATGTCTCCCCTGATCTAGTCTAGACTGGAGATATCATCATGACATAGCCTACTCTGGAGATCCTGTGGAAGTCAATACCGATGATTCTAGATTGATCTCTGATGCAAGGCATAAGGATAATCTCCTTGCCTTTCTAACTACTTCAGTATGTTTCAGGCAGGCCGAGTTGATACCGTAAATTACGGAACTAATCATGAATATCAATCGGCTCTTAAAGCCAAGCGACAATCAGAGCTCTTTAGTGTGCAACCGTTTAGACTAAACGGATTGACGACCCCCTGTAGCAACTATCTTAGTCACCTCTCTAAACAATTTTGTCAATTTAAAAATGATTCCTGGACACACGAATATTCTGGCTTGTTGTGTAGCCGATTAACTTCCTAAATGACGACACACCTAACTTGGGATGCAAACCAAAAATTAGGCACTGGATCTATACCTTGATGGTCGGAACAAGACCTAAGGACTAATAGCTTGGGAAAGGAAAAACTGATGGACGGCACTGAATAGGCTCTGAGAGGTTTAAGCTTTTTCCTTATAGTAGCGAGAACCAGAGCTATCGAGGTTAACATAATTTAAGACAAGCCTGACATGAGGTTTATTAGAGGCTTCGTGACCTGATAAATTAAGTAAATGACAGCTCTTTTATTAACTGCCACCAAAAGAGAACTACGCAGAGAACTTCACAACGACAACGTGTATAAAAGTCAATGGAACACTATGGACGATATATACTCTTTTAAAAGAGGGAAATAGGATTCTGCAGTATACAGATATATCAAGAACGGAAAGGGGGGTAGTGGATTCAATGCAAAGAAATCAAAGAATTTCCAAATCATTTTAATTTTGTGTGAAACTAGAAATTTACAATTTTTTAAAAAAGTTTGTATGTGACATTTAGGTTTAAAATAAAGCTATGTCAACAAGCTATTATTTTGATACGAACATTAAATAAAAGCCTGAAAACTTAGCTTTCTGAAATGCTATATATTCCTTAACAAAATATGGCTACAAATAAAAATATTTCGTTTCAAACTGCATGACTCCCAAATTAATATTAATCATACGCTACCATAAGAAAAAAATTTTAAATCACTTTCAATGTAAAACCACTCATATCATTAGGTATGGTTTATTTATACTAAAACGTACATAATTAAATAAATTATAATTTAAAACTTTTGCACATACTATAATCGATTACCAACACCATCGGCATTACCAATACCACCAGAGAAAAAAAAACTACTGCTGTTCGTAGGTAGTCTGCCTCTAAAATGACAACTAATTTTCTGTGTGTATGTGTGTGTGTGTGGTTTTCTGTTCACCTCAAAATTGCCTACAAATAAAGGGTGTTTTTTATAGAGGTATAGAACTTTAAGTTGCAATAAAACAACGATGGCTTATTCGATTGACATGAGTTTTATTTATCCGAAAGATAATCTTGTGGCATTACATTTTAAATATGATTTCTGGCATATGACCGCCAGGGCTGGCGCGGATGTAGTCCAATCTGGACGTCCAATTTTCGATGACTTTTTCCAACATTTGTGACCGTATATCGGCAATAATACGGCGAATGTTGTCTTCCAAATGGTCAAGCGTTTGTGGCTTTACCGCATAGACCAATGACTTTACATAGCCCCACAGAAAGTAGTCTAGCGGTGTTAAAACACAAGATCTTGGAGGCCAATTCACAGGTCCAAAACGTGAAATTAGGCGGTCACCAAACGTGTCTTTCAATAAATCTATTGTGGCACGAGCTGTGTGACATGTTGCGCCGTCTTGTTGAAACCACATCTCCTGGACATCATGGTTATTCAATTCAGGAATGAAAAAGTTAGTAATCATGGCTCTATACGTTCTGGCCACCATCGTTTTTGAAAAAGTACGGACCAATGATTCCACCAGCCCATAAAGCGCACCAAACAGTCAGTTTTTCTGGATGTAACGGTGTTTCCACATACACTCGAGGATTACCTTCACTCCAAATGCGGCAGTTTTGTTTGTTGACGTAGCCATTCAACCAGAAGTGCGCTTCATCGCTAAACAAAATTCGCTTATGAAAATCGGGAACAACGGTAATCTCGTTTTGGGCCCATTCGACGAATCTACGCATTACTTGATGATCGTTTGGCTTCAATTCTTGCACGAGTTGGATTTTGTAAGCACGCAAACCAAGATCCCTCCGCAAAATCTTCCATAAAGTGGATGGACACAGATCCAATTCCTGTGCTCGATGGCGGATGGACTCATTCGGGTCTTCCTCAATGCTACGCTCTACAGCAGCAATAGCTTCTTCTGTACGCACCGTACAGCGTCTCTGGGGATGCGAGTTATCAATAAGAGTAAACGTGGTGCGAAAACGTTCCATGGTTAAGCGAATTAACTGCTCTGATGGACGATGTTGTCGACGATAAAATGGACGTAGTGCGCGATACGTTTTCCGCACAGAACCAGTATTTTCGAAATAAAATTGCACTATTTGCAGGCGTTGTTCAGGCGTGAGTCTATTCATGATGAATTGCCAAACCAAACTGAGAATAAATCACTTGACAGGTGTTAAATCGGTCGCCATCTTGAAAAGTAATGCCAACTTAAAGTTCTATACCTCTGTAAAAAACACCCTTTGCAATGCCTACAAATACACTCAGCCACAAAATTATACCAACAAATAAAAGTGTTGTAAACCATAGCACAACAACAACAACAGCAATACAAACATGTCACTTAATTTATGTCGAACAACGATAGAGTCTGTCCTCTCCTATGTATATAGTCTGTCCTATAGACAGCTAATGACTCATGAATTTTTTATTTGCAACACACATACATACTATGTGTCACCAATCTATCCACGCACTTACACATGCACATGCACAGGCACAGGCGCATACTTAAAAATAGATTAAAATACGTTGTAAATATTTAATAAATTATACTGTTATATGGTGTTGTGTGTTGTATGAGGGTCGCATGCGGCATGATGCATGTGTTTTTTGTATGCAACAGAAATGTTGCTGGTTTTTCTAACTGAACTGTTGCTTGTAATTGGCATCACTTGTAAAATGAAGTGTAACCAAATAATTTCCATGTAAATTATAAAAGAGCGTGTGTTTCAGATTTATTATTTAGTACAAGACACATACCCCCCTCCGCCCTCTATGCCCCTCTGTTCGTGGAAAAGCCCATTAAAATGTTATTTGAAATTATTAGCAAATTATAGTTTGAAAGTGTTTTTGTTTCTGTTTTTTTGTGAAGTTGATGAATGGAAATTCGTGGAAATCAATATGGAGTTTATATTACATTGAGAGGAAATAATTATTGACATGCTCGACAGATTTGAATGTATGCACTATGGGGCGGGTAAGGAACGAAAATTCAGGTCTTCATTAAAAACTTGGTAGCAAGCAAGGACTTGAATGTTTTCATCATAATTATGGAAGGATTTTAAACTGCATTTCGCTTTATCTATTTAATTGATAGGCTTGTGGCCTTCGAAACATAATTTCTCTGCAAAACTATCGGAGAATACTCACTATAATTGAGGCAATCGGAACACTTAAGGGCTGTAAAATCCTTTAGCAATGTCATTACCTGCGACATCCCTATGTCCTGGCTCATATGGCAGAATTACCTTTAAATGGAAAAAAGTTCCTCTTATAAATTCCCAACATTAATGGACGAGGGAAGTCGACAAAGTAACGTTCATTAAGGAGAAAAGTGCCTTGTGGCAATCGGAACACTTAAGTCTTGTAAAATAAGCCGTGTACCAGCTCTGGTCAGTCCTCTACAGGGTGGCTGATATGTATTGCAACCAACTTCAGGTTGTTATCATTTGTAAACCGCTCGTCTGACAGCTGACCGATTTATTCCAGTGACAGTTCATTTTATTATTTACAAGCTTACAAAAGCATTTTGATCTATTGCATTCAGAAAAAAAGTTATTCGTGATGGAATTCAAGCGTGATAGTGTGATTGGCTGGAAAACCACAGATGGCTATCGTTAGAGCCCTCCAGCATTTAAATGTGAATAAATCTTTTGTTTCTCGTACCATTGCTCGTTACCGTGATACTGGCAGTGTTGCATAGCGTCCAAAAAGTGGACGAAAAAAAAACGGTAACAACACCAGAAATGATCCGAAAAGTGAAGGCCGGATTTGATCGAAATCCACGCCACAGTGGTAGAAAAATTGCTCGTGAGCTAAACATATCGTGAGAACGGATGCAATACATATTGAAAAATGAGCTTGGACTAAAGCCATTGAAGTTCCAAAAAGTGCAAGAGCTCACCGATGGACAAAAAAAAGTTAGACTGGAAAGAGCCAAGGAGTTACTTCGCTTGCGTCCGAAAGTGGCCAGTTACCGAATTTGGTTTTCTCCGATGAGAAGCCATTCCAAATTGAACAGTTTGTGAACAAACAAAATGATCGGGTTTACTTGCCAAAGAGGTCAGCTGAAAATTTACGCCTGCGATTGGCCACCAGAACTCAAGCGCCGCCGATGGTAATGGTGTGGGCCGCCGTAACGGCCGATGGTCGCTACCCGCTCGTATTCATCGACCGTGGGGTCAAAATAAATGCCGAATATTAGCGGGAAAATGTCTTAAAGACAATATTGAAGCCCTGGGCAGACAAACATTTCGGACGCAGACCATGGACATTCCAACAGGACTCAGCACCACCGCACTCAGCATGCGTCAACCAAGAATGGCTTAAAAAGGAGGTTACGTGCTTCATTTCTACCGCACAATGGCCACCAAAATCTCCAGATCTCAATCCGTTGGACTTTTGCGCCTGCGACATTTTGGAGAGTAAGGTTCTCACTAAAAAATACCAGAGTGTCGATCATCGCAAGACGGCGCTTCGCCGGGAATGGGCCAAAATACCGCAGAGCCTCTTTCGTGCAGCCTGTGATGGCTTTGTCGGCCGTTTGAAGGCCATAATTCGTACCAAAGATGGCCAATTCGAACAAATCTAAACTGATTCTAAAATTTGATGTTATTTCCAACATTTTTTGCTTTTGAACGATAAAATTAAAAAAGAAATTAAAAAATATAGCGCTTTACTTTGTTGCATTATATATCAGCCACCCTGTAGCAATGCCATTACCTGCGATATCCCTATGTGCCGAAATCCATGTTATAATTACCTTTGAATGAGAAAGAAATTTCCCTGATAAATTCTCGGCATTTGTGAACGACAAAGTAACGTTCGTTAAGAAATAAAGTGCCCTGAGGGTATTATTTTCACAATACTGGCAACAAGGATGGCAGACAGACTCTTGACGCTGTCTTGTCTTGCTGTCCCAGATAAATTCCCGGGATTTGTGGACGACAAAGTCACGTTCGTTAAGACATAAAGTGCCCTGAGCATGTTATTCTCACAACACTTGTAACCAGGATGACACACTACCTCTTTATGCTGTCTTGTAGTTCCGTTGCTCCTCAAAGCATTATGCTTATAATTGGGGTCTTGTAGAGTCATTATGTGACGAGGGATTACAGACTTCATTTTATTTGCATAAAAAAAAACCACGTAAGCTTTTCCAGCTCTTTCATTCTTTCTTTCATTCTTCTGCGTCCATAAGAGTTTTGAATCGAGGAGAACCTGCAGACATTAGATCGGGGAGAAGAAATTGTGTTGAATTCTTCTTAGTTTGGAAGGCAGTGAACAGCATAAGCTCGGTCTTCTGTGGATTTATTCTCAGAGTGTTTTCACTGCTCAAATTAGAGGGCAATGACCAAATCATCAGCATAATCTTGAACTTCAAGGCCCCTTTCCACGAGCTTGATGAGTGAATAGCTTGTGAAAATGAGCCTCTAAAATTTGCCAAGCAATTCTACATGTCCTGGCTATAGTGCAAGAATGCCAAGAAAAATGTTCGAAAAGACATACAAAATGAGGTTAGATTCTCATATTTTTTTCTTAGCAGTAAAATTGATTTTAAATGCAATTTTTTAAACCAAAACCCAATTCACAAAACCTTCCTTCTCTTGGTTATATTTTTTTTTTTGCTAAGATTCCATTGTATACCAGAATGCACTTAAAAGTCTATGATGTCTTGTATTACCGTTGCTCCGCAAAACATTATGAATATAATTGGGGTCTTGTAGAGTCATGATGTAACGAGGGGTTTCAGACTCCATTTTATTTGCATAAAAAATAACCACGTAACCTTTTCCAGCCCTTTCAAAAATATTCTGCCTTCATAAGAGTTTGGAATCGGGAATAATCTGCAGTTATTAGATCGTAAAGAAGAAATTGTGTTGAATTCTTCTTAGGTTAAAAGGCGGGGAACAGCATAAACTTGATTTTCTGTGGATCTATTCAAAGGGATTGTTCACTACTCAAATTAGAAAGCGGTGACCAGATCATTAGCATAGCTTACCACTTTAACCCACTCGCTGCCAAGGACGAGTATACTCGTCTTTGACAGGGTATCCCGCACTGCCAAGACGAGTATACTCGTCGTGCCACAAACATACTATAAATATGCAAAAAACTTGAAAAATACTACAAATAATTTTTTTTTATAAAAATAATACTTTATTCTTCACGCAAAAATCAACTTCATCGTGTATTTATAACAAAATTTTATAGCAACTCGTCTTTGGTTTTCTGCTTGCAAATGATTATGTATGATAATATATGTGCTCTTACCAAGAAATAACAGGCTTTTGGTAAACAATAACACTCAAAATATAAATGACAATGGGAATGACTTCATATAATTTAGACTTGGCAGCGAATGGGTTAAGGACATGAGCTTAGTAAGTATAGTAGTGGTGTGAGAAGCTAGGCTGTAATGCTGACTGAAGGATTGTAATGACCAATTATGTATGTACGTATGTACATATGTATCGTTTTGAATCATACTCTATGTTTGCATCATATGAAAATCAACAGACTTTCAGTTATCGTCGAGACACCACCAGAAATACATACATATGCGAAAAAGTGCTCATAAATTGGCTTTAAAAAGAATGACTGCGGCCAACGATCCAGAAGCGGTCATGAAAATGACTACATTCTGTACATAATTGAGTACAAGTCTCAACGAAATTATAGTTTGATATGGGATTTATTTAAATTGACTTTTGAAATGGAATCCTTTGATTAAATGATTCAATTTGGTGCACAATTTTTTATTAAAATTTTTTATTAAAATATAAATATTTCCATTTTTTCTCAACTATTTTTGTTAATAAAGACTCCAGTTTTTTACTACCAGCTTCATAACGCTCTATACTAAAAACTATTTTGCACTTTAACAACTTTTCTATTTCTAGTCATAAATCTTTTTCACAAAACAAACGACAAAAAACTCAAATATTTCAAACAATTTTTATATTCAAATATAAATTCTACAACAACAACAACAACAACGAAAAACAAAAATGAAATCTGTCCATATAAATAATAATGAAGATTTGTTTTTACTTTTACGAGTAACAGATAAAAAAAATTTTCTATTTTTTTCCCCATATTTTTTTTGTGCTATTTCCCGTCTTTATATTTCTATTTGAATATTTTGTATGCGTTTTTAGTAGTTGTTCGCATGTACATACGTTCGTACGTTTTTATTTCGTAAACCAGGATGTTTATTGTGGTACATTTTACCTATAAACCTCTACAATTTATTTATTTGTTGTGTATGAAAAACGCATGCAACAATATGTCTTTGCTACAACAACAGCAACAACTACAGCTGTGATGCTGCCTTTTGCAAATACACAAATAAAACTGAAAGAACATAACGTAACTTAACGAACGAACGTACGAACATGTATCATTGTATTGTGTTGTGTTGTGTTGTATTGCATTCTGTTGTGTTTAAAAATTGCTTGTAATTTTCTATTTATTTTCTCTTAGTTTTTATAAGGGTACCCATCATACCCATAGTTAAGTGTATGTATATGAGTGCGTGTGTAGGTGTAAATGTCTCTTTAGCCTTTATGTGTGCCGTGTGCCGTGTGCATTTAATAAGCTCTTATAATGGCACATTTGTTGTTGACATTGTTAGTTTGCCGGCTCTTTTATTACTCTCTTACCATCTCTCCTACACTCTCTGACTCCTGTTTTTTTTCCATTTTCTATGCTTTATTGTTACGGTTGTTGCCTACAAGGCAACTATATAGGTCGTGTGTTAAGCTTTTTAAAACAATTTATTATCATTTCTTTAACTTAACCCAACACCCTCGCATATTGCTAACAACTTTGCCATTCTACGTAAGAAGAAAAACTAAACGAAATGTGAGTGTATTTAAGACACCTACACTCTCACCCATGTATGTATGCTGATGCACACAACACTTTTGTTGATCATAAAGTTTCGTTTGACATAAACCCGGTAGTTAAACAGTTGCAATAGCAGCAAATAATAAAAACAAAAACAACAACAATACAATACAATAACTGCAATAGTTAGCAACAATAAGTTGTTGCATTATGGCAGGTAATGTGGCAATGTATTTAATTTCCTGAGTAGAAAAGTTTTTCCTTTTTAAAATGCGGAGCGAAAAAAAAATGGAAAAATATGATTAATGCCGTTATATTTTTAACTCTCTCTGTTATATAAATAAAGAGAAAGAGAGAGAATAAGATAGTAATACAGTGATATAATAAATTTAGACTTTTAAGTGCATTCTGGTATACAATGGAATCTTAGAAAAAACAAAAAAATAAAAAAACTAAGAGAAGAAAGGTTTTATGAATTGGATTTTAGTTTAAAAAAATACGTTTAAAATCAATTTTACTGCAAAGAAAAAAATATGAAAATCTAACCTCATTTTGTATGTGTTTTCGAACATTTTTCTTGGCATTCTTGCAGTATAGCCAGTCAGTTTGCATTTGCACGAAATTTAAGGAAATTAAAGACATGTATAGTTGCTTGGCAAATTTTAGGCGTTCATTTTGACAAGCTACTTACTCATCAAGGTCGTGCAAAGCGGCTTTGAAGTGCTAGGTTATGCTGATGATTTAGTCATTGCCCCCTAATTCGAGCAGTGAAATCATTAGATCCACAGAGGGCCCTGCTTATGCTGTTCACTGCCTTCCAAACTTAGAAGAATTCAACACAATTTCTTCTCCCCGATCTAATGTCTGCAGGTTCTCCCTGATTCAAAACTCGTATGGAGGCAGAATATTCTTGAAAATGCTCGAAAAGCTTACGAGGTTCTTTTTTATGCAAATAAGATCGAATCGAATGGTGTCGCCGTAGCCTTGTAGGTAGTGTGTTGGCTTATTAGACGTAAAGCCAGGGTTCGAGCCCCAGGCCAGACATCAAAACAAAATACAAAAAGTATTTTTTCGGCGACTTTCTCTCAGCAGATTTCTGGCAAAAACTCTCAGAGTAAATAAAAAATTGCCATGAAAAGTTTCTCAAAAATCTGTCGTTCGGAGTCGACTTTAAACTGTAGGTCCCGCCACTCATGTATAAAATTAACACACACGACATAAGTGGTGTGAGCAACTAGGTCGTATCCTGACTTGACTGAAGGGTTGTAATGAATGACCAATTATGTAGTAAGATCGAATCTCAAAAACCCTCGTCACAACATTTCTCTACATGATACTAATTATACTTATAATGCTTTGCAAAAGAACGGAACTGCAAGATAAGTTACCAGTATTGTGGAAATAACACTCACAGGGCACTTTACTCACTTACTTACATAATTGGTCATTACAACTCTTTAGTCAGGATTCCAACCTAGCTGGTCATATCACTCAACCTAGCTTCGCATATCACTCATGTTGGATGTAATTTTATTCATGGGTGGCGGGACTTACAGTTTAATGCCGACTCCGAAACAATTTTAAAGGGTGTTTTTTACAGAGGTATAGAACTTTAAGTTGGCATTACTTTTCAAAATGGCTACCGATTTAACAGCTGTCAAGTGATTTATTCTCAGTTTGGTTTGGCAATTCATCATGAATAGACTCACGCCTGAACAACGCTTGCAAATAGTGCAATTTTATTTCGAAAATAATGGTTGTGTGCGGAAAACGTATCGTTTATCGTCGACAAAATCGTCCATCAGAGCAGTTAATTCGATTAACCATGGAACGTTTTCGCACCACGTTTACTCTTATTGATAACTCGCATCCCCAGAGACGCTGTACGGTGCGCACAGAAGAAGCTATTGCTGCTGTAGAGCGTAGCATTGAGGATGACCCGAATGAGTCCATCCGCCATCGAGCACCGTAATTGGATCTGTGTCCATCCACTTTATGGAAGATTTTGCGGAAGAATCTTGGTTTGCGTGCTTACAAAATCCAACTCGTGCAAGATTTGAAGCCAAACGATCATCAAGTAAGACGAGATTACCGTTGTTCCCGATTTTCATAAGCGAATTTTGTTTAGCGATGAAGCGCACTTCTGGTTGAATGGCTACGTCAACAAACAAAACTGCCGCATTTGGAGTGAAGGTAATCCTCAAGTGTATGTGGAAACACCGTTACATCCAGAAAAACTGACTGTTTGGTGCGCTTTATGGACTGGTGGAATCATTGGTCCGTACTTTTTCAAAAACGTGATCGCTATAGAGCGATGATTACTAACTTTTTCATTCCTGAATTGAATAACCATGATGTCCAGGAGATGTGGTTTCAACAAGACGGCGCAACATGTCACACAGCTCGTGCCACAATAGATTTATTGAAAGACACGTTTGGTGACCGCCTAATTTCACGTTTTGGACCTGTGAATTGGCCTCCAAGATCTTGTGATTTAACACCGCTAGACTACTTTCTGTGGGGCTATGTAAAGTCATTGGTCTATGCGGTAAAGCCACAAACGCTTGACCATTTGGAAGACAACATTCGCCGTATTATGTTGGAAAAAATCATCGAAAATTGGACGTCCAGATTGGACTACATCAGCGCCAGCCGTGGCGGTCATATGCCAGAAATCATATTTAAAATGTAATGCCACAAGATTATCTTTCGGATAAATAAAATTCATGTCAATCGAATAATTCATCGTTGTTTTATTGCAACTTAAAGTTCTATACCTCTATAAAAAAACACCCTTTATTTTACTTTCAGACTTTTTGTCAGAAGACGGCTGAGGGGGAAGTCGCCGAATGAAATATTTCCTACATATTTTTGGTTGTTCGAGAAGTCTCTCATCTAATAAGTCAACTCACTACCTACTAGAATATTAAGACTTCGAAACATTGATTGATTTCCCAACTGATAAACTGATTTCTTGGAGAAGCTCTTCGAACAGGTTGTTATCGGTAAACTCCCGGGTTAAGATGCTTCTTGGGTGTTCTAAAACCCTTACTCTTCGAGTCCCTACTATGGCTCTACCAGAATTTTTATTCTCCGCAAGTCTCGATTATCCTCGGTTTGGGGAAACTGAATGTACATGTAATGACGAAATATCAGAGGGGATAGCATGCTTAACTACTACGTCCAAATGCATTTGTTTAATGTAACGTAACATCGATAGAGAGGAATTACTTTTAGAGTTCAATGGACCCATGAACTTATACTTAAAATAGAAGCTAAGGAGGGAGATCCATCCAAACGGTTTCTTAGGTTACAATGCCACCTAATGAATCTCATGTCATACTTGTCGGCCACTATCCTAACCATTGTTTACATATTACTGGAGCTCACAATAATTAATAGGTTATACGGCAGCCAGACTAAACTATTAGCGACCAGGTTATGAATTCTAGGCAAAATTCTAAACGTCCATTATGGAAAGAGAAAACTGGAAATAGACTTACCGCGGTGGCTGCCTTTGTTGCTGCTGCTGTTGTTGTTGCACTTTACGATTTTCTTGGTCACTTCGAGTGGGTGCTAAGCGTCCATTGGGAGATGTTGAGCCTGCAGTAGATATTACTGGCGAAGGTGGTGGAGGTGTGGCATAATGCCATTGCCTATAATAATTATTATTGTTGTTGTAATCACTATACTGGGAGTTTCTTGCTTCTTCAGAGCCCGTCTGGTCTTTCTGGTGTGGCCCCGGAAAATCTTCTCTTGAATCATCAAAATATTGAGGATAAGGTGGTGGTGGTGATCGGTAATAGTTATTGGCATTTGGTTGTGATCTGTAGTAAGAATCGGCAGCAGATTGATATGATGGTTGCCGGTAGTAAGATGGAGGTGGTTGTTGATTAGAAGAAGAAGAAGGTTGGCCAAAATAATCATAATCCTCGTCCTCAGCTAATGGTTTACGATAGGGATCTTCACCATCATCATCATCGGTATCTTGTTTGGGAGGCACTTCTTTTAATTGTTTATAGGCAATGGGCGATGCCATATCGGTTTTTGAATACACTACAACAGGTTTTTGTTCTTCATAGTAATAATTGGATTTTTGCGAGGTATTGTTAGCGGGTAAGGTGGTAGAGTTCGGTTCTAAAGCTAAAGCTCTGGGCAGGCGTTCACTGTTTTGATTGGTTTCCATGAAAACAAATTCGGGTTGGCTAGTATCGGCGGTGGCCTGGGATGTTTTAAAACTATTCATGAGTATTTTTTGTACAATACTTTCGTCCGTATAGAAGTTGCGTATCTCCACAATGGCAAAGGCCGAAATGCTTATGAAAAATATGGCCAACATGGCCAGCATCACATATTTGCCACAGTTATTGCTGCTGTTGCTGGCATAATAATGATCGTGTCTTTTCATTGTTTTGCTATGTTTTTCTTTGTTTTTTATCTTAAAAATATTTGATTATAACGCGTTTAATTTAAAATAATTTTTAATTTCTTTAAAAAAACAGTCACCACCGCAGCGTCGCGTGCCGTATTGTTTCGTTTCGTATCGCGTACTATTTGAAAATTTTGTTCTGTTCGTGGGTAGAATTCTTTCAATTGCTTTTTCTCTTTTGCCACGGATTTTCTTTAAACCATTTTTACCTGGCATTGCCTTCTGTGAAGGTGTGAAAATTAGAATATCAATGCAATACAACGCAATCATGGATAAATAAGCCTCTACCACCAATACCCTCACATAACTGAGGAGTAAGAGTCGCATCTCAGAGTTGGCATGTTTGAACAATTAGTGTGGCCCCAGCAGAACAAGAAGAAATTTAAAAATTTTTTTTTTGGTTTAAAGAAAAGTGTTAATAAACTTAAAATCGACTTGTTTTTACTGTGATCTACTGCTCTAGTTTTGATTTTAATTCCTCCCCCCCCCCCCCCCTTCTCCTCCTCTTTTTTGAAATTTTAAAAAATTGGAATTTTTCTTCTCACAAGGCTTCAAAGCTGTATTTTCTGTTAGGCGGTAATGGTAGATGCTACGCAGTATCATAGCCTCCGATCAATTAACACTTTTAGCAGCATGTTGTAGAATATTTTTAAATTCTAAAAATTTTGTGTGTACCGTTATTACTTTTGATTAAACAAACAATAACAAAAGATTAAAGGTGAGAATTATTATTTGGCGATTTTGTGTTTGTTGTCGGGTTTTTTTCACGGGTGAAAGTTTTATTTCCCGTTCAGAAAAAAAATTTTTACTTTCCTCTAAGGAATTACAAACATGTCGTATGACACATCGTAATTAAATTTGTTGAGTTAAACTAATTAAGTTATCAGATAAACTTCGTTTTTTTTCTAAGTTGCCATGCAACTTGGCTTTACATATACATATGTAAACATACCGTCCTTACCGTTATAAACTTCATATCGACTTTTAAACTTATGTATGAATGTCTCCATTATTTGGGATGTAACCGGAAACTGTGTTGCGGATGTACAAATCAGTACCGGTACCGGTATGGAAAATTCCTTATTTGAGCCACCAATAGCAATCAATTTGGCTACTATTAGGCTGAATATTGTGATAAATTCCATTTCTTTTCTGACATTTCCTGGATAGAAGAGAGGTTCTGTTCGACCTCTACTTTACTCTAGTCAAACGTTAATCTAGAGAGGACAAGGTTAGGTTAGGTTAGGTTAGGTTAGAGGACGCGTACTTGTCAATTAAGACAAGTACAGTACCTGGAGGTCGAATTGACCCATTGTACAAAGTCCTAGTTTCTCACACCACTTATGTTGTGTGTGTACATGAGTGGTGGGACCTACAGTTTAAAGTCGACTCCGAACGACAGATTTTTTGGAAACTTTTTCATGGCAATTTTATTTTTACTTTCAGAGTTGTTGCCAAAAATCTGCTGATAGGAAGTCGCCGAAGAAATACTTTTTGTATTTTGTCTTGATGTCTGGCCTGAGGTTTACGCTTTACGTCTAATAAGCCAACGCACTACCTACTAGACTACGGCGACTTCAAAATACAAAATTGCTCATATTTCTCTCACGTCTGAACATTAACTGCCTAATAGGCAGGCATCCCCGTCAGCTAAGAGCACGCTCACATGATTTCTGAAATTAGAAACTCGGTAGGGGAGGAAAAAACCGTTTATTAGTTAATAGGTCACTGTCCAGCCGCTACACATACCGCTTTCTTAACATCCATAATGGAACTTTCTATAATTTAACCGGCACCCTAGTGGTTATATTCCCCTAATTCTGATGCCATCTGAAACTTTTAGTCTCCCAAGGTCCGCACCCGACAAACCGGTAATATCAAATGCGTTCCAGAAGCTTAAATGTTAGATATAGATCTTGTTCCTCTCCTTCCTTTTATGCACGTCTCCTGCGGACGTAATTAGCCATGGGTTCCGCATAAACACCGACAATACAATGTCTAGTCCCAAAAGCCCAAAAGCTTTTTATTCCTATGACATAAGTCTGGGCATATACCCAATGGGTAAAGACCTGTTTCCACAGTACGGGTAGCCAAACAGTGTAAAACATTTCTCGAGGTTATTATGTGGGAACTGACGTTACAGGCCAGATCGTAATCGGTGTCTCCCTCAAATATTTGAATAGCGGTAGATCTAAACAGATCATTCTAAGTTGCTTAGAATGGGCGTGGGCGATATTTTTCAAGGTTCGAAGTGTGTATATGTCACTAAATGCTAATTTGTTTTAGGTAGGCGTGAAGCCTGTGTTGACCGCGAAGTCCGTTTGACTGAGGAAACGAAGGCAAAATTACAAAGTTTTATAAATTTGTGGTTTCGAAATATTCTCCAGTCAGCCAGCAATACATCAATGTTGAGATAAGGAGCGTAGCTAGATTGAGCGAACTTAGTGAAAATTGTACGATGAAGGTTTCCATACTGATTTGCTTTATCAAGCAGAGAAGGATCATTCGCATAGTGGAAGACCGCAAACTACTTGTTACCGAAATATTCTTGGAATAATCGGCAAAACGTTAAACCAACTATGATTACTGATACGCCATCCTAATAACTGAAATATTTTGTCGAAACCTTATGGTTCTTGCATGAAATATGGATTTAAAAAAAATATAATGGGCTTGAAAAGGTCTCAAGATAGAGATTTTCAGGCTTCTATTAAAAAAAACTAGGTTTGGAAATAGTTATCAATACTTTAATTAAGTTTTTCAATTCAAGGAGAACACTAAAGCATTTAATATGATAGAAATCATAGACAGGCGTAGATAATATGCTGTAATTTTAAGGTTTTTTGCTTTTCCCAATAAATATAAATAAGAAAATATAATAATAAAAAAAGCAAAAAAGTAAATGCCCCGGGTGAGGCTCGAACTCACGACCTTAAGATTATGAGACTTACGCGCTGCCTACTGCGCCACCGAGGCTATACGTTGCGTTGTGACAAACAATTTACAGTCACGTAGGCAGCAAACGAAGTGGTTTTTATAATCGAATAAGAATCACGATAACAGGCAGCTAAAAATAGATTCACAGTTTTATTAGAACATTACAACAACAGCAACAACAATGTTAATGCTTGTTTTTGCTTGCATGTTCGTGCTTACGTATCAGGTACAAAATGCTGTCAATAGTACAAGAGATAATGAAAGAAAATAAAAAAAAAACAAAAACAATAAAGTAAGCAATGAAAACGTAAATAATTTTATCACTGAATAAATTAGAATATGTTTTATGAATAAAACATTCAAACAATTTTAAACTCTATTCACAGTTTAAAAAAAAAATTAAAATTATTCTAATGGAATACCGTCTGTCATATTTTTAATGATGCTTGATTTACAAGCAAAGAAAAAAGTCTACATACAGTTGTATGTAGTTTTTATATATTTTTCCCAATAATTTCTACGTCATATTTTTTCAAATTCGCTTTTTCTTCAAACATTTGGTAAAACCAAAGAATATGGATATAAAGGATACGCATCATGTAGAAGTAAAATTTCTTATGGCGGGTCGTAACATTATATTTTTATTCTTTTTATTTTTCTAAAAAACATGGCCTAACTTTTAAGCCTAAGCTTTTAAGCTTTATGTTCTTTTAATAATAAAATCGATTTTTTATTTTATTTTTATTTATCCAAAATTATTAAGCCAAAGATAGACAGTTTTACATATGTATGTTGATGAAATGAAAATAAAAATAGAGTATATTGCTAACACTTTTCTATGGCTGTAAATAAATAAATTCTCTCAACTTATTTTCTCTCTCTCACTCACTAATCCATAACCATTGGCATGTGTTAACCTGGAGGAAAATTGTTAGTAATAATGTCAAGTCTACTTATTAACCCAATGATATGTATATGTGATCGGAAAATATAGAAAAATTGTACTGCACTAAGCCACTAAGACACCGTATTTAACTTGGCAAGTATTCTTCCCAAAATCGAAATCATTTTTCATTGATACTAGTAAATACTACTGTGATATTTCTTTGGGTGTATAATTGAAGTCTGAAAAAAGCGACATGAACGTTTTTCTTTAAAAGCTGACAAGATTTTTACGCTCTTTTTAACGAACATTCTTGATGTTCGTGTCCTATGTGTGTAAAAAACCGAAGATGTTCTTCCCCTGAGGGACATTGGTGCCGACGCCTGTTTTTAACACCAGAAAAATAAATAAAAAAGTGGTCAAACAACAAAAACGCACGATGAGAACAACGCATTGTTACGCTCTTGGTTTCTGTATCATTCCCTTCTATCTTTCCCCCCGCGTCATGAAATATTTTTGAAAAATATTCCAAAATATGTTAAAATGCACATTCTTTATACTTTATTTTCTTTGGTAAAACCCAGCAAGAAAAAGTCTACATACAGTGGTGTATAGGAAGTCGCCAAAAGAAATATATTTTTTATATTTCGTGTTGTTAGAGATCTTTGAGCCAGGCTTCTGTCTAATAAGCCAACTCACTACCTACTATAATACGGTGACTTCAAGGCATCTTTCGTCATTGTTAAATTAATTTCTCCCAGCTTAACCCGTTGAGGTCCTACAAGCTCAGGATTGATAATACAGTAGCATGTTCCGTAAAACCATGTGGCTGGCTTCGAATAGAGGCAAAGGGCTCACGAATAGTCAGAGTTTTCAGAGTCAGCTGAACATTGCAACACTTATAGCTTTTCATCATACAAAAATGACTTCTACAGGAGCTGAAGAGTCTAATTGGAGGAGAAAACTGTTCTTCATGTTCTGGCGTACATGTACACCTTAATGTCGTAGAAGAAGGAAGCATCTGAACTTCTACTGCATAGATGATCTCCGAATGGTTCTAGTGTTAGGAGGAAAACACCAGTAGTATCACAATGGATCACTCATTGCTTAAATATGTTTATCGTGTCGGGTTATTAAGCATTAAGGCAGAATGCACAAATTTGTGAAGGTTAGATTTGTACAAACACCCTAATTTGATGATCCTTAAGGCTTTAAAACTTTGTTTTACAAGAATTTTTTTTTTTTTGTTTGAAAATTTTTAAACTTTTTATTCAGACTTACCGATTCGGGCCGCTATGAGTGCTCAAATGAGCTTTGTGATATCAGAGCTACCACTCCGACCTAACCTAACCTACCGATTCGGGGCTGCCTTTATTGCTGCTGCTGTTGTTGTTGTACTTTACGATTTTTTTGACCACTTCCAAAAGAATACATACAGTGGTGTATGTAGACTTTTTTCGTTGACTGTATGTTTATGTTGGCTGCATCCAGATTTTTATCACTCTAAAGGACTGGTTTGTGTGCAATTGCATGTCTTTAAAGTCTGTTGTTTGCACAATTACCGCCATATTCTTGTTGAATTCCTATTCTGGATTAAATGGTAGCCGCCTACTGCTTAAGACATAAGGTTTTTAACCACACTGTCGAGTTTCTTTAGACTGTTGCAAGATAGAAGATAGGATCCAGAGGCGACCGGAATAAAATCTTTTAAAAACGAACATTGCTTTAAAAAAAAAATTCAACAAGTTAATCTACAGTGGTGGCCTTATAATTAGAAACGATGTTTCTGGAACAGAGTTCTCTGGAGTGACGAATCTAAGTTTAATTTGTCCCAATCTAATGGAAAAACGTATGCAAGACGTCCTCCAAACAAAGCCTTTGATCCCAGGTACATAGTGAAAACTGTAAAACAAATTAACAAACATACATGTTGCTAAGTCGTTTCTAATTATAAGGCCACGACTGTATTAAGTAATTGAAAAACCTTAAGCTGAGCCTTACTTATGCAGGCGTTTTATTAATCAATTTCTGTTTAATCAGATATTTACTCCTATTTATCCTCAATTCTGCTTTAGTGTGCCATCAAAAATGTTTCTTTAATTTTCCTTTAAAAACGGAAAAAATAAACATAATTTTTCGAAATGCAAATTTCATAAAATTTTCAGTATAAAACAACTCTTAAGCGTTAGACGAACGAACGGAGGAAACTTTTTGAAATTTGAAACAAGCAAACGAAAGTAATGTTTACGATCCCACAGGGATAATAACATGCGTTTGAAAACTTCATATGGAAATGAACATTTTTTTCGTATGCGTATAAAAAAGGAAAATAAACACACACTAATACTAAAGCAAATACGAATACAAATACAAAATACGGAAATAGAAGAGCAGCCATAATAATGTATGTAGCTTATAAGGGGGATGTGTTGCTAATATACAAAGTAGTTTATGTATGCTACACATATACACATGCATACGCAAGAGAGTGTATTTGTGTTAATATTAGTAGTAGGCTTATGGGTGTGTGTATATACTCGTATATGTATATTGCTTTGAGTATGTGTATGAATTGTTCATAAAATGCCTGCATTTATTGCCATATCCCTAACAATGTTTATCTTTGTAGCAAATATGAGTATTTAAAGATCCCTAAACAACCCAGCAAGCCATTTAGCAAGAAATTAAAATTTTAAAAAGAAAAATTGCCAACCAAACATAGGCTTTTAAGCCTTTGCCTATGGGGAATACTAAAAAAGTTTTTAAATTTTAACTTCTGTAGCAATGTCTGCTGGGTTATCTTCTAATGCTACTTGTGTTATATTCTCATTGCAATCATAATCATAGTCACAGTAATAATCTGTAGGAAAAACAAAATGAGAGAAAAGAAAAAAACTGCCTCAAATTGTATGCATTGTTGAGCAGCTCATAAAATAAAGACACATGAAAGACATCAAAACCTTAAGCAAAACTACTCTCTTTCTCGTATTACACACACAGGCAGGCAAACTTCAATATGAATTTTAGTTAGTGGAAGAATACATGCATATTTCCACGAACTAAATAAAGTTTCTTGTATTTCACATGGATTTCTTACGCTAAGGAACAGTAAAGCGAAAGAGTATAGGAATTTTGTAAGGTTTATGAGGTAAAGGCAAGTGAGTAGAGCAAAGTTATAGGATGTAAATAGCGGCATTGTGGTACCCTAAAGCAACTACGAAGTAGCTATTGCGGACGTCATAGTTCTAATAGCAAGAGGCCATGATACCCTTTGCAATACAATTGAGATTGTAAGTCAGGAAAACCACAATAGCATCGTTTACAAACAGGAACCAACTCTCTAAATGGAAAATACTCTCTAAGATGTATTCAAGAAAGGCGAATGCATAACATGTGTAAGTAGTACTGGAGAGTAAAAAACTTTGGTGAAGAGAATATACACAGCAAAGAAAACCAAATAAAGTAGACTTGCACGTAAATCTTTGTCGCCCTACCAATGAAGACCAATGATGGTTACTTTCCATAATATGGAACGGTAAGGTAAACTTAAAGACAACTTCAATGGAATTCAATCCGATACAGAGTGCATTGGCATACGAAAATGAAGAATCTACATACTGGTGATTTGCTTTTACATCGCTTAACATTAAAATTATAAACAAAAGCTACAAAAACAACACCATGCAGTAAACAAACCTGTTTACAAATTATCGTACTACTTAATATAACAACAAACACCAGCTTAAAAAATGATAAACAAGTAAAAAAAATCCACAAACAACACTACAAGAATAAATGTAAACAAAATACAAAAACACCAATAACGAATGTAAACAACAATGTTTACATTTATAGAGATTTCCTAAAGGCGATGTCACAAACATTTGCCTTCAATAACATTCAGCAGACTGTTTACGTTGCCATATAAAAGGCAAGGCAAAGCAGGCAACTGGGTCAGTAAAAGTTCAGTCAGTCTTGTGTGAAGATGCGATATGTTTGAAGGAGTACTCGTGGTTTGAAGATCTCCGTTGCGAAGATCTATCGAACAATTGTCTAGTAATTGTTATTGTTTATGCAACGGGTATAAACAGAGGAATAACAAAGCAAAGCAATTGTTGTTGTTTACATTAAGTTGTGAACAGTGGCACACAGAATTGTGCGTATAATAAAGAATTTTAATTAAAACTACACACAAACTTATTTTTATTTTATTTGCAATCTATGAGCTCAGATTTTAAACGTTTTTAAAAGGTCAAAACGTTACAGCAGGCAGTGAGTACCAGCCCTACTATTGGCACTTGGACCTTTGCTAGAATTAATTAAGTTGCATCTGGTAGGCAAAGACTATGATTAGAATAATGTATGACTGGTCGGTCAAACACGTCAAAGGGTATTGTATTTTGACAGATCGAGTGAGAAGTTAAAAGCCTCAGTTAGTGTGGGACTTCCATCCACTTCTCTTACAATTTCTGATCAAATATTACCTCAGAAGACCGCCCAGTGTCCAGCTATGCTCAAGCATGATATTTGTTTATCTGCCTCTGCACGTCTATTGATTTCCTGAAATGTCCAACTGACCTGATGTCATAGTCATTCTCTTTATTCTCTCTCAATTATGAAAACTCTGCGCGAAACTTTTCAGGCAATCTGTTGAACCGTCCACATAAAGTGGATTATCGCATAGGCCTATATAGGTGCTGTGTAGAGTGCAACGGAGCCCACACATATTGAGAGAAACTGGCTTTTTCATGTCGAGGGCCACCAATAGTTGCCAAAAAACTTACAGGTACCTGATTTATTTTGTCAGCGATGCATCAGTCATTACGACAAGTTACTTTATTGCCTCCTAGCCAGCGCACTCCTTGTACGTACGTAATTGGTCATTACAACTCTTCAGTCAGAATTACGACCTAGTTTCTCATACCACTTATGTTGTGTGTGTTAATTTTACACATGAGCGGCGGGACCTACATTTTAAAGTCGACTCCGAACCTACAGATTTTTGAGAAACTTTTTCATGGCAATTTTATTTACTCGGAGAGTTTTTGCCAGGAATCTGCTGAGAGGAAGTCGCCGAAGAAATACTTTTTGTATTTTATTTTGATGTCTGGCCTGGGGCTCGAACCCTGGCTTTTCGTCTAATAAGCCAACACAGTACCTACTAGACCACGGCGCACTCCTTATCTGTTCCCTAATAAGGACCTGTATTCTCTACGACTATGGGAAATGCTTTCTTTTAGGATCTTCTTAAGGATCAGCCTGTATATGACCCCAGGCCATTTGGAATATAGGGTCTTTCCCTAATAAACCCAAGACCTTGTGGGTATAAAATGGACAGGGGAAATAGGGTCATCTTTTGCTGAGCACCCGTTATACGTGTTTGTTAAGGGAATCCATGGGAAAGAGCAGACAGATGAGCTTCCGTGTAGACTGAGAAAAGAAATTTGGAAGGATATACACGTTGAAATTAAATATTTAATGAGACGAAGACTCTTTTCCAGCTAAATGGATTTGTTACAATATAAAGCTTTACTTTGAAGACTATACCTGCCGAGCATTACAGTCTCAAATAATACTGTTAATTATTTTCTTAATGTACCTATACTGTTTGCCGCTACTGTTTCTATTACTTGAGAAGCCTTTTTCTACTTCTTCTTTTTGTTATGACAGACGCAATAGATTTAAATTGCCTGTGTGTCATGTTTTAAGCAAAAAAAGAGATTGAAGAAAATATATCAGGGGGGGATAAGAACTATATTTCTGACTTTAAATATGTTTTTTTAGTTGTTATAAAAACTTGTTAAAGTCTAATCATGAGTGTTATCTTAGCAAGAAGATCTCTTGCCATTTCCTATACGAGAGTGTAGTATATATACGAGGATAGTCTTAAAAGTTATCGATTAGCTAAGCATTTTTAATCGATTGCCATTGAAACATGAGCAATGTTACGAATAGTTTTAGCAGTTATATATACGAGGGTTGTTTAAACTGTGTTTTATATTTAAGAAAAATATTGTTACGAAAATGGAAAAATCTAGATACTGGTGTTTTGCTTTTACATCGTTTAACATTAAAATTATAAACAAAAGCTACAAAAACAAAAACAATGAACTTGTTTACAAATTATCGGGCTGCGTAATATCAACATTTGGTTCCAACAGGACGGCGCTACGTGCCACACAGCCGAAGCTACACTCAATGTTTTGCGCCCTGTTTTTGAAGATCGCATTATCAGTCGCAGAGCTGATGTCGTTTGGCCTCCTCGGAGCTGCGATTTGACACCGTTCGACTATTATTTGTGGGGTGCCGTCAAAGATAAGTGTTACGCCGACAAGCCAGAGACAATTGACGCTTTAAAGGACAATATTCGTGAAGCCATTGGTGAAATACAGCTGCACACAATCGATAATGTGCTTAAAAATTGGACCGATCGGTAGGCTACTGCATGGCCAGCCGAGGCAGCCATTTGAATGAAATTATTTTCCATTATTAACCGGAAGGATTGTACTTTGAGAAAATATTCCGTAGTTTTTTTTAAAGCATTTTCAAAAAAAAAGTTATTTGGCGGACCCTTTATAACAACAAACACCAGCATAAAAAATTATAAACAAGTAAACAAAAATATAGCAACAACACTACAATGATAAACGTAAACAACGATAAAGATTTCAAGACGGCGACATCATGAACATTCGACCTCAAGAACATTCATCAGACTGTTTACTCAGCCATATAAAAGGTAAGGCAAAGCAGGAAAAGTTCAGCCAGTCTTGGGTAAATACGCGGTGTGTTTGAAGAAAGTAATCGGGGTTTGAAGATCTCCGTTACAAAGATCTGTCGAATAATTGTCTCGTAATTGTTATTGTTTATGCAAAGGATGTAAACAGAGGAATAACAAACAAAGCAATTGTTGTTGTTTACATTAAGTTGTGAACAGTGGCACACAGAATTATGCGAATAATAAAGAATTTTAATTAAAACTAAACATAAATTTATTTTTATTTTATTTGCAATCTACGAGCTCATATTTTAAACGTTTTTAAAAGTTAAAAACGTAACAATATTTTCAAAGAATTCTCAATTTATCTACCATAATATGCGTGTGTTATTTTGGGAATTGTCTTAAGATAAGACTACGTACAGTTTCTTGAGTATTGAGTATGTCTGCTTGAGTGTTAATTTTCTGGAGCAGCATATCAAAATATTATTTGGAAAAATTATGCAAATCTTTGGAGGAACATAAATGTTATGAAAACTGTTTAAAATATATTTGAAAGAAGGAAAAAGATAAAAAACATTTGTAAGAATGTCTGTATGTACGACTTAGAAAACTGATTATTTTGTATATGAAAAGTTTAAGCAAAGATACTAAAAGAAATATTATGAAATAATCATAGTTTAGACATTTATTTCCTTAAATATTATCGCTTTAAATAGATTCGAAATAAGATAACAAAATAATAGGAAGTGAAAGTTTACATACAACTTTGTATTCAGAAATTTAAATTAAATCCGAGAAGGCATAGAGAAAGCATTAGCAATCTATACCTTACCTTGTGTATATATGTTCGATTCAAACATGATAACATGCCTCAAATGTTCAAGATATTGCACAACCAAAAACATTGTTGAAATTCTAAACACAATATTTTATAGCATAGCCTAAGGAGCTGTATTTCTAGAGTTTACTTAAAGGCTATTTAACTTCATTTTAAAAATATTGGGTTTTTTAGTCTTATCTCAGATAAAATTCTTTTCTTTTTATTTAAAAAGAAATTAAAATTTTGTATTCATTTGTAAATATTTCTTTCCATTCAATTTCCAAAAATCACGCCTAAAGCCTAACTTAAGGCGTATTAAATTTATTTATTTTACTTGTGTTACACTACCAGCCGCCTAAATAAGTAAATATTTGTTGTTAAAAAGAAAACTATAACTACAACAGTCTTAATATTTGCCTACAACAAAAACTAAAGCATACTTTCCTGCGTTAAACACAAAACACTATTAAACAGCGTTGCTATTAAATAACTTAAATGACTATGACAGCTAAAACCCTAAAATACTCATGCATATTACTACCTAACAAAGCAAACAAACAAAAAATTATTTTCCATGGCATATTTTTAGGCGTAAATAAGTTTGAAGAGCTAGAAACAATGCTTTAAACCACAGCCTTAAAAGAGTAAATAAAAATTAATAGGAGTTACCAAAAATAAATTTCATTTGGTATGCGTGTTTAATACTTGTTATTTAAAGGCTTAAGTTTTGAAGAAAGTGTAGCTAGTTATTAGGCTTTTGGCAGAGTATTGTATTACTTGGTGTTTAAGTCTATAGTTTATAAGAAAATATTGCCTATTGTTAGGCTTTAGATTAAACTTAAAATTTAAAATTTTTATAGAAAGTCTTATTGAACATATTTTCATTGGAAAACAGCCTTAAAGTAGGCACCACTTTTTAACCCGTCAAAACGGAAATTTCATTTAAGTTTGAATAAACGTAAAACGGAAAATTTTTGTAAACGAATACAACACATTTTAACATTTATGCCATTAAACAGAGGCATACCTTAAGGCTAAAGTATTATAGATAAAGGAGTTTTTGTTTAAAAAAAATTTCCGTTCATGTTTTTTTTTACCAAAAGTGGCAATAATCTTATACAGAAATAAAGGAAGAAAGGATTTTGTGCCTTAAGGTTGAAGAAAATTTCATTTTTGCAACGCCTAACCATATGCTTTAATAAAACAATTTAAAATTATTGTTTGTAATACTAAAAGTATGCTTTAATTTTTGTTAAATTATTGTACTATATAGAGACAGGGATAAGGCAGGGATAACCATGTAAATAAAACTTTTTTAACGGTTTGGCTTAGTATTTGTCATGTATTTGTAAGTGTATGTGTGTGTGTATTGTAGTTGTTTTTGTTATTTTGTGGTTACTGTGTTAGCGGTTGCAGTTATTTTGAGGGCGTTACTGTTTTTGTTTTTGTTCTACTGGTAAAACTAATTGGTTTTTAGTTTTTTTCTTCTTCTTCTTCTTGTTGTTGTTATTATATTTGTTGCTTTAAGCATTACACGTTACATGACTTTACTTACGCTCTTGTTGCTGGTTTCACTAGTACATATTATGTAGCATACTTTTAGGTGGTATAAACTCCATTGTTGTATGTTTCGGTAAATATGTACATCAACATTTTGTTTAACATTCCACGTTTATTATTAAGGTGTTGCTGTATTTTCTTATTGTTTTTGTTGTTGTTTTCGGCTATTGTTAAGAATGTTCTTTCTTTTTTTGATGTTTTTCTAGGTAAAAGGGAAAACTTTTTGTGGTTTTTTGTGTTGTTTTTTTTTTAATGTTAAGCTGTGACGTTTAACGGCATGAGAATTGACGCTAAATTTAATTGGCTTAAACTACAAAGAAGTGAAATTAAAGTTTTAAATTTTATTTCCAGGATAATTAAAATAAATTCAAGAAGACTGTAAGACGACATTTGATTGATAATTAGTAGGCGCTATGAAATATTTTTTGCTCAAATTTATAGGAAGAAAAAAACTTTAGGATTTAGGCATAAGATGCCTGTCAGGACTTCGATTGCCTGGGGGTTTCAATCGTGCGATAGTTTTCTCAATATATGGCTTATGCATGACCATTTATGCACTTGGTTACGGTTCTGAATCCCAGGTTAAGGAAGGATTTCGATGAAGCGTGATTCCACATAGCTGATGGAATCACGACCTTTCTATGGAGTGGAATGGAAAGTCTGAAAGGATATATGTTTTTTTTTTTTATATGTTTAAAAAGACATTTATTTATTTTATTTATTTATTTATTTATTTATTCTGTAGCATATCACATACAACAAGAAATTAATCTTTTAAATTACAGTATGTGATTATATAATATATTATTACAAAGAATGAAATATATATAAGACAAGTAATTAAAGTAGTAAAAGCAAATAGTATCGAAATAATAATATGTAAAAACAAGAACGAAAATATATGCATGTAAATATGTAATAATTTTACATTAGAATTTAGAAAATAAAATTTTTTTAAACTGCAAAGCGTTGCCATTGATTTGTAATGAGTTAGGTAACGAATTCCACAGCCGTATTGTATTTGTAAAGAACTGCCACTCAGATATCAAAGTTCGATATCTTAACTGAATGATTTGTTTTCCTCTATTTGATCTTGCAAATTGAATCCGATTAAATAGATAAGACGGTTCCTGCGTGTAGATAACCTTGTGTAGTAAGATTAATGCCTTGATTTTTAGTAAGTCCATTAACTCAACACCATATAACAATTTCGAATACCGAGAAGTACTATCATATCTTCGTATGCCGTAGACATATCTAATAATCGCGTTATACACTACTGTTAATCTAGCTTTACTAGCCGAATCGCAATAAGCAAAAATTTCGCAGCCATACAACAACTTGGGCACTAAGTAGGTTTTCGCAAGAAGCACACGAATATTAAGAGGTGTAATGTGCTGTATAGGATATAGCGTCCTAAGCATAGAAAAAATTGTCCCGGAGACAGAATTTATATGGGTATTCCATTGAAGGGATTTGTTAAAAATTATACCGAGGTTTTTCGCTGAGTCCACTATCGAGATGTTCCGAGTTCCCAATGTGATCGGTATATCAACGACAATATCCTGATTACGTCGTGCTATGATCAGGCATTTTGACTTGGTAGGGTTCAGGTATAAGCCATTCGAAGACGCCCAGTAGTGTATTCTGTCAAGGTCCTCATTAAGTCTTGCACAACACTCATCGATTGAGTCTCTTCTACAATTCATATATATTTGTACATCATCTGCATAAATGTGGATATCACTATGCAGGAGACAATCAGGTAAATCATTTATGTATAATGTAAACAATAATGGTCCAAGAATAGAGCCCTGCGGTACTCCCTTAGGCACAGGCAAGGGAGCAGATACAGTTCCACCAGCAGAGACAGACTGGTATCTATCATCAAGATAGGTTCTCATTAGCGACGATGCACTCGAAGAAAAATAAAAATTGTCGTTCATCTTCCTACAAAGTATATCATGATTCACGGAGTCAAAAGCTTTCGAATGGTCAAGAAGTATCAAAAGTGTAATACCACCATTATCAATATTGGATCTTATATCCTCAGACACACTTAACAGTGAAGAAACACAGCTATGACCTGTTCTAAATCCTGATTGTTTGCCACAAAGCAGCTGATGGTCATTCAAATAAGCAATAATTTGGTTGTGTAACAGTCGTTCCAAGACTTTAGATAAAAATGGAAGTATCGAAATGGGGCGATACTCATTCGACGATTTCGGCACGGGAATGACCTTAGCATGCTTCCAACAGTTAGGAAAGTGGCTGGTAGTGATAACGGTGTTAAATAAGTGCGTAATATAACGTGATATCCTAGGCAATAAAAGTCTAATGAACTTAGGATGGATCTGGTCAAAGCCAACTGTATTCGAAGTCACTGATTTACAGCATAAAATAACGTCATCTTCAAAGACACGAGAAAACTCGAAACGGTGTAAAGGAGAAATTTCCGTGGGTTGTTGCAATGGCCCAGTGGCAAAAGCTGATTGAACTCCGTTTGAGTACCTTGGAGACGGAATGTTTATAAATGATTCATTAAGTTTATTTGCATCAATGCTGCAAGCTGGGGCAGCCTTGCTTCCAATACCAATCTCACGGATTGTTTGCCATTTTCTCCTTGAATCTACAGCTGATTTAAAACGGTTCTCATAGTAAGAAGTTTTAGCATCATAAATAGTCCTATTGACGAGTCTACGGGCTTTGCGATATTCTTCGTATAGATCAGAAGTTCTATACCTTTTCCAACGCCTATAAATATCATCACGAGTTTTAATTCGTCGTTTAATAGTAAGATTAAACCAGCTTTTGCCAGGGTCGTTACCGCGGTTCGCTCTCAAGGGTACGGAAATATCACACAGGTCGATGAGGCTACTATTAAGAAAGTAGAGTTGTTCATCAGCAGATGGCATATAATATATGTTGCTCCATTCTACCATGTTATAGCATTCTTCCAGCAACCGATAGTTAACGTGACGGAAGTCGCGATAGTAAGTTAAATATATACTCTAGGAAAGACAAGATGCAAAGAGTCGACATTTTGCAACCCAAGTGGGCTTCAGGCAACCATAGATTTTATTGGGTAATTACAATAGAAAGAGGCTTCAGTTATGCATTAGAATATCACGGAATTACCTGAACTTGGCAATCAGCCGAGTGCAGCAGTCTCAAATAACAATTGTTTCGCATATGGTTCGCTTGAACTTCAATGTGGAGATTCTGTGATGAGGCAAACGAATCACCAAAACAATGATTTGAAACATACTTGATATTATGCGTTTTAAAAGATTACATCTGAATGCTTATCAAGAACTAGGCAGAGTGTTGTCCCTACTTACACTTAACAGCATTCTAAAGTTTGTCAAGACAATCGATTGCACCAGAACAATTATTTGGAACATCCGTGGTATTATGCGTTTTAAAAGATTACATCTGAATGCTTATCAAGAACTAGCCAGAGAGTTGACACTGAACAGCATTCTAAAGTTTGTCAAGGCAATCGATTGGATGCTTGTAGTACCCTTGCAGGTAAAAACCTGCTTTCATTTTTATTATTTAATCAGCCTAAATGTATACTTTAATTTCAGCCTAAATACATACTTTCTTTAAGATAAAGGGTGTTTTTTATAGAGGTATAGAACTTTAAGTTGGCATTACTTTTCAAGATGGCGACCGATTTAACAGCTGTCAAGTGATTTATTCTCAGTTTGGTTTGGCAATTCATCATGAATAGACTCACGCCTGAACAACGCTTGCAAATAGTGCAATTTTATTTCGAAAATAATGGTTCTGTGCGGAAAACGTATCGCGCACTACGTCCATTTTATCGTCGACAAAATCGTCCATCAGAGCAGTTAATTCGATTAACCATGGAACGTTTTCGCACCACGTTTACTCTTATTGATAACTTGCATCCCCAGAGACGCTGTACGGTGCGTACCGAAGAAGCTATTGCTGCTGTAGAGCTTAGCATTGAGGAAGACCCGAATGAGTCCATCCGCCATCGTGCACAGGAATTGGATCTCTGTCCATCCACTTTATGGAAGATTTTGCGGAAGGATCTTGGTTTGCGTGCTTACAAAATCCAACTCGTGCAAGAATTGAAGCCAAACGATCATCAAGTAAGGCGTAGATTCGTCGAATGGGCTCAAAACGAGTTTAACGTTGTTCCCGATTCTCATAAGCGAATTTTGTTTAGCGATGAAGCGCACTTCTGGTTGAATGGCTACGTCAACAAACAAAACTGCAGCATTTGGAGTGAAGGTAATCCTCAAGTGTATGTGGAAACACCGTTACATCCAGAAAAACTGACTGTTTGGTGCGCTTTATGGGCTTTTTCAAAAACGATGGTGGCCAGAACGTTACAGTCAATGGTGATCGGTATAGAGCCATGATTACTAACTTTTTCATTCCTGAATTGAATAACCATGATGTCCAGGAGATGTGGTTTCAACAAGACGGCGCAACATGTCACACAGCTCGTGCCACAATAGATTTATTGAAAGACACGTTTGGTGACCGCCTAATTTCACGTTTTGGACCTGTGAATTGGCCTCCAAGATCTTGTGATTTAACACCGCTAGACTACTTTCTGTGGGGCTATGTAAAGTCATTGGTCTATGCGGTAAAGCCACAAACGCTTGACCATTTGGAAGACAACATTCGCCGTATTATTGCCGATATACGGCCACAAATGTTGGAAAAAGTCATCGAAAATTGGACGTCCAGATTGGACTACATCCGCGCCAGCCGTGGCGGTCATATGCCAGAAATCATATTTAAAATGTAATGCCACAAGATTATCTTTCGGATAAATAAAATTCATGTCAATCGTTGTTTTATTGCAACTTAAACTTCTATACCTCTATACCACCCTTTATTTTATTTCAATATTTTTTTAAACAATTTATTTCGTTCTTAAGAATTTTCATCTTGACTTTCATTATAAGACCACCTAAATATGTAACTTAAGTTTCTAATTTAAATATTATTTGTTGTATCCCTGAAGTATTTTATTTTCTTACAAAACCGCCTAAAAATATAACTTAATTTGTTATATGTTTGGCTCCCTTAAGTATACTACAAATTTTATTTAAAATACAATTTTTTTTAAGTCTAATCATAACTTTTCTGGAATTATAATATTTTGTATTGCATTGCATAATAACCAAAACTCGTTGGCATATTTTATGATTAATAAATAAAGAAAAAAATCTTGTTTCCATATTATTTATGTAAAATGAAAAAAAAGGAAGTAAAATGAAAGAAAAAAAACTACAAATCTTAAAGCATACTTTTCTGCATAGCCAGAATTGTGATGTAATTACTTAAGTTTTATAATCCTTCAAAAACTCAAACAAAAATCTTGTAGTTATTTTCGTTTTTCTTACAAAACTTTCTTGTTTTTTTTTTTGCAAAGCATACTTGTCAAGAAACTGCATACGAAAAAAATATTAAAGTATAAACAAAGGGTTTTGGGGGCGGGAGGCGGTGGTAGTGATGGAAAAAACAGGAAACCTAAGACGGAAATTCAAATTGTTTACAAACTATGTACTGGAGGCAAAAAAGGAAAAAATAAAAACAAAATATTACTACGTTACCTGCCAGCCACCACTGCTTACTCTATTTCAGTTTCTTAGCAATCAGGAGTATTTTTTTTCCATTTTTTAGGCAACAACTTCGTGTACAGTTAAGTCGAAATGGAATTGAAAACATTAAATGTGGTAAGAATGTATCATTTTCAAGGAATGATGTTTGGTGGTCGTTTGGTTTCAAAAGGCAACCACAAGGAAATCAAGAACAAAATCAACAATCAGCCACAATACAACATCAGCAACAATAATCATTTTGTAGTTTCACAAACAACAACAACAACAACAAAAACAATAATAATAATAATAATAGATTTTTAATCTTCTTTCTCCCCCTCTTTCTCTCTCTTTGCCAGCCACAAATAAAAGTTATTAAAATGTCTCTCTAAAACTCTCTCTCTCTCTCTCTCTCTATAAAATAGAAAGAAAGAAATCCTAAGAAATCATGACTACTACAGCCAAGGATTGTAAGAAAATCCCACAATCATTAAGAAACAGAAAAAGCAAAAACACAAACAATAACAAGAGCAAAACATTATAAATAAGAAGGAGAAAGAAGAGAAGGAGAAAGAAGAGAAGGAGAAAGAAATACCATAAGAGAAGCAGATTTATAGAATTTACCTTTAAGCAACATTAGTATAATGGAAATGGCGTCATCGCCATCGTAAGCCAAGCAAGTAGAGTGGAGTGATGGAGTAAAACCATGGCAACGTTTCAATGTTTCAATGTGTATGTGTATGTGTGTATAAAAGGAAAAGGAAATAACATTTTAATCTAATGTTTTAGAGTAAATATATTTCTTTTTCTCCCCTTCTAGCCGCCTCACTCACTCACTCTTTTATTTAACAGATTATAACACTTTATATCTTCAAATATATTTCGTAACAGACTTAAAGTTGAAACATTGCCGCAGGATATTAATTTGAATATTTTTAAAGTTAACAAAATGAATTTAATAAACTTCATAGAAATTTTTTTTAAGTATTTCCCTTTATTGCTTTAAAAACTGCCTAAAAGTATGCAGCAAATATTGAAAATTTTCATTAGAAATTGTTTTAACAAGACTAACCTAAATGTATGCAGTACTTTACTAAAAAAAGAAGCAAAATTAATAAATAACATAAGAAAATATCATATTAATTAACAAGAGTCCGATTTCTATTTTTTATCAGCCACTTTTTCTTTCCATTACCCCTCTAGGGAGCATTTTTTTTTTTTTTTTTTTTTTTGTAAAACCAGCACTCAGGGGATGGCCCCTACTCATGCAGTGCATTGTGCAGCTTTAGGAAAATAGGTTATAGGAAGGTGGAAAGAGGGAGTAGTGTTTGTGGACATTTGATTTAAGCTCAAGATGCGAACGGCAAGGAAACGAGTTGCTGTTAAGTGGCTTCCACAAAGCATCTCCATCTGACACGATTTTCCGCCGTTGTTTTCGCGCCTTCCCATGTCAGGTCATTAAGCCTTAGTTCTTGCAGGACCGTGCGTCTGCAGGTATTTTTTGGTCTACCACGGTTCGTTGAGCCCTGGGGATTCCACTCTTGTAATACTGAATCAGCCACTTACAGGGCCAATATGTAGAATTCCAAGTTTAGATTATTGCAAGAAAGCTATTTCTGGCCCTATGGATACCACATAAGAAGTCGGTCTAGCGTGTATTGTGTCCCCATTTATATTTGTGGTTCCTTGCTCATTAGAGAGTGGCAACTATCTTCTACGGCATACTCTAAGGCTGCTAATATTGTGATGCCAGTGATGCCAACGAATCCACGCCACCTGCATTACAAACTGAACAGCTTGCAAATATGTTCTGAATTGATGAACAATTGTGCATCAATGTAAATAAGAAAAAAGGCCAATTCATCGGATCTTTCTGAGTCTGTTGAAAAAGTACAAAATTTGTCAGTACTTTGTCAAATCATCCCAGGCTGCGGTTTCAAAATGAATATCAGACAAATAGTGAAGGTATGTATCTTTACGGATAGCAAAGCAACAGTAGAACCTTGGATAATATTTACACTATAAACACCTTGATTAGGATCAGTACTTAGTGATAACATATGGCTGGCTGACTGAATAGCCAAAGGAGGACACCAGTTCATGAGCTAGGTAAGATAGATATTGATCGCATGACTTGTGTGTCGTTCTGCAAACTTAAAGTAGAGATACGTTGGCCAAGGCAAGAGGTAACTCACCTGTACTATAACTATGTTTTGGCGGCTTTGAGCATTTCTAAAGGTAAGGCAATTCAATTGTTAATATTGTTACGTTTTTACCTTTTTAAAAACGTTTAAATATGAGTTCGTTAATTGCAAACCAAGTAAAAACAAATATGTGTTGAGTTTTTCTTAAACTCTCTTTATTGTTCACACTACGTTTGTGCCACTGTATACAACTTAACGATATAACAACAGTTTGCTTGTACACTATTCTATTTCACACTTTTGTCCGCGTTAACACTAACAACTGTTCGTTAGAACTTCTCTGCTTACAACCTTTTTGCAAGCAATGCCTCTTCTACGATCCAACCGCAACGCTCCTTCACACAAGACTGACTAAATTAACACTGACTGCTGCCTGCTTTGTCCAGCCCTTTTATTGTCCGACACAACCAGTCTAACGAACATTCTTGAAGTGGAAGGTTCGTGTTCTCGCCTTCTCGAGAGCTCTATTGCTAGTACATTGTTGTTTGTGTACCTTGCTTACGTTATCCATCCCTTTTTGTCACATACATGTTGTTGTTGGTACCAGGCGCAACCAGGTTCGTCGTACATACGTGTGTGTGCAGCTTTAGATAATCAACACGTTCATTGTATTCTTAGTGTTAGTGTGTATTAGTATCGTGTGGCTTTTGTTTATCGTTTTTGTTGTTAAACGATATTAGGTCATTTCGATTTGCGTAATAATATGATTCGATATGTTGTCAAAGGCGACGTAGAACCCATTCTATGATTTCATATGACTCACACAGATATCAGCGAACACTGAGTGCACGTCGTTGATCAACAGTTTTCCAAACCCTTAACCAATCTGATGTCATTAATGGAATATTGATGCCTTTAAGGCGTTTTTATAGCGAAGACATCCACTTAAAAAACAAATCAGTATGCAACTGAATTGACAAGCTATGAATAAGCTTCAGTCACCTCTAGATATGAGTGGCGGGGCCTACAAATGTCGAATCTGAACGACAGATCTTTGAGGATCTTTTTTCATAGCAATTGTGGTTTACTGTCAGAATTTTTGCCATGTATCTGCGGAGAAAAATGAATAGGAGTCCGAGTACAAAATGATATCCATGTCTTTCAAGTTCATGGATGTTATATTGTATTATCAGACTAAGTAGCTCAGAGCAGTAGCTCAACTGACTCTCTAGGGTCAGTATCAAACATTTCTTCAGAAGCTAAAATAGGCACTGCCTTCATAGACATCTATAGTGTCGAGTTCAACATTATTTCACTGAGCAGATGTTCTTAACTTCTAACCACGATAAATGAAAAGGAACTCGAGTACGAACTGATACCCAAGTCTTTCAAGCTCATGAAAGGTGCTTTATTCTCAGAGTAAACCACCTGACCAAACATTTCTTCAAATTTTTAAAGGAACCCAAATAAGTGCTGACTTCATAAACTTTTATAATGTGGAGATCAACGTTCTTTCGCTGAGAAAACGTTCTTAACTTCTAACCACGATAAATGTACAGGAGCTGATATCCATGTCCTTCAAGCTCATGAAAGGTGCTTTATTCTCAGAGTAAAGATGAAGTTGCCCACCTGATCAAACATTCCTTCGAATTTCTAAAGGAACCCAGATGAGGACAGCCTTCATAAACATTTACAATGTGGAGATCAACGTCCTTTCATTGAAAGGATGTTCTTTACTTCTAACGCTTCTCTGAAATACCAGTCAGAATGCATTTATAAATCATAGGACTTTGAGATACCATTATCAAGCTCAGATTCTTGTAATCATATAAGAATTTCAAGTTCTTCTGGCCAAAAGCTTCACTATTTATGGATCTATAAAGAGAAGCTTGCTATTCATTTTGAAGGCAAAATTGTTTCTCGAACATAAGGATTTCTTTTTTCTTCTTGACTTTAGCGCAAACATACATACATACATACATACATAATTGGTCATTATAACCCTTCAGTCAGGATTACGACCTAGTTTCTCACACCACTTATGTTGTGTGTGTTAATTTTATACAAAAGTGGCGGGACCTACAGTTTAAAGTCGACTCCGAACGACAGATTTTTGAGAAACTTTTTCATGGCAGGTTTATTTTACTCTCAGAGTTTTTGCCAGAAATCTGCTGAGAGGAAGTCGCCGAAAAAATACTTTTTGTATTTTGTCTTTGATGCCTGGCCTGGGGCTCGAACCCAGGCTTTTGCGTCTAATAAGCCAACACACTACCTACTGGACTATGGCGACTTCTGGTCATAGCTAGTCAGAGACAAAGTATGTGGTACTTACGACACCCGTGGTTCCGCTCTGCCTTAGTAGTTTAAGTAACACTTCTCGTTAAAGGACTTCACGTTATAAATTCAGGTCAACAAGCAGACAATTAGATTGTCAGGAATGGACAGTACAATGACTGTATTCTTTACAGGTATTCACGTAATGAAATCAGGTCAAAAAGCAGACATATATTGTCAGGAACGGAGTTTTCCCAGCACTGAAGGGTACAAAACCTTTAGTTGATTTGGGAAAAGGACTTTGGAAATGTATACACAACGAAAGGGAAGGTATAGAGGAACGGAAACTTATTTTTAGCCACGATGAGATTGAAGCAGTGTTGTATGTTGGGTTATTTTATTATTAGCCTTATTTTAAACCACCTTCAGAATCTCAAAAGAAAAATAAATTATTTTTAAAGGTACACTGTTTAACCTCCACTGAACCATGTGCTTATAATCAATGCCAACACATTTCACTAGGACGAACGCCTCTCTATTAGATCTCTTCCTCGTCTCTGATAGCTGCAAAATATCTCATTTTGACCAATTAACAGCACCAGTTTTTTCAAGGCATGATCTTATATTTCTGTCATACAACTTCAGAATATAACATCATGAAAAATCATTTTGTTATCGAGACTTCAATAATATTGATATGCCGTCACTTGGGAATGACCTGTTTTCTGCTAGCTGGGACGATATTTTCTGTATTCCATCTGTTGATGCACAAGTCGAACACTTAAATGGTCTTATCTATCAGTTATTTAATAAACACGTCACTCAGAACCAAAAGATCTAATAGAAGAATAAATCTCTGGTTTTCATCGGAGACTAAATCAGCTATTGAACGTCGGGATCTACTTTTTAGTCGATGGAAACGTTACAAAACACCACAGTTTCTTGCGGATTATCACAAGGCGAGAAGAGAAGTTGTAATAATGATAAGGCGGGAGAAACTATTATATTACGGTAATAAATTTCAGAATGCTGTCTATACTAAGCATACATGGAGGCAGATTCGTGAAATGGGAGTTGTCCATACCAACCACAAATCAGACACATTAGACACATTAGATGTTAATGCTGTTAATAGGAAATTTGCTAATATTCCGCAACCACCAGTGAATATGAATTTTTATGATCGTAACAACAATGTATCTACAATAAATGATTTCCACTTCCGACATCTTAATTTGGATGACACAATTGAAGGATTTCTAAAAATTAAGTCTAATGCTGTTGGCCTAGATGACATCCATCCACGTTTTATAAAACTTATACTGCCTTATATAATACGTCATATCAATCACATTTTCAACAAGATTTTAACAACTAGCACTTTTCCAATTGAGTGGAAGGCGGCGAAAATTATTCCAGTGCCTAAAAATGATGGTGACTACCGGCCAATATCTATCCTTCCCTACATATCAAAAGTTTTCGAGAGAATTCTTCATAGACAAATTTATAAACACATACTCGGCAATAATCTACTAACAGACCGTCAGTCTGGTTTTAGACCTCAACACAGCTGCACTACAGCATTAACCGAGGTGGTTGAGAATATTCGTGGCAATCTAGATGAGAGTAAGTTAACATTTTTGGTCTTACTTGATCACTCCAAGGCATTTGACACTGTTGACCATCAAATGTTGCTATTTAAACTTGGCAATATGTTTAAATTTTCTTCAACCGCAACAAAATTAATATCTTCATATCTAATTGGTAGATCACAGATAGTTGTCAATGGTAGGTTTTGTTTCTTCACCCTTATTTACAAGCAGAAGTGTTCCACAGGGGTCCATACTTGACGCACTTTTTTACTCCATGTATGCAAATGACCTTCCTTTGCAGATCAGATATTCCAAAATTCAAATGTATGCTGATGAGGTACAACTTTATCTAAGTTGTTTGAAAACGACTATGAATTCTGCTATTAATGAAATAAATTTTGATTTAGATAGAATTTATCAATGGGCATCTGCTAATGGACTACTTCTTAATCCTATTAAGTCCAAGTTAATTAATTAATTGGCAAAATGCCGGCGGTATTGAAAGGGAATTTGAATATTTCTCTTAATGGGACAAAAATTCAATTGGTAAATACAGCCAAAAATTTGGGCGTTACTTTTAATAGCTCGCTGACATGGTCGGATCACATTAATCAAGCATGTGGCATAGTTTATGGGAAGATTAGAACCCTATGGCAGACTCAACACTTTACACCCATGAGGATAAGGATGCTGATTGCAAAAACGTATTTAATTCCTTCTCTTTTATATGCCTCTGAGATTTTTGCTGGATGCAATATGACTTTGAAACGAAAGCTCAACATAACGTTTAATAATATTGTTCGATATATTTTTGATTTGAAAAGATTGGACCATATATCTCCGTATTTAGTACATGTCCTTTAGGCATGCACCTCGATGACTATATGAAGCTTAAAAATCTTATTTTTTTACATAAAATTATAACAACAAAAAAACCTGACTCTATAACAAATTGGTATTCACTTCGTCTGCGAGGAACAATAATATTCGAACATTCAAATACCGAAAGAGTGCTTCTTTTCACCAGTTTTATATATATACCATTTATCTCTGGAACCATCTCCACCCAAATATTCAATTTACTAGCCACGCAGTGCGATTTAAAAGCTTGTTAAGGAATTATTACAAAAATTCATAAATTTATCGTTTCAATTTTCATTTGACTTTGTTATATTATCTCTTATTTTTTATATTTATTATTTATTTATATTTATTATGTAACTCATTTGATTCTGGTGCTGTAATTTATAAGATAAGTGATCTTGTTGCATCAGAAAAACATTCATTATAATAATAAAAATAAAAAAAATAAATAAATAAGCGACCTTAATTGTAGAAAATTTGCTTAGAAAATGTTTTATACCAGTTTTGGTTTTTCTCCTTTATGTACGGCATATAGAATTTCACACTTTGACCTTTAAAACTGTGTTTTGAAACAATCAAGTTAAACATTAAATGCATTCGTTATATCTAATTTAAAACCAATAAATATTTCAATTAATTAAACATTGACGCCACCACCACCGCCACTACCATCACCACCACCCTAACCACTGTTTATAAACTCGATTGAAAATCACACCAGGTTTTAAAATCCTTTTTTTCTGTTTTTCTTTTTTTTTGCAACAACAGTAAAAAGCAAAAAAAGAACATAGAAAAACGTGAGTGATTTTCCAAATCACTTTTATAAACACGCATACACATACAAATGTAGTAGAATATATTGATGCTGGTTGAACTACGTTTTTTTTCTCTCTCTTTTATTGGTTTCTATTAAAAATCAACACACATACAATTGCATACGTATACATAATGGGTGATTTTTTAAGAGGTAGAGAAAAAATTTTCAAAAACAAAAACACATAAAATTCAGTGAAATACATGAAATCTTTATTTGAATCGATAGTACGGTCCATATAATTAAATGTTTTAAGATTATTTCATGCAAATGTTGACCGCGACTGCGCCTCAAATGGTCCATCCGCTTAGTCCAATTTTGGCATACTCTTTCCAACATTTCGTCCGGTATCTCACGAATAAATGATTCAATGTTGTCTTCCAATGCGTCAATTGAAGCGGGCTTCTCTGTATAGAGATGAGCTTTAACATGGCCCCACAAAAAATAGTCTAAAGGCGTTAAATCGCACAATCTAGGCGGCCAATTGACCGCACCCGAACGTGAAATAAAATGTTCACCGAACTCCCCTCTCAATAAGTCCATTGTTACGCGTGCTGTGTTGCATGTGGCACCGTCTTGTTAAAACCACGTGTCATGCAAGTCAAGCTCTTGCATTTTGGGCAAAAAAGAGTTGGATATCATCTCACGGTAGCGCTCACCATTCACAGTTACGTTACGATTTAGCAGCATCTTTGAAGAAGTACGGTCCAATGATGCCACCAGCCCATAAACCGCACCAAACTGTGACTTTTTCTGGATGCATTGGTAGCTTTTGCAATGCTTCTGGCTGATCTTCACTCCAAAATCGACAATTCTGCTTGTTTACGTATCCATTGAGCCAAAAATGAGCTTCGTTGCTGAACAAAATTTTTCGATAAAGAAGTGGATCTTCGGCCAACTTTCCAAGTGCCTATTCACCAAAAATTCTGCGTTGCGGTAGGTCGTTCGACTTCAATTCTTGCACCAGCTGGCTTCACACCTAAATCCATCCGCAAAATTTTCCAAGTTGTTGAGTAGCAGAGGCCCAAATGCTGCGAACGACGACGAATCGATAATTGATGGTCATCATTAACACTGGCCGGCCGATACAGCTGCGATATTTTCTTCAGTTCCTACTCTACGTAAACGTGTTGGTGGTTTAATGTCCATGAATGTAAATTTGGTGCAAAATTTAGTCATAATAGCCCGAATAGCCGCTTCAGTGGGTCTATTAAACTGACCATAAAATGGAAGAAGCGTGCGATCAACTTTCTTAATAGAGCACACATTTTGATAATAAAATTCAATGATTTGCAAGCGTTGTTCGTTTGTAAGACGATTCATGGTTAAATTATAGACCAAACTGAAGATGTTTGACTGTGAAACAAAACACGAAACGTGCGTGAGCTGTTTAAACCAGTGTTGCCAAAAAGATAATAGCTAAACAAAATCACCCGTTACATACATATATACATACACATACATTCGTACACATGGAAATAAATATGCAACTCAATAAACACCTGTCCATATGGTTTTTACGTGCATGTATTGGGTCTCATAAAGTCCATTTTTTTTCTTTATTTCCTGGTTCTTCTCAATATTTTATATTTTATTTTATAAAATAAAATATAAATTCATGTATGTATGTATGTGTGTCTGTGTGTGTATGCAGAACAAAGCTGTTTTACGTATCCGCTTCCGTTATAACAGAACAGAACAGCACAGAACTATAGCAACTACATGAGGGGACAAGAATATAAATTGCCACGAACACAACAGCAATAATAGCCTTTACACAGGGAAAAAAATAAGTGACAGCAAGAGAGAGAGAGAGCAGAAGAGCAAAATGAAGAAAAAGAAGAAGAAGAGACGAAAAGAATCAGGTTATATTTGTATGACCATCATTGGAAAGCTTAACTTGCATATGCGACATATGCAAATTACATTTTAAAAAGTAAATCCGACAGTTGCTGCAAAGCACATACACTGACTTAAACATGCCTCTGTTACAGCTCTCTCTTTTTACTCTCTTTGCTCTCTACACATACACACACACACACACAGTGGTAGCAGCATCAAATTAAATCAAATCGTATTGAAAATGAAAGAAGAATGAAAAAAAAACGAAGAAGAACAAGCAAGGTTATACAAATAAATGTGGACAAAAGTCTAGGCGATAGCCAACACTGAGAGGAGGAGAGAGAGACAGGGAGAGTATAAAATGAGATTGAGGATTTAAGTGGAAATACTAAAGAGGATAAATTGTATATGTATGAGTAAATACAATCATGTCTATGTGTGTGTGTGTGTTTGTGTGCATGTTGAAATGTTACTTGTGGCAAAAATTTAAACGTTCTGAAAATTGTTAAAAAACTTTACAATCATACACACATACATACATACATACATACATCTACTATTACATTGTACCATAATATATATTGCTGGTGTGGTTCTTTTATTTTTCAGCAAATATTTAAATAAAATCCTTGAAATGACCAACTAAACGGAATTGTGAAATTTTTTAGGTGAATAACAGGCTCCATTTTAATTGTATAAACATTATATTGATTTAATTACTTCATTTTCAAAGCGAGGATTACAAATACTTACTCTTACTTAATTGATCATAACAACCCTCTAGTGAGTATTACAACCTAGCGTCTGATACCCATATTGTCTGCGTTAATTTGTATTCATGAGTGGTGGGACCTACGGTTTAAAGTCGATTCTGAATAACAAATTTTTAATAAGTTTTCATCGGAATTTTATTTACTCTCAGATCTTTTGCCAGAATACTGCTGAGAAGAAATTGCCGAAGAAATATTTTTTCATATTTCTTTTCGTTCGTGATGTCTTAGCTGGGTTTTGAATCATAGGCTGGCATCTAATAAGCCAACACTCTACATATTAGACTTTGGCAAATTTGAGAACTCCAAATATGGACACTTAAAGACAAAAGATTTGCACGTGCCACAGCGTAATGAAAAAAAAGGACTAGAATTGGAACATGGAATATACGTACCCTCTTGGAGCCATCACGGCTTGCACAGCTATGCAAAGAGTTTGTGACATACAAACTCACCTTACTTGGGATCTGTGAAATCAGATGGAGTGAGTATGGAGAATTCACAACATCAAATGGACTCACCATTCTCTTCTCTGGTAAACCATCAAACGAGCTTCCCCGATCCAGTGGAGTTGGAATAATTCTTTCTAAGCAGGCCAAATGTGCGCTTATGGACTGGAAGCCGCACTCAGATAGAATTATCACCGCCAGGTTACGCGGATATGCTAGAAGTATCACATTTGTACAATGTTACGCCCCTACAGACACATCTGAAAAGTCAGTGAAGGAAACGTTCTATAACCATCTCGACAGCGTACTCGCAATCCTACCCAAGGGTGATATTATAATAATGATGGGCGATTTCAATGCACAAGTGGGACTCAACAGCAGAGAGCACCATGGGAAAACATGGGTTAGGACGTATGACGGAAAATGGCAAGCTGCTCCTAGACGCATGCAGAACTAACAACCTTGTTATTGGCGGCACTCTATTTCCTCATCCGAGGATTCACAAAGTTACCTGGATATCTCCTGATAGCGTGGCCGAAAACCAGATAGACCACATCATGATCAGCAAGAAGTGGAGAGGCTCGCTACTAGATGTGCGAAACAAACGTGGTGCGGATATGGGAAGTGACTACCACCTTCTAATCGCTCATATCCGCGTTAAAATCGCTGCCATCAAAAATAATTCCCTCGTGTCACAAAGAAAATTTAACGTGGCGAAGCTAAAAATGAGGCTATATCTAACGCTTTCACTAACGAATTAAAAACTTATACAAACAACACCTCTGAACGCACTTGGTTGGAAATCAAAGACATATTTATCAAAGCTGCGGAAAAACACCTTGGTTTCGAAAACAACAACCGAAAGGAATGGATTAGCGATACTACGTGGAATTTAATTCAGGAAAAAAGGGAGTTAAAGCTGCCCTAAACTCGAGCATAACTCGTTCGAATAAAATCAAACACCAGGAAATGTACAACCGATTTAACCGAGCTGTTAAGAGTAATGCGAAGCGAGATAAGCGGAATTGGGTCAGCAATATCGCAAACGAATTACAAGCAGCAGCAGCAACCCATCGCACAAGAGACCTATATCTTGCTGTGAACAAGCTCACTAACCGAACATTCTCGGCTGGCAGACCCCTGAAAAATGACATTGGCGAACTTATAACATCAAAAACACAGCAACTCAGCTTGTGGGAAAAATTTTACGCCAATATGCTGAATACAACGTCTGCTCCACAAGATTCAATCTGCACTTGTACCTCGCATATGTCGAATCAGAACATATCTAATAAGTGCCCAGGATTGAATGAGATCAGCGGAGCAATTGGGTCAATTAAAAACAACAAATCTCCAGGCTTGGACAATATTTCCCCAGAACTCCTTACAACCGAGACGCTACTAGTGCTCGCTTATTGGAACCCGTCATAAGGGCATTCTGGAATAACGAATCCATAGCAGACGAAATCACCGCCGGCTCAATTATAAATCTTCCCAAAAAAGGCGATTTGACCGACAGGAAGAATTGGAGAGGCTTAACTTTGTTGAGCATGGTCAACAAAGTTATAGCGAATATAGTAAATAAAAGACTGTCAAAGGAATTTTTCTCAGAGAGGAACAAGCTGGCTTCCGTTCCAACAAATCTTGCGTCGACCAGGTCAATAGTCTCAGGATTATTGTGGAACAGTCGGCTGAATGGAGATCGCCTCTTTATCTCGTATTTAATGACTTTGAAAAGGCTTTTGATACGCTCAACCATACGGCCATATGGAACGCACTGTTTGGAAATCATCTAATATATCGAGACGCACCAAAATTAAAATTTTTAACTCCAGCGTCAAATCCACATTACTTTACGGTTGCGAAACGTGGAATATGGCACCCCGAGATTCCCAGTCTATTCAAGTATTTGTGAAAAAATGCCTGCGTAGAATCATGCTTGTTTACTGGCCATTCATAATATCCAACGGCCAACTCTGGTCAGATACAAACCAACAACCAATAGAGATGGAAATAAGAAGACGCAAGTGGGGCTGGCTTGGGCACACTCTTCGCAAGCCATTACATGACATCACAAGCCATTGATTGGAACCCCCAGGGAAGCAGGCGCATCGGACGTCCATCACACACCTGGAAACGCTAAATCACAGTGAAACGCCGCGCTGACGATCGGGTTTATTGGAACCAACTTGTTGCGGCCCTATGCTCCCTAGAGGAGTAAGAGGAACATATATACAGCGTAATGGAAAAGCATGAAGACAGCCTTTTCTTTCCTGCAAATATTTCGTTTCGCTCGTGATGTCTTAGCTGGGTTTTGAACCATAGGATGGCATCTAATAAGCCAACACACTACCTATTAGACTACGGCGACTTTGAGGACTCCAAATATGGGCACTTAAAGACAAACGATTTATACGTGCCACTGCGTTTATGCGTTAGCATGAAGAGGGACTTCCTTTAATGCAAATGAGTTCTACAGAGTTTGTAAATCGATTAAGGAAATCCACGTTATTTGTCAATGCCCTTCTCTGGCACTTCTGGCTTTTGACTTACCCTTTCGCGTCAGCCTAACAGAGGCGAAATCGGCTGGAAGTCACATAACCGCTCATTTCAGGGAAAACACCATTTCAAAATGGTAACAACGATGGAACGAGGAAGATAGAGGAAGATGGACGGTGAGACTTATTTCAGACATAAGGCCATGGATTGGTCGGAAATTTGGAGAGGTAAATTACTACGTTACACAGATGTTATTGTGTCACGGATATTTTAGGAAATATCTGCACAGAATGGGAAAGACCGCCTCACCTTACTGTCTTTACGAGGAAGGGGAGATAATTGATGACGCAGAGCACACCGTTTTCGAGTGTGCACGCTGGCAGAGCTATCGCTCTGCACTGACATCGATAGGTGGGACAATCACGCCCGGTAACATTGTCGGGGTTATGACCGCGAGTAGGGAAAACTGGACCTCAGTGGCGAATTACGTGGAGAGGATTCTAAAACTGAAGAAGAGGGATCTTGAGGCTGCGGAACATGTGGGCACGCCGGAATAGGTGAAACTGGCACACGTGTCAAGCGAAATTCGAAGCAGGGACCTGGAGGAAAGGAATAGTGGAGACACTTAGATGTCTCTTCAACTTTCGACACGCAATCCGGACGCGGATATGAACATGCAGGGGCCAAAGACCCAAAGGGACTCCACTCCGAAGTAATACCACCGTAGTTCCGGAGTGGACACAACAAGTCCATGAGACGAGGGGGAATTTAGTGGGTGAGGGCCCCACTTCCGACTTCCTCTATGGTGCGGTTAGGTACATTTACCCCTCCTCGGCGTGAACAAAAAAAAAAAAAAACAGAGCTGCCATTACTACGTATCGGATAGACCACTAAATGCATCAAACTTTCATGCTGGTTTTCAGCATGATTTTAATGAATTTTTGGTTAAACTCGAATCCCTGATGCTGATTGGCAGGATGAATTATTGGGAACTTGTTACTTAGTTTCGAAGGCATCACTTCATGTCTTATCAAAACGAGCCATTAAATGTGCTACAATTAGTTTCGATATAACAAAGCTGTCAGTCCTTGCTATCCTATTCTAAAAAGATACAAGTACACAGTCTTCTAAAATTGTGGACTTTTTTATTCTGGGAATTAATAATGTGGACGACAATTGTGATAAGTTCAGTCCATTGTGGCCTCTTAACTTTAAATTCCTGTAACAACAAATACAATTTGTTCTCAGTCTAAACTTAAAGCAAAACCTTCCTCCTCCTACCTCCTCATGCCTTATTTCGCAAGCATAACATCATCTTTGAATTTCTGCAAGCGTATTACAATGTCTTTGCAGCTGAATGTTTCAGGAACTATTCCCTTTTCAATGGAATTAGGTTCGAGAACAGACAACTTATTTCCTAAATTGGTTTACGAAAGGAGTCTCTAATAGCGGGGAATGCGATTCACATACGTTTTAATTTCAGACATCATTGAGAGATATACTCTCTCTCCGAACGTGTACTAATGAGGGTCCCAAAATAGACTCGCATCAGCTAGAATGCAATTGTTGTTCTGCCTCCATACAAAGGGGTTTGCATTATCCCATCTTTCCATGCTTCTGTAAGATTCCCTCTACACAGGGGCTTTGCCCTGCTTTGTTGTTAATGTCTCCATGTACAGGAAGCTGCATGAGAGTGATCGTCGAATGTCTCATTAACTCCTCCAGAAACAGCCGATATTCTTAGAAAAATTTTAGGCAACATCCTTAGGGATCTGGATATTCATTTTAATGTCAGAAATACTCTGATGTGGGATATACTCTGTTGCTTTATAATACTACAGTAATCGAGCGCTTCCAGTGACAATCTAGGGCTGAGGTAATTCCAAAAGACTTGGACATTATTGCATGGTGTGGATCCATCATCCTAAGGCCACGGTTCAAATGCCAGGACAGACATCAAAACGAAAATATGAAAAAATATTTCCTCGGCGACTTCCTCGCAGCAGATTTCTGGCAAAAACTCTGTGAATAAAATAAAATTGTCATGAAAAGTTTCTCAAAAATCTGTCGTTCCGAATCGACTTTAAACTGTAGGTCCCGCCACTCATGTATAAAATTAACAGACCCAATGTAAGTGGTGTGAGACACTAGTCGTAATCCTGACTTAAGGGTTGTAATGACCAATTCTGTATGTATGTATGTATGTACGTATAGGCCCACATAACCATAGAAATTATTGGTGAAGCCTTTGCGCCAAAGTCAAGAAGAAAAAAGAAATCCTTATGTTCGAGAAACAATTTTGCCCCCAAAGGAATAGCAAGCTTCTCTTTATAAATCCATAAATAGTAACGAATTTGGCCAGAAGAACTTTGTATTCTAATATGATTAAAGGAATCAGAGCTTGAAAATGGGTTCTCAAAGTCCTATGATTTATAAATGCATTCTGACTGGTATTTCAGAGAAGCGTTAGAAGTAAAGAACATCCTTTCAATGAAAGAACGTTAATCTCCACATTATAAATGTTTATGTAGGCAGCACTTATTTGGCAATGACAATGACAACATATGCCTGCTTTTTGGCCTGATTTCATGACGTGAAGACCTGTAAAGAGTACAGGCAGAGTACTGTCCATTCCTGACAATCTAATTTGCCTGCTTGTTGATCTGAATTTATAACGTGAAGTCCTGTAAAGAGAAGTGTTACTTAAACTACTAAGGCAGAGCGGAACCACGGGTATCGTAAGTACCACATACTTTGTCTCTGACCGGCTATGGCAAGGTCTCTTGGGTAGCTATGTGGTGGATTAGAGAATTAGAAATTTTAGACAAAATACTTATACATCTGGAAGTCGCGTAATCCAGTAGGCAGTGTGTCGGCTTATTAAACGTAAGGCCAAGGTTCAAACCCCCAGGTCAGACATCAAAACGTAAATATAAAAATATTTCTTCGGCGACTTCCTCTCAGCGGATTTCTGCCAAAAAATCTGAGAGAAAATCAAAAATTGCCCTGAAAAGTTTCTCAAAAATCTGTCATTCGGAATCGACTTTAAACTGTAGGTCCCGCCACTCACGTATAAAATTAACACACCCAATATAAGTGGTGTAAGAAGCTAGGGCGTAATCCTGACTGAAGGGTTGTAATGACCAATTATGTATGTATGTATGTGGATCCATCAGTTAATACTTAGACGTTGTCTAGCAGGTGTAAACCATTGCCGTAATGGAATCTCTTCGGTATTTTCATTATAAAATCAAAATGGATAGGCGGGTTCAGGTCTCTGCTATTAACATACAGTAATACCTCGATTTACGTCGCAGTTGGTTCCAAAAAAGGCGACGTAAATCGAAACGACGTAAATCGAATTTCATATTGCGCATACGACTAAATAGTATGTTTTTAACAAGGAACATAAAAAAGGTACAGTAATCCCTCGATTTACGTTGCAGTTGGTTCCAAAAAAAAGGGCGACGTAAATCGAATGACGACGCAAATAGAAGTTAGAGGGAAGAAAAAATTTGACGACGTAAATCGAAACAACGTTAATCGAGACAACGTCAATCGAAGGATTACTGTATACTTTTATGATATTCGAGAGCCACAATCGTGGTAAATTAAATAAGAAATCATTTAAGAATTCCTTAACGAAGCTCAGGAGCTTAGTTGGTCCCATTATACCTGCAATAAAAATCTTGTCTCCATTCAGCACAAGCAAAAAAAAACAAAATCTTGATATAAAACTCTTGATAAAATCACACAAATTCTACTCTGTTACCCTCTCCATCTCTCTCTCTCTCTTGGTCTCTGTCTCTTGCCCTCTGTCTCTTAGCGGCTAAAACGACAAACAAGTAACAGGCAAAACGGTTGCCAGGGCAGTTGTAATAAGTAGATGAAAACAGAAAAAGTCATATGAGATCAGAAAACACCAACAACAAAAACATACGGACGAAAGGAAAGAGCAAAAAACAAAAAAAAAAGATTGGAAAACAAGAATAAAAGAAATCTGATGTCCATGCACATCATACAGGCAGTACGACTACTCATGCCACTTCATCATTATTTCTGAGTTTAAAAGCTGATGATGTCTATATAAGTTTAGACTCTACCTTAATACATACAGACATACACATACACATACATATACATACACATATGTACGTGAACAGCAAATCCTTTTAATATACATACAAATGAATAAACGAGCAAATGGCTGTGTTTTTGTATTCTGCCATGGCAAGAGTCTGAGTAGTTTATGCAGTTTTTTGCATTTGCTTTGCTGCCCTTGATGTCATATAAAAATTAATATAAAAAACGTGGAGAGGAGAGGAGAGGTGTATTAAGAGAGGAGCAGGTTAGCAAAAAAGGGAAATAAAGTAAGAAAGCAAAAAAAAAATTATCGTAACTGTATGTGCATCAAGCATGAGCTGAGATTATCCGGAAAGTTCAATTAAAATTCAATCTGTGTAAGCTTATAAACACTCACACATACATATACACATGCTCATGCACATACAAGCGTACCTATACATTTGCATATAAATACTGTCGTCGATGTATTCGTACATGGAGGACAACGAATATAAATAGTGTGTGTCACTATTATGAAGAACACATACAATGTTGAAGAGTGTGTTACGTGCTGTGAGTTTTTTAAGTGATAGTGAGAGAGAGAAAGAACAAGAGCGAGTGCGAGAGAATGTTTCTGTTTCATATCGCCGGGGTCAATCATTATACGCTGTAACCAATGAAAAGGTTAAAAATTATTGTAAAAGAATGCAATCGTTATAAAGGGTGTTTTTTATAGAGGTATAGAACTTTAAGTTGCAATAAAACAACGATGGATTATTCGATTGACATGAATTTTATTTATCCGAAAGATAATCTTGTGGCATTACATGTTAAATATGATTTCTGGCATATGACCGCCACACGGCTGGCGCGGATGTAGTCCAATCTGGACGTCCAATTTTCGATGACTTTTTCCAACATTTGTGGCCGTATATCGGCAATAATACGGCGAATGTTGTCTTCCAAATGGTCAAGCGTTTGTGGCTTTACCGCATAGACCAATGACCTTACATAGCCCCACAGAAAGTTGTCTAGCGGTGTTAAATCACAAGATCTTGGAGGCCAATTCCCAGGTCCAAAACGTGAAATTAGGCGGTCACCAAACGTGTCTTTCAATAAATCTATTGTGGCACGAGCTGTGTGACATGTTGCGCCGTGTTGTTGAAACCACATCTCCTGGACATCATGGTTATTCAATTCAGGAATGAAAAAGTTAGTAATCATGGCTCTATACCGATCACCATTGACTGTAACATTCTGGCCACCATTGTTTTTGACAAAGTACGGACCAATGATTCCACCAGCCCATAAAGCGCACCAAACAGTCAGTTTTTCTGGATGTAACGGTGTTTCCACATACACTTGAGGATTACCTTCACTCCAAATGCGGCAGTTTTGTTTGTTGACGTAGCCATTCAACCAGAAGTGCGCTTCATCGCTAAACAAAATTCGCTTATGAAAATCGGGAACAACGGTAATCTCGTTTTGGGCCCATTCGACGAATCTATGCCTTACTTGATGACTTTGGCTTCAAATCTTGCACTAGTTGGATTTTGTAGGCACGCAAACCAAGATCCTTCCGCAAAATCTTCCATAAAGTGGATGGACACAGATCCAATTCCTGTGCTCGATGGCGGATGGACTCATTCGGGTCTTCCTCAATTCTACGCTCTACAGCAGCAATAGCTTCTTCTGTACGCACCGTACAGCGTCTCTGGGGATGCGAGTTATCAATAAGAGTAAACGTGGTGCGAAAACGTTCCATGGTTAATCGAATTAACTGCTCTGATGGACGATTTTGTCGACGATAAAATGGACGTAGTGCGCGATACGTTTTTCGCACAGAACCATTATTTTCGAAATAAAATTGCACTTTTTGCAAGCGTTGTTCAGGCGTGAGTCTATTCATGATGAATTGCCAAACCAAACTGAGAATAAATCACTTGACAGCTGTTAAATCATCGTCGCCATCTTGAAAAGTATTGCCAACTTAAAGTGCTATACCTCTATAAAAAACACCCTTTACAATTGATGTCGCCGAAAACGTGAAATAAAACTTCGGGGTAACTTTTCATGTAATAAAGATAAATCCATCACATTGCATGGCTCATGGCATCGTCTTGTTGAATCTACAAAACGTTCAATTAATAATCTTCACTAGAAAGCCAAAGAAGTTGGCTATCACATGGCCATAGCGCTCTGAACTGATAGTAAAGGTTCTTTCAAGATAAATCTGGTAGAAAAAGGTCCAATGTCACCTCTAAATCATAACAAGCAACAAATAATTATTTCTTCACAATCACTTCTGGGTTCTCCCCTAGCCGGATGTGAAAGAATTTTGCTTGTTTACGTATCCAACGTAGTCGCCGTGGTCTAGTAGGTAGTGTGTTGGCTTATTAGACGTGAGGCCTCGGTTCAAACCCCCAGGTCAAGCATCTCCAACTGAGCGAAATATGAAAAAATACTTCTTCGGCGACTTCCTCTCAGCAGATTTCTGGCAAAAAATCTGAGAGTAAAAATAAAATTGCCATTGAAAAATTTCTCAAAAACCTTTCATTCGAAGCCGACTTTATATTGTAGGTCCCGCCACTCATGTATAGAAATTAACGCACACAACATAAGTGGTGTGAGAAACTAAGTTGTAATCCTGACTAAAGGGTTGTAATGACCAATTATGTACATATGTTATGTAGGTATGTACGTATCCAACGAGTTTGAAATGAGATTCCTCGCTATAGTTTAAAGTCCACTCGAACGATAGATTTTTAAGAAAGTTTTCATGACAACTTTGCGAAAAAAGACCCAATGTCACCTCCAAATCATAAAGCGCAACAAGCAATTACTTTCCAACATCACTTCTGGGTTCCCCTAGCCCTATATGAGAGAATTTGCTTTTTGGCGTAATCGCCGAGTTTAAAATGAGCCACATCACTGAAGAAAGTTTTGTTTGTAATGTCAGCTTGGCAACTCTGTTTCTCTAGAAACCATCTCCGGGGTTGTATACGAGTATATTAGCAGGCCTTAGTTAAGAAATTTGATGCCAAGAGTTGCCATATGAGTCAAAAGATAATCTCTTGCACTTGCTTGGTCTTACAACTTCTGCAGAAATCATTTGAGAGAATGCCAGTTCCATCGGCATGCCTTAAAATAGAGTGGCTTGTGGGAATCGCAATTGTGAGAGGGATGGTCATGCGATTTAAAGAATGAAAAGGAAATCAGTTCCTTTGTTATCGATATTAGTCCAAGAGAGCATAGGAGCAATATACGAACTCTACTAATATCAGGGACGTTGAGCTCCCCAGTAAAACCATCGGAGAATACCCAGAGAAAATGTTATCAGCCAACAAATATTATATCGCCTGGCAAACGCTGCAGGATTTTGGCAGGCTATACGAAAGATATAGTCGAAGTGGATGTCATCAAAGAATTGCAGCATGTCCACAGCCCAGGTCCAGACAAGATTTGACCGCATTGAGCCTTAATATCACCTGCACTGCCGTTTACTTCAATAGAAGATTAACGTAAAAGCCTTTGCGCTGACCAATTATTCTTCTTCCCTAGTTTGGTAGGGAACAGGGTAAGGTACAGGGACTGCGTTCACCTGTGGCGTCACAACGGGCCGCTATGAGTGCTCAAGTGAGCTTTTGGTATCAAAGCTACCAGTTTAACCTAACCTAACCTAGCGGAGATAGCACATAATGTTTTAGTTTGAGAACTGACAGTCTAAGCATCCTTCAATGTATCTGTCAAATGCAGTCCACCAAACCTTATCACCGTTAAACTAGATTGATTTCTTCATGGCCTGATAGAACCTATATGTGATGGAAAAATTAAACCGTCAAATCTGGACCCTTGCTCATTATTCTCCACGAGAGTTTGAGGTCTAACATAAGTCCCAGCTATCTATCCCCGTTGGGGATCGGCTTATGCCATAGAAGGGTAGTTGAATGTCGTTGGAGATCGAAAATTGACGTGCAAACAACACAACGATTACCTAATTGCATCTCAAAGAAAGGTTAAGCGGATCATCCATTAAGGATCCACTTTAAAATCGTAGGAATTTAAACAACTCCTTTACAAAGAGTTTTAAGTGAGTTTTAAAGAAAATCATTCGACAGAATGTCAGTTCCATCGGCATGCCTTTCAATAGAGTGGCTTGTGAGCATCGCAATTGTGCGAGTGATGGTCATGCGATTTAAAGGAATAGGACAATCGGTTCCTTTGTTACCGATACTAGTCCAACAGAGCGTAGCAGTACTGCATGAACTCTACTAATATCAGGGACGTTGAGCTTTCCAGCAAAATGAGCGGAGAATACCCAAAATAAACGGATATAAATAATCCACGAGAGTTCGATGTCTAATAAAGGGTGATTTTTATAGAGGTATACAACTTTAAGTTGGCATTACTTTTCAAGATGGCGACCGATTTAACAGCTGTCAAGTGATTTATTCTCAGTTTGGTTTGGCAATTCATCATGAATAGACTCACGCCTGAACAACGCTTGCAAAAAGTGCAATTTTATTTCGAAAATAATGGTTCTGTGCGAAAAACGTATCGCGCACTACGTCCATTTTATCGTCGACAAAATCGTCCATCAGAGCTGTTAATTCGATTAACCATGGAATGTTTTCGCACCACGTTTACTCTTATTGATAACTCGCATCCCCAGAGACGCTGTACGGTGCGTACAGAAGAAGCTATTGCTGCTGTAGAGCGTAGCATTGAGGAAGACCCGAATGAGTCCATCCGCCATCGAGCACAGGAATTGGATCTGTGTCCATCCACTTTATGGAAGATTTTGCGGAAGGATCTTGGTTTTCGTGCTTACAAAATCCAACTCGTGCAAGAATTGAAGCCAAACGATCATCAAGGAAGGCGTAGATTCGTCGAATGGGCCCAAAACGAGATTACCGTTGTTTCCGATTTTCATAAGCGAATTTTGTTTAGCGATGAAGCGCACTTCCTCAAGTGTATGTGGAAACTCCGTTACATCCAGAAAAACTGACTGTTTGGTGCGCTTTATGGGCTGGTGGAATCATTGGTCCGTACTTTTTCAAAAACGATGGTGGCCAGAATGTTACAGTCAATGGTGATCGGTATAGAGCCATGATTACTAACTTTTTCATTCCTGAATTGAATAACCATGATGTCCAGGAGATGTGGTTTCAACAAGACGGCGCAACATGTCACACAGCTCGTGCCACAATAGATTTATTGAAAGACACGTTTGGTGACCGCCTAATTTCACGTTTTGGACCTGTGAATTGGCCTCCAAGATCTTGTGATTTAACACCGCTAGACTACATTCTGTGGGGCTATGTAAAGTCATTGGTCTATGCGGTAAAGCAACAAACGCTTTATCTTTCGGATAAATAAAATTCATGTCAATCGAATAATCCATCGTTTCATGTTCGAATAATCCATCGTTCATGTTTTATTGCAACTTAAAGTTCTATACCTCGTGGATAAGTATAGCTGAGTCCCGTTGGGGTTCTGGTTATCCCATGAGTGATGAGAATAGTTGAATCTTATTGGGTATCGACAACAAAAGGACGATCACCATTCTTATATATTTTTCAAAGCCTGATTGCATCTCAAGCAAAGGTTATTCGGATCATCCATTAAGGATCCACTTTAAAATCGTTTAGACAACTCCTTTACATAGAGTTTTAAACGAGTTTTAAAGAAATAACTCCTTTACAGCTCTGACATTGATTGACGCTCGTTTACAATTGATTGTTTAAAGTGAACTTCTCTTTGCTGTGTAAATTAAATTCTCTAGAGTCTGATACAAAAACTGGAGTCAAGTCATATAGACAAACAAACAAACAGACAAAGAGACAGACAGACAGATGGGTTTTATTATTATTTTATTTTTGGAAATTCATTTAAAAGATATTAAGGCAAACACATATGTAGGTTTGGTAGGTTTTATAGAGATGTCTGTTTACAAATACACTCGAAAAAAAAATTTTCCAAAAAAAAAACACTCACAACCGGGGTCATGTTTATAATGCAGCAGACAAACCCATTTGCCTGAATGAAAGGAAGAAAAAATATGCAGAATTTTTAAAGTGACTCAAATTACAGTCAAAACTCTGGGGGGGAATGAATAAAAAAAAAACATTTTTTGGGGTTCTTTTTGACCCAAAAAAACAACATTTAAACGCATAGATACCTTTGGACCACTGTGTACGTACACACACATTGGTATTTTAACTGACTTTGGCATTTTAACTGGGGTTTTTTGGAAAGCAGCAAAAAAAAAACGAACGATTTTATTGAAGAGTGTATTTACATATTGGGTTGTTGTTGTAGTAATTGTAGTAATACTAGTTACTAGTTGTTGTTGTTGTTGTTGTTGTTGTTATAGTGGTTATGTAGTGTTTAATATACGGATATCCCCTTTTAAGTTTGTAGTGCCTGCGTGTTTGTGTTTGTCTGTGTGTGTGGCTTATTTATATTGAAAAGTCATTACATTTCAACTCGTGAACTGTGCATCTATTTGAGTTGCATGTATGTATGTGAGCACAACCGTATGTAGTTGTTACATGAGTAAGAGGGCATGTTAAAATGTAAAATTGCTACAGATATTGCCTGGATACCATAAAATACGAGCAAAAAAACATTCCGAAAAATGAAGAAGAAAAAAATTACATTTTAATTAAAAAAGAAATCTTTGCTTAAATTTGATTTTCACACAGATTTTAATTAAATATTTACTTCTGTTTTTAAATACATACGTTTCTCTTCAAAAAGAATTTTAAAAGAAATTCTTTCAAGTTTAAATCGTAGAAAAAGCATATGAGAATTATAACATTATAAGAAGACCAAGGGTGGATATACAGCCTCGATGGCGCAGTAGGCAGCGCGTAAGTCTCATAATCTTAAGGTCGTGAGTTCGAGCCTCACTCGGGGCAGTGATTTTTTTGTAGTTTTTTAATTCTTAAAAAATCTTTAAAGACAAATTTTTTTCTTCTCATGCTATTAATGCCCGTATAACTGGCAAATCCTATTCGATGAAGGCGGTTGGAACACGGATAGGAAAGAGCACTTTTCGGATTTCAGAATTAAAAAATCTTTAATTCGTCGCTCGTGTAAAAACTTCTATTCATTTTAAAATGCTTGAAAAATTTAAAGAAATACGCCCTTTATTCAGTTTTTCAACTCCAAAAAAAGCAAAAAATGCTGCAATAAGACCAGGTGTTAAATCTATTGTTCAGGCCTGTACCAGATCATGTAGTGTGATTAGGTTCTGGAAATTTAATTTAGTTTTTATTAGTTGCCCAATCACTGAAAAAGTGCATAAAATGTATGTAACAAGTGGAGTAAACTCAACGAAAGCTTTTGTCTATCCCTCAGGCATACAAGACTTCTGAAAACGCTTCGATACTGGTAGACAATAGGCTATAACGCTCAGCTAACTTCATGCAAGCCGGGTGTCTTCAAAGGAGACAACAAGACATTCAACTGTTACCCTCCATGAATACCAATACTACTTCAAACAAATACACGAGTACACATTCTCATTCTTCTTTTGAGGGGCAACATAGTTGGCCATTATAACCCTTCAGTCAGGATTACAACTTAGCTTCTCACACCACTTATGTTCTCTGTGTTAATTTTATACATGAGTGGCGGGACCTACAGTTTAAAGTCGATTCCGTATGACAGATTTTTGAGAAACTTTTCGTATCAAATTTATTTATTCTCAGAGTTTTTTCCAGAAATCTGCTGTAAAGAAGCCACCGAAGAAGTATTCAAATTTATTTTTGTTGGAGATGTCTGACCTGGGAACAACAGAACTCTCTAATAAGCAAAGTAAAGATGGAAAATTTAACCCGCTTTATAAAGGAAAGGTAAGAAAATGAATTCACTGTAGAAAGGCTAATCCAGTCTGATTCCTAATGGAAATACGGCTCTTTGCTTGGAATATTTGAGGACTAAGATTGTTGACATAAGCCAGGAACTATAATGAAGACTCTGTAGAGAAAACCAGTGAACTTCTTCTCCGAACTTCTTCAGTATCATGAACTCGACTACATTGCCAATGATGAGTATCTAAAACACATAGTATTTCACAGTCTCGTCTTTATTTAGTCATTCGCATCCATTAGCCCGATTTAGTTCTGGAATTCATTGCCTAGTCAATGAAAACGTGTATAAAATATATGCAACGAGGGAAGTAAACCCAACGAAAGCTTTTGTGTATACATATTGAATACACAACTGCTGAAAATACTTTCGATCCTAGTAGCTTAAAGTTCCAATAAGACAAAAGCCTACAATCGCCAGCAAACATTATGCAAGCGGGGTATCTTCAAAGAAGACAGCAAGGCATTCAACAATTACCCTCAAGCGGGTTCCAGGAAACGATGAACAACATTCCTGACGTACAGGCGAAAGCTGACATCCATACTAATTCGATTGTGATACCCATACCACGTCCTCATTATTCTTTGAGGAGCAACAGCACTCACTAATAGGCAAATTAAAGATGGAAAAATTAACCTGCTTTATAAAGGAAAGGTAAGAAAATGAATTCACTGTAGAAAGGCTCATCCAAACTGATTCCTAATGGAAATACGGAACCACTCTTTGCTTAGAAACCTTAGAGGAGTAATAGGTAGGTAGATAGAAGTGGCTGTCCCCTCGATGGAGTCACATAGGGCCCATTGTGATACCACAGTTCCTCATTTCCTCTCTTGCAGGAACCATTCGGAGCTTCGGATGAAGCGACTCAGCCTGCCAATATCCATACATGACAGTTCATCCATATCCTCCATGTAGAAGGCACCCAGATGCCTCTTTCTCCTCCGACTAAGTGCCGGACATGTGCACAATAGGTGAAGAATAGTCTCATCTTCCTCTTCATCTCCACAGCTTCTGCAGAAATCATTTGCAAGGTGCCTAAAACCAATACGCCTCGCATGCGCTCCTATAATCCAACGCCCCGTAATAACCCCAATAACAGTGCTGAGCCTACTACTTTGGAGATTAAGCAGAGTCGCCGTGCGCCTCCTATACAGCCTCGGCCAGATCTTTTGCGCCGCTCTGCCCTTATCCGAAGTTGCCCACATTCTGTTGACGAGATCTACGTTTGCATTGTCAATTATAAGTTTGCAGGTCCCCAAAGGGATCCCCAACATAGAGAAGTCATCAGAGAGTTCGATGGTTGTGCCCCTTCTGGCCAGTTCATCCGCTCAGCAGTTGTCAGGAATATCATTATGTTCCGGTTAGAGGAGTAATAAAAGGACCATGAATGCTGGCATAAACCAGAAGCTATAAGAAAGACAAAGTAGAGGAAACCAGTGAACAACTTCTCTGTCAGCAGACAGTGTCATCACCACATCTTGGCCATTGAAACACATAGTATTTCAGAGTTTCGTCTTTATTTAGGCATTCGTATCTTAGTTAGATTAGATGTCGCATTCCAAGTGGATGAGGTTATGATTCTAACTTCCAATAGCTGTGAATCATTTTTTAGATTCACATGTTTCCTCGTTGATTTTCTTTTTGGGCTCATCTTCTTTTAATTGTGCATATATTTGGTCCTAGAACTTAAGAGTTTTCATTCACAATATAGCATAACTTCAGCAGCTCTTTTGCTGACATATCTATACGAAGAATTTCGCTATTGAAGATGTTATGTGATATCCACTACATACCTTTAAACAGCCGCTTTGGACTGTATGTTTCAGAATTTCTTACCCTCTAATAAACTAGTAACACTGAATCAATTAATCTCTACCAAATGCCTTCTGTCTACCTTTGGCTTCGGTGTGTACGAAATCCATGTACTTGGTCAACCGAAGAGCCTCCGAAACTCCCCTGAACAATTTATGCCGATAAACAATAAAAGTCCTAAAGCCGTGGAAATTATTTTGTTGATAAAAAAATTAAAGTTAGTAGTATGTTTATGGCGTTTCTCGACCACTTACTCCATACAAAATTTGGTGCATGCCTGCTTCTTCTTGTTCCTTTATTTTGTATTGCTTTTCAAACGAATGTTTGGACGGACAGAATGAGTGTGTGCGTAACATGTAATGTGGATCTACACCAATATAGTTGTTGTGTGTTTTTTATTTTATTTTTTTGTATATTTAATTAGAAGGATCTTTAATTTTAAATGTGATAAGAAAGAGTAGGTTGGTTGTGCGGTTATTTTTTATTTTTTGTGTGATTTAATTAGAAGGATCTGTAATTTTAAGATGATAACAAATTCTTGACACGCACTGCTCATGATCACAGGTAGAAGAAATAGAAATATAAACTAATAAGAAAGGGTAGGTTGGTTGTGCGGTTGTTTTTAATTTGATGAGAAAGAAATGTATAGTTTTTTTTCACGTATAAGTATAAGTAATATCTGTTTTCACATAATTGAATTTACTGATTGATCTACAACACCCCAGAGTATAAATAGACTTGCTTTTAAGGATTTAGAATTTTTTAGTTTTACTGTTTTAAATAAATGAAATTATAGAATAAAGGGATTAATTAAAACAAATTAGATTTTTATTTTTTGAAAATTTTATTACATATTTCTTTTTTTCAGATTTTTACAGATTCAAATTTAAAAATACGTTTATACAGATTAAATAACTTAAGTGTTAACAAATATTGTGTATAGAATGTTTGTCATCGACAAATGTTGAAAGATTGTGAATAAGTATTTTCACAATAATACAAACGTATGACATATTAATACATAAAAATGAATTACTTATTTTACTAATGTTACATATTCTTAGTTCATTTATAAGTTTCATAAATAAATCTATATGCTCTTTATCAATCTGATTACTATGTTTTATTAATAGTTCTTCCAATTCAGCTGATGTTACCATTTTTGTTCCCCTTCTTTAAAAATTTAATAGTAGGTTGTGTTAGTGCGGGACGATGTACTCTGAATTATTTCATTTTAATTTATATTTATTGAATAAAAATTTTAAACACAAGTGCCCACAATTAAATGTATTAAATTTTTGTTTTCGTTCATAATTATATTCAATAGGAAATTTTAAGTAGTTGACAATCTCAAGTGGTGGTTGTAACTTTCCAAAGCTATCAAAGTATTCCTTATAGTTGTGGTTTTTATAATATGCTACCCAATGTGTTCCCATACCATTTGAATCATCTAAATTAACAATGCCGCATTCTTGTTTGAATGGTTTTTCAGGTAAAGAATCACGCATGAAAACACCCCTAAAATGTTTCAGATGTCTTCCATATTTATTCAAATCCAAATCTGTTAATGGGCGATTGGGAAGGTTATCTAATAGTTTTTTGGAGCTGGACTATAATAGAGACCATATCCAGTTTTATATGGTTTGAGATACAACCCTTTACCCATTGCAATTGATTCCATATATCTATTATGACGGTTAGCTTCAGCCAATTGTTCTTTTCCATTTTTGATAGCATTTACTGCTTTGACAATAGCGGATCCTCCACTTGCCAAACCACCAAGCGCTGACAATGCTGTTAGTACGGGAATAAGTGGAAGAAATCCTCCAATTTTCGGTACAGGTATAACTCTCGGTATTATAATGTCTGCTCGCTTTTTCCCTTTAAAATTTGAATGAATAGCCTTTTGAGCTATTTTAACAGCATCATTTATATCAAGGGGTTTCTGTTCTTTTAATTGTTTTAAAGTTTTTCTCACAGTAGCTGTGAATAATTTCTTATTACACTTATTCATTTTTCCTTTTCTTTTCTTATGTCTCTGCTCCTTCAAACCTAATCCAAATTTCACTTTAGTTTTCATAGCGTTTGTCACAAACAACGCGTTAGCACGTTCTTTAATATCACTATCTTTAGATTTAACTCGTTGCCAGGCTTTTTCAGCTAATATTTGATCTGCTTGATGTCTTGTGTCTATATCTTTTGATTGTGAATATGCAATATCGTGCTCTCTACAAGCTGCGTCTAATAAATTTATACCCTTATCTCCTCTTGCTAAACGTTTTTCAAGTTTTGTACCAGGTCCACAAAACTGATAACCAGGTAGATGTAATTCAACAGGTACTTTATTTATTAAGTTGTTTACAAATCCTCTTCTCATCTTACACTGGCTGGGGTTTTGTTTTGACTGTAGATTATAACAAATTTTTTCGTTACTTTTATACCTCTTCGCAAAAATAGCTGAAATCAAGACGATCTCCTATATATACAGCAATTTATATGATTTCAGTATGTTAATTTTTTGATATTGATTTTGATCTGCTTTGTATCTGATCACGATCTACTTTACATCTGATCACGATCTGTTTTGTATCTGCTCACGATCTACTTTTTTGGTTTTGTCTATTTTATTTTATTTTTTTTTATTTTTTTTTTTTTTTTTTTGACATTACCATGTTTTAGGTATACATGTTCTACCTCAATGTTTAAATTGTTTATTTGATCAGCTAGATCATCATGTATTTGTGTTATATGTTTTTCGATTACGATATTTTTTGTTTTTATGGTTATATTTATTAAAACCTTCTCCAAATTTATTAATATAAGACATTTCTTTCACTCTTCTAATAAATTATGTTAGCTTCTTTAAGTTCTTCGATAATAGAGATTATTTCGTTTTGATGATTGTTGTGACCAGAACCTTCCGATGAAAGAAGTAAACGTAGTCTGTCAACTAGTTCATTAGGATCATCCCAATGTATGTAATTTGATCTCAGATTATTTTGTAATTTTAGCATTAAACCACTGCCTTTTGTTAAAATGTTTGTTGTTGTTTCGAATAAATGTTTAATTATTCGTATATATTTGAAGGCTCGTGTTCCTTTCACTTGTTCATTAGGTTCATAGCGACGTTTATGTGCATTGGTATTAATTAAAATCTCTTTATATTTTTTCAAATCATTTTTAGAATAATGGAGAGGTTTTTTATGAAATACTAGTTCAAATAATCCAGGCGTCATTTTCAATTTCATATTCCCTATCTGCATAGTATTATCTCTATTAAATATTAATTTTTCCTTGCCATATCTCCAACTACCGTCTACATCTTGATTAAAACCATAAATTTTATCCAATTGCTTATTATTAATAAGTGTTTGTATATTTTCAAATAATGGAGAGCTTTTCGTCAGCTTTAAATATTGTTTTCTTTCCAAGTTCTTGATACATGTACTTGATACAGGTCTATTATGGTCATAGTTTTTTTCACCATCATTATCATCAGTTGAAATATTTTCATACTGAAAATCGTTATTATCACCGTTTACATCATCGTAATCATCGTCATCATCAATAGTGTTGTCTATATCTTTATGCTTATCTTCAAGTTTTCCGATGATTTCATTATCACCATTTACGTCATAGTAATCTTCCTCATCATCAATAGTGTTGTCTGTATCCGTATGCTTATCTTCGAGTTTTCCAATGATTTCATTATCACCATTTACGTCATAATAATCTTCGTCATCACCTATAGTGTTGTCTACATCCTTATGCTTATATTCAAGTTTTGGGATGTTTTCATTATCATCATTTACATCATCATGATCATCGTCATCATTAATAGTGTTGTCTATATCCTTATATTTATCTTTAAGTTTTCCAATGATTTTTTTAAGTGGTTTTGTTATTGGTTGAAAGGTATCTTCTAATAAATTAACTCTATCTATTTGATTCAGTTTAATATTTTTTAACTTTTTCTTTAGAACAGCCCTTGTCTTTACAAGATCCTCCAACACTTTATTATGGTAATTTTTAGACATTATAATAATTTTTTTATTGAATTTGATCTGGTTATGATCTGCTCGCTATCTGATTATGATCTGCTTTGTATCTGATTACGATCTGCTTTATATCTGATCACGAACTGCTTGCTATCTGGTCACGATCTGATTTATACCTGATCACGATCTGCTTGATGGCTTGTGTCTATATCCATTGATTTTGAGTACGCTATATCGTGCTTTCTACAATCTACATCCAATAAATTATTCCTTTATTTCCTTTATTCTTGCTATTCGTTTTGAAGTTTTGTATCAGGTCCACAAAACTGATAAACAGGTGGATGTAATTAACATATAATTTGTTTATTAAGTTGTCTACAAATCTTCTTCCAATCTTACACTGATTAGGTGTTTTTCTTTTGACTGTAGTTTATAACCATTTTTTTTTTTCATTACTTTCATACTTCTTCGCATGAAACACTACACCAGCTATACCTGCTATACCAGCTATACCTGCTATACCAGCTATACCAGCTATATCAGCTATACCAGCTATACTAGCAAGCTGTACAATCTATACTAGCTATACTAGCAAGCTATACTAGCAAGCTGTACAATCTATACTAGCTATACTAGCAAGCTATACTAGCAAGCTATACAATCTGTACTAGTTATACTAGCAAGCTGTACTAGCTATACTAGCAAGCTATACCTGCTATACCTGCTATACTAGCAAGCTGTAGTAGCTATGTCAGCTATACCAACTATACCTGCTATATCAGCTATACCAGCTATACCAGCTATACCTGCTATATCAGCTATACCAGCTATACCAGCTATACCTGCTATATCAGCTATACCAGCTATACCAGCTATACCTACTATACCAGCTATACCAGCTATACCAGCTATACCTACTATACCAGCTATACCAGCTATACCAGCTATAACAGCTATACCTGCTATATCAGCTATACCAGCTATATCAGCTATACCAGCTATACCAACTATACCAGCTATACCAGCTATACCAGCTATACCTGCTATACCAGCTATACCAGCTATATACCAGCTATACCAGCTATACCTGCTATACCAGCTATATACCAGCTGTACTGGTATATACTGGTATATAGCTGGTATATAGCTGGTATATAGCTGGTATATAGCTGGTATAGCTGGTATAGCTGGTATAGCTGGTATAGTAGGTATAGCTGGTATATAGCAGGTATAGCTGGTATAGCAGGTATAGCTGGTATAGTAGGTATAGCTGGTATAGCAGGTATAGCTGTTATAGCAGGTATAGCTGGTATAGCAGGTATAGCTGGTATAGCTGGTATAGCTGGTATAGCTGATATAGCTGGTATAGCTGGTATAGCTGGTATAGCTGGTATAGCTGATATAGCTGGTATAGCTGGTATAGCTGGTATAGCTGGTATAGCTGATATAGCTGGTATAGCTGATATAGCAGGTATAGCTGGTATAGCTGGTATAGCTGATATAGCAGGTATAGCTGGTATAGCTGGTATAGCTGGTATAGCTGGTATAGCTGATATAGCAGGTATAGTTGGTATAGCTGACATAGCTACTACAGCTTGCTAGTATAGCAGGTATAGCAGGTATAGCTGACATAGCTACTACAGCTTGCTAGTATAGCTAGTACAGATTGTATAGCTTGCTAGTATAGCTAGTACAGCTTGCTAGTATAACTAGTACAGATTGTATAGCTTGCTAGTATAGCTAGTACAGCTTGCTAGTATAGCTAGTACAGATTGTACAGCTTGCTAGTATAGCTTGCTAGTATAGCTAGTATAGATTGTACAGCTTGCTAGTATAGCTGGTATAGCTGATATAGCTGGTATAGCTGGTATAGCAGGTATAGCTGGTATAGCAGGTATAGCTGGTGTAGTGTTTCATGCGAAGAAGTATGAAAGTAATGAAAAAAAAAATGGTTATAAACTACAGTCAAAAGAAAAACACCTAATCAGTGTAAGATTGGAAGAAGATTTGTAGACAACTTAATAAACAAATTATATGTTAATTACATCCACCTGTTTATCAGTTTTGTGGACCTGATACAAAACTTCAAAACGAATAGCAAGAATAAAGGAAATAAAGGAATAATTTATTGGATGTAGATTGTAGAAAGCACGATATAGCGTACTCAAAATCAATGGATATAGACACAAGCCATCAAGCAGATCGTGATCAGGTATAAATCAGATCGTGACCAGATAGCAAGCAGTTCGTGATCAGATATAAAGCAGATCGTAATCAGATACAAAGCAGATCATAATCAGATAGCGAGCAGATCATAACCAGATCAAATTCAATAAAAAAATTATTATAATGTCTAAAAATTACCATAATAAAGTGTTGGAGGATCTTGTAAAGACAAGGGCTGTTCTAAAGAAAAAGTTAAAAAATATTAAACTGAATCAAATAGATAGAGTTAATTTATTAGAAGATACCTTTCAACCAATAACAAAACCACTTAAAAAAATCATTGGAAAACTTAAAGATAAATATAAGGATATAGACAACACTATTAATGATGACGATGATCATGATGATGTAAATGATGATAATGAAAACATCCCAAAACTTGAATATAAGCATAAGGATGTAGACAACACTATAGGTGATGACGAAGATTATTATGACGTAAATGGTGATAATGAAATCATTGGAAAACTCGAAGATAAGCATACGGATACAGACAACACTATTGATGATGAGGAAGATTACTATGACGTAAATGGTGATAATGAAATCATCGGAAAACTTGAAGATAAGCATAAAGATATAGACAACACTATTGATGATGACGATGATTACGATGATGTAAACGGTGATAATAACGATTTTCAGTATGAAAATATTTCAACTGATGATAATGATGGTGAAAAAAACTATGACCATAATAGACCTGTATCAAGTACATGTATCAAGAACTTGGAAAGAAAACAATATTTAAAGCTGACGAAAAGCTCTCCATTATTTGAAAATATACAAACACTTATTAATAATAAGCAATTGGATAAAATTTATGGTTTTAATCAAGATGTAGACGGTAGTTGGAGATATGGCAAGGAAAAATTAATATTTAATAGAGATAATACTATGCAGATAGGGAATATGAAATTGAAAATGACGCCTGGATTATTTGAACTAGTATTTCATAAAAAACCTCTCCATTATTCTAAAAATGATTTGAAAAAATATAAAGAGATTTTAATTAATACCAATGCACATAAACGTCGCTATGAACCTAATGAACAAGTGAAAGGAACACGAGCCTTCAAATATATACGAATAATTAAACATTTATTCGAAACAACAACAAACATTTTAACAAAAGGCAGTGGTTTAATGCTAAAATTACAAAATAATCTGAGATCAAATTACATACATTGGGATGATCCTAATGAACTAGTTGACAGACTACGTTTACTTCTTTCATCGGAAGGTTCTGGTCACAACAATCATCAAAACGAAATAATCTCTATTATCGAAGAACTTAAAGAAGCTAACATAATTTATTAGAAGAGTGAAAGAAATGTCTTATATTAATAAATTTGGAGAAGGTTTTAATAAATATAACCATAAAAACAAAAAATATCGTAATCGAAAAACATATAACACAAATACATGATGATCTAGCTGATCAAATAAACAATTTAAACATTGAGGTAGAACATGTATACCTAAAACATGGTAATGTCAAAAAAAAAAAAAAAAAAATAAAAAAAAATAAAATAAAATAGACAAAACCAAAAAAGTAGATCGTGAGCAGATACAAAACAGATCGTGATCAGATGTAAAGTAGATCGTGATCAGATACAAAGCAGATCAAAATCAATATCAAAAAATTAACATACTGAAATCATATAAATTGCTGTATATATAGGAGATCGTCTTGATTTCAGCTATTTTTGCGAAGAGGTATAAAAGTAACGAAAAAATTTGTTATAATCTACAGTCAAAACAAAACCCCAGCCAGTGTAAGATGAGAAGAGGATTTGTAAACAACTTAATTAATAAAGTACCTGTTGAATTACATCTACCTGGTTATCAGTTTTGTGGACCTGGTACAAAACTTGAAAAACGTTTAGCAAGAGGAGATAAGGGTATAAATTTATTAGACGCAGCTTGTAGAGAGCACGATATTGCATATTCACAATCAAAAGATATAGACACAAGACATCAAGCAGATCAAATATTAGCTGAAAAAGCCTGGCAACGAGTTAAATCTAAAGATAGTGATATTAAAGAACGTGCTAACGCGTTGTTTGTGACAAACGCTATGAAAACTAAAGTGAAATTTGGATTAGGTTTGAAGGAGCAGAGACATAAGAAAAGAAAAGGAAAAATGAATAAGTGTAATAAGAAATTATTCACAGCTACTGTGAGAAAAACTTTAAAACAATTAAAAGAACAGAAACCCCTTGATATAAATGATGCTGTTAAAATAGCTCAAAAGGCTATTCATTCAAATTTTAAAGGGAAAAAGCGAGCAGACATTATAATACCGAGAGTTATACCTGTACCGAAAATTGGAGGATTTCTTCCACTTATTCCCGTACTAACAGCATTGTCAGCGCTGGGTGGTTTGGCAAGTGGAGGATCCGCTATTGTCAAAGCAGTAAATGCTATCAAAAATGGAAAAGAACAATTGGCTGAAGCTAACCGTCATAATAGATATATGGAATCAATTGCAATGGGTAAAGGGTTGTATCTCAAACCATATAAAACTGGATATGGTCTCTATTATAGTCCAGCTCCAAAAAACTATTAGATAACCTTCCCAATCGCCCATTAACAGATTTGGATTTGAATAAATATGGAAGACATCTGAAACATTTTAGGGGTGTTTTCATGCGTGATTCTTTACCTGAAAAACCATTCAAACAAGAATGCGGCATTGTTAATTTAGATGATTCAAATGGTATGGGAACACATTGGGTAGCATATTATAAAAACCACAACTATAAGGAATACTTTGATAGCTTTGGAAAGTTACAACCACCACTTGAGATTGTCAACTACTTAAAATTTCCTATTGAATATAATTATGAACGAAAACAAAAATTTAATACATTTAATTGTGGGCACTTGTGTTTAAAATTTTTATTCAATAAATATAAATTAAAATGAAATAATTCAGAGTACATCGTCCCGCACTAACACAACCTACTATTAAATTTTTAAAGAAGGGGAACAAAAATGGTAACATCAGCTGAATTGGAAGAACTATTAATAAAACATAGTAATCAGATTGATAAAGAGCATATAGATTTATTTATGAAACTTATAAATGAACTAAGAATATGTAACATTAGTAAAATAAGTAATTCATTTTTATGTATTAATATGTCATACGTTTGTATTATTGTGAAAATACTTATTCACAATCTTTCAACATTTGTCGATGACAAACATTCTATACACAATATTTGTTAACACTTAAGTTATTTAATCTGTATAAACGTATTTTTAAATTTGAATCTGTAAAAATCTGAAAAAAAGAAATATGTAATAAAATTTTCAAAAAATAAAAATCTAATTTGTTTTAATTAATCCCTTTATTCTATAATTTCATTTATTTAAAACAGTAAAACTAAAAAATTCTAAATCCTTAAAACAAGTCTCTTTATACTCTGGGGTGTTGTAGATCAATCAGTAAATTCAATTATGTGAAAACAGATATTACTTATACTTATGCGTGAAAAAAAAAAAACCCACAGGCACAACTATACATTTCTTTCTCATCAAATTAAAAACAACCGCACAACCAACCTACCCTTTCTTAATAGTTTATATTTCTATTTCTTCTACCTGTGATCATGAACAATACGTGCCAAAAATTTGTTATCATCTTAAAATTACAGATCCTTCAAATTAAATCACACAAAAAATAAAAACAACCGCACAACCAACCTACTCTTTCTTATCACATTTAAAATTAAAGATCCTTCTAATTAAATATACAAAAAAAAAAAAATAAAAAACACACAACAACTATATAGGTGTAGATCCACATTACATGTTACGCACACACTCATTCTGTCCGTCCAAACATTCGTACATACGTATATACATTTTCACATTAGAGTCTACTTGTACTCTGGGATGTAGATGAGGAAACGTGCACGCACTCATTCTGTCCGTCCAGTCATTCGTTTGAAAAGCAATGCAAAATTAAAGATCCTTCTAATTAAATCATACAAAAAATAAAAAAACACACAACAACTATACAGGTGTAGATCCCTTTTCTATTTTTTCAGCATTAAGTATGATAATACGTGGTAAGAATTTACTATTAAAAAACGATTATACACATTACATGTTACGCACACACTCATTCTGTCCGTCCAATCATTCATGCATACGTATATAAATTTTCACATTACAGTCTTTCTATACTCTGAGATGTAGATGAGGAAACGTGCACGCACTCATTCTGTCCGTCCAACCATTCGTTTGAAAAGCAATACAAATAAAATGAACAAGAAAAAGCAGGTATGATTCCAAATTTGTAGGGAAAAATTGAAAATTATAATGATTTAATTCTTTTCCAGATATGCATTCTCACAAATTTTAACACACACAAACACACATATACACATTAAAAAGCATTACCTTTTCATAATACATGTTACAAACCTAAAGACCGATCGCACACAATTCATTTCACAATTCTACAATGTTCTTACTCTTTTACAGCTATGCATGAGCCAAATTTTGTATGGAGTTTTTGGTCGAGAAGGTACATAAACATACTACTTCAGTGAACAACTTCTCTGTCAGTAGACAGTGTCATCAACTCGATTACATTGTCAACGAACAGAATTTGACTGTTCGCGAATTCGGTATTCACCACATCTTGGCCATTGAAACATATAGTATTTCAGAGTTTCATCTTTATTTAGGCATTCGTAGGAAATCTTAGTTAGATTAGATGTCGCATTCCAAGTGACTGAGGTTATGATTCTAACTTTCAGAAGCTGATTTAATTTTGTAGACCCACAGGTTTCCTCGTTGATTTTCTTCTTGGGCTTATCTTTTTTAAGAGTGCATATATTTGGTCTTAGAACTTCAGAGTTTTCATTCACAAGATAGCATAACTTCAGCAGCCCTTTTGCTGGTATATCTATGGGAATAATTCCGCTTTTGAAGATGTTACGTTTAAGAAGCCATTTTTGAACGTATGTTTCAGAATTTTTTACCCTCTAATAAACTAGTAACACTGAATCAATTAATCTCTCCCAAATGCCTTCTGTCTACCGTTGGCTTCGGTGTGTACGAAATCCATGTACTTGGCCAATCGAAGAGCCTTCAAAAATCCCCTGAACAATTTATTGCGATAAACCATAAAAGTCCTAAAGCCGTGGCAATTATTTTGTTGATAAAAAAAATTAAAGTTTAAAGCTGCTGATTGTTTTTAAATGCTCTTCAGTTAAAAGTATCCCTTTTTTAAGAACCTAATCAGCTTAAATTTATGAAATTTCATGCCTCAGTTATAGGCTTTAAAGCATATTTATATTGACATAAATTATTTAAAAATTTGTACAGTTCTTATCAGCCTTAAAATGGAAGAATGGGAAAAGGAATGGAAGGTAGAAGCACAACCCTTTTTAAGAAAAAGGTTTTATTCTTACCTTCTTAGCCTTATGGTTGAGAGGAAAATTAAATTAAATCAAATTTATTAAAATTTTCCTTTAGTTTTACACACAGGCGAATAATAAATGGTAAAATAAGCTTTTAAACAGCACAGCTCTGAGATCTAATTCAAATTGTTAAAATTTTTTGGTCTAAGTGCAGCTGTAGGCCACCTATTTACTGAAAAGTAGTGAACAAGTTTTGTTTGTAATATTAGCGTTGCAAGTCTGTTTCTTTAGCATCAAACATCTACCATCAGCCGGCTTTAGTTAAGTAATTTGATACCAAGAGCCGGCTTTTGACATATGAATCGAACGATAATCCTTTGCTCTTGCTTGGACTTACAACTTCTGTAGAAATGATTCGAGAGAATGCCAGGTAAATCGGCATGCCTTTCAATAGAGTGGCTTGTGCCTATTGCGATAGAGTGGTGTATGGTCACGCGATTTAAAGAAAGAAGACTGCCAATTCCTTTGTTATCGATATTAGTCCAACAGAGTGATACGAACACTACTAATATCATCGACGTTGAGCTTCCCTGTAAAACGACCGAAGTATAACGAGAATAAATAGTGACAGCTGCAGATCACCTATTTACTGAAGAGTAATGACAACGAATGTGGATATAAAGAATACGCATCATGTAGAAGTAAAATTTCTTATGGCGGGTCGTAACATTACGACCCGCTCTCACCAAAATATTTTTAAAAATCATTTCTTGATGGGAGGGAGGAAGACAGCAGGAAAATGAACACAAACAAAGAGCGTAACAATGTGTTGCTCTCATCGTACGTATGTGATATATATGTATATATATATATGTGATCAGACTGCGACAAGAATACATGTGCTGCGGATGCTTTGTCATTTTATTTCAGAATAACACTCGAAGAATATTTTGTGTTAAAAACGTTCTATGTCATTAGCTGGCCGTATTTTATTTTTTATTTTGTTCTCGTTTCTTTTTCTTTAATAAAAAATTGTTTTTTTATTTTTATTATTTTTATTTATCTAAAAACATGGCCTAAGTTTTAAGCCAAAGATGGATAGCTTTATGTTCTTTTAATAGTAAAATCGATTTTTTATTTTATTTTTATTTATCAAAAAATTATTAAGCCAAAGATAGATAGCTTTACATATGTATGTTGATGAAATGAAAATAAAAATAGAGTATATTACTAACACTTTTATATGGCTGTAATTAAATAAATTCTCTCAACTTATTTTCTCTCTCTCACTCACTAATTCATGACCATAGGCATGTGTTAACCTAGAGGAAAATTGTTAGTAATAATGTCAAGTCTACTTATTAACTCTAAGACACTAAGACACCGTATTTAACTTGGCAAGTATTCTTCCAAAAATCGAAATCATTTCTCATTGATATTAGTGAATACTACTGTGATATTTCTTTGGGTGCATCATTGAAGTCTGAAAAAAGTCTTTAAAAACTGACAAGATTTTTACGCTCTTTTTAACGAACATTCTTGATGTTCGTGTCCTATGTGTGTAAAAAGCCGAAGATGTTCTTCCCCTGAGGGACATTGGTGCCGACGTCTGTTTTTAACACCAGAAAAATAAATAAAAAAAGTGGTCAATCAACAAAAACGCACGATGAGAACAACGCATTGTTACGCTCTTGGTTTCTGTATCATTTCCTTCTATCTTTCCCCCCGCGTCATGAAATATTTTTGAAAAATATTCCAAAATATGTTAAAATGCACATTCTTTATACTTTATTTTCTTTGGTAATGATTAATTGTCGTCTCGATTATCTTCTCAGCAATTGGCTGGTGGTCTTTTGTACGCATCTAGCTCCTCTGGTACATGGATTACAAGCCTTTATAGCCAGCTTTTCCTTTACGTTTTAACTTCCTATTAACGAATTCGATCGATAGATTTGGTTCCTATTTTATTTGAAGACCTATATGAGTGGATCATTGAATGCGCAGACAATTAATCGAATTTTCTAAGTTTTAATTTAAATTTTTTACTAAATAATCCTTTATAACGGCAAGTGAAATGGCAATGACATTTGAGAACCTTTACCAAGTACTTTATTTTAATAAAAACAAAAACAAAAAACAATTTTCTTTTTTTAAGCCCATAAAACGGCTTTAAATATCAATTAAAAAATAATCAAAATTGTAAAACACACAACAACAACAACAAAAAATAACAATTCAATATGAGACGAACAAAAGGACAAAAGCTAAACGATAGCCTATTAAGAAAATCTTGATGAGAAAATGAGTAATTCAAGCATAAAGACAAAAAACCAAATGGGAAAATAAGCACCTTAAATAACAACAGAAAAAAAGGCACCAAAAAAAACAACAACAACAGAAAAATGGTGTTAAAAAAACAACATTTAATAACAGTAATAATACAACAGCAAAAAGGCTTCAACAAACCTAAACACATTGCCATCTCATATACAAAATGGTTGGCAATAAAGAAACAGAAGCTGAAACAAAAGAAACAGTTTGAAAAATTATAATAAAAACCCATTTGAGAGTCCTATTATTATGCAAATCGTGTTGATACCTAAGCTCTCTTTCTCTGTGCCTTTAAGTATGCACACACACATACAATATAAAGCACAAAAGCACACAAACGTAGCGAAACAAAACAAAACTAAAAACGAAAATGAAAATGAAAAATACCCAGTTTTTTTTAAAATAGCAATAGAAACCCTTTACTTTACTCTACAACTACAACTACAGCTACAAACACACCTACAATAACACCAGAAAACAAAGGCAGAGAGAGAGCAACAGAGAGTAGGATCAAATGCTTAACAAAAAACCCGTTTCACAACAAACCAAAAGAGCAAAAACAATTGGGAAAATTACACCACTCTCTTTTACTCTATCTCCCCCTTCTGTCACTATGCCGCACTTCTACAGCAAAAATTAAACAATTTTAATCCTTCAATGTTTGCCACTAACAAACCAAAATCGAAGATAAAAACCAGTTGTGTGTGTGTATATATGTGTAGCAAAAAAAGGAGTGTTTTTTGTGAGTATTTTTTTTTGTATTGTTTTTGTATTGCATTGTTTAAAGGAAGTGACTGTAAATAATAATTAACAGTTTTTCTTCTCTCTGTTATTCTGTTGTGTTTTTTTTTTGTTTTCGTGTATACTTGTAAACACGATAAGGTCAGAGATACAGTTTGTCAAAAAAATCTTTGCACGGAACAAAAAAATGTAAATTGTAATCTTCATTCAAGAATTCCAACAACAAAATCTTTACATACTTTATTATTTTTGCACACACTCTATAACTGTACTTGTTTACGACCATAGGCGCCAATAGTTTTCTAATAGTCACACACATTACAATAATAACAACAACAAAAGAACTTTACTCAGTATAAAGAGTGTCAAAAAAATCTTTGCATATTTAATGAAGATAATAAAAAAATGCCGTTATTTCCCAAAAATTTTGTGCATTTTGGGTTTTTTACAAATGAGATGGAATGTGAAAGGGGTAAACAAAGTTTTAGTACTGAAGTGATCGTTTTTATGTAACAAGTGTCCTTGTATTTGAATACAAAAAATGTCAGGAAAACGAGTTTCAAAAAATATTATACAATTGGTCTATTTCAACTACTACAAAGGCAAACCTGCCAAGGAAATCGCCGATATGTTCTCCCTGAACATCAAGACTGTATATAATATTATATCCCGTGCTGAAAAAGAAGGAGGACTAGACTTAAAAGGATTTACAGGCAGGTCAAAAAAGGTGACGCAACGAGTTGAAAGAAAAATGATTAGAATCGTGTATGGTAGGCCACAATCCAGTACGAGATGATTACCTCTTCAAGTGCAAAAAGACTTTGGGTTACGTGTTTCCCAAGAAACCATCAGAAATGTTCTTCAAAAACACAAATATTCTTCAAGAGTGGCTAGGAAAACCCCTGCTGTCAGCACAAAATGTCGAAAAGAGATTAAGATTTGCCACCGAATACATTTCACTTCCTCCGGAGTACTGGGACGATGTTATTTTCTGAGATAAGACAAAAATAATGCTTTATTATCATGACGGACCACAAATAGTTTGGCGTAAGCCTCTGAAAGCACTATAAAATAAAAATCTTATTCCTACAGTAAAATTTGGAATACTGTCTGTAATGGTATGGGGCTTTATATCCAGCAAGGAAGTTGGTGTAATCAGGATTTTGGATGAAATAATGACTAAGGAAGTATATTTTGATGTTTTAAAAAATTAACTGACCGCCAGCATTAAGAAATTTGGTTTTATTGACCGGTTAATCCGAATAAATTTAATTACAACTACTATAATGATAATGATCCTAAATATAAATCTTATTTATGTAAGTCCATGTTACTTTACAACTGCTCCAAAGTTATTGATACTCCTGCCCAAAGTCCTGATATTAACCCTATCGAAAATCTGTGGGTTCATCTAAAGAAAAAGGTAGGAAAAAGATCGCCCACAAATAAAAACGAATTGATAAAGTTCATCAAAGAAGAGTGGGAAAAAATACAATTAGAATATGACATTCCGAAGCTTATTCAATCCATGAGAAGGTGTCTACAATCGATGATTGATGCTCAAGCTGGACACACAAAATATTAGCACTATAATTTTAAAAAAATTGCATAAGTCTTAATATTTTATCAAGTGTGCAAACATTTTTTTGACAGCAGTAAAATTGAATTGTTTTTGTTTTTCAATATTTTACATTAAAATATTTTCATTGTTATAAAAGTTTTTTATTTATTATATTAACAAAATATATGTTTATAAAATCCTGTTTGAAAAAAATGAAAAGTTGGTTATTTACATTAGAAATCAATGAATTTTTCAAAGTTTTTTACTTTCATCTATGTGCAAAGATTTTTTTGACAAACTGTATGCTTGTTTTTGTTGCAAAAAGGTGCTTTTTTTCATTATAAAAGAGAGAAACGTGAAATCAAATATAATTTGAAAACAAAGGCAAATGCTTTAGACTGTGGTTAGGGCTACATTTTCACTATTTTTTCATTAACCTGGTGTTAATTGGGACCGGAAATGTTATTTGTAGGCCAGTGAATGCTGCATAACAACTGTGGAATCTCCGATTTTCTTGTGAAGTTTTTTAAACACAATTCTATACGTTTCGTTGATATATTCCTCTTCTCAAAGGTAGGGAATAGCACAACAACCATTCGAGGGAATAAATTATTATACACAGGCTTAACCACATCTCTAACGCTTTCAGTTACTTCAAATTTCTCTATAATCGTGACGATTTTTTATACAGCAGGTCGATTATGATATCCATAATCATATACATCTACAGTCAGCCACATAAGTATACATACGGATAACAAATTACAGAAATTTTTTAACCAATCCGTTTTCGTTGAAAATATTTATAATTGTCTGACAACTTTCTTCGATTTTAAGACGGTCTTTTGCATTGGTTCAGAAATTTGTGAAATTTGTAAATCGGATGTATGCTTTTGTGAGCCTGTGCAGGGCCATAATTCAGTTCAATTTCAGAACAGAGGAAACTATAAAGATTTTCAACGAAAACGGATTCTTTCTGAAATTTTTTAACCGTATGTATACTTTAGTAACTATGTGTATATGTTTCCTTCTGGGATCTATTAATATCTCCTAGTCTTCAACTATATATTCTGAAGATTTATTTATTCAGTTCATCATTCATCATTTATTTATTCAGTTCGATTCGATCCCCATTATGAACAAGTGTACTTTGAGCCTAAAGTAGCCTGTCTAAAGACTGTTTAATATTCTCAGGTTGCTCTTGGATAGTCTGATGCATGACTTACATGTCTATTCATTGCATTTACCCAACAGAAGTCTAGATTATCTCAAACTTATTTGGTTTGAGGAGAGTTCACGCCTCTCTTTCACTTATTATGCAATTTCAAACATATTTTCCCACTCCATAGAGAGTTTCTGGCCCTCCTTGCCAGCTATGTCTACTCATTACTATGAACTTCCCTCACAACTTAGAATCCAGCCGAAAGTGGCCCTATTTTCCTCGTAATACCTCGCCAATAACTTATTGAATGATGGTTTTCAATTGTAGCAAAGTTGTGGAATTATCTGCGTAGACATGGCGTTTGATATAGGCCCATAGGCGTCAATTCTCATGATATTGTTAGCGTTGCCAAATGCCAAATTGGTCCTATTGTTTGGCTAGTAGCAATACGTTTCTGAAACCACTAGCCGTCCAGTTCATAATAATCAAAGGCAGGCATGATGTTCTGGAATGACCTTAGTGGTGCTTCTAATTTTCCAAGCCATAATGCGCACCAAGCGAAAATTTTTTTGGATGCAACGACTTTCCACAATCATTGCCGTTTACCTACGTGCCATATGGGACAATTTTACTTGTCAATATATTCACCAAGTAAGAAATGATTGCAAAGAGAACAAAAGCGTTGAAAGCCTGTTGCTCTAGAACTCAATCAGTATATCTACAACGGCCTTCGGTTCAGCGAAATAATAAAAAAATATTAAAATTTCAAAACTTTACTAATTGTTTACACTGTGTCAACAATTAATATTGTTTTCAATTCAACAAAACTTTTTAAATAATAACGTCAGTCTTTTCAAGGCACGTATACCTTACAAACAACTTTTTTTCGTCTTGTTTACATAGTGTAAATAATTGTATTCTTTACCAAGTCAATATTTAAAACAAATATTATTGCTTCGCAAATAAATAAAAAAAAAATTGTTTTCATTTCATATCTCCCCGACGGGGAATTGAACCCCGGTCTCCCGCGTGACAGGCGGGGATACTGACCACTATACTATCGAGGATTGTTATTTCACTGAGAAATAAAAACTCAATATAAACATATTACATGGCTATACAACACATGGGTTTCTATTTAAAAATTCTTTGAAATATTAAAAAAAAATTTCGGCGTAAATAAAGTAATTCTTTTTGTTTTAATCTTTTTTATTGTAAACAAAAGTTGTTGTTGTTGTTATTGCTAATATTAATTAACCTTAAAATATTGTGTATAAAATTTTTAACATTTTATTGCTATTGCGATAAAGATTATGAAAAATACGGGTTTTTTTCGCAGAAGACCCAAAAAAAATATTCAAATAATAAATTTCCAATGTAAATATGTATTGATTACATATAATACGTATAAAAACTATTACATGTACATGTTTTTCTAAAGATATAAAAACGTAACAACAGTAATAACAAATACTTTTACAAATTAAAGTCATAAATTGCAGAGGTTTTTATAAAAAAAAAAAAAAAAAAAGTTTTTATTTCAGTGTATATTACATACTTCACTCGCAGGTAAAAAATATGTCTATTATATTATATACACTGTTCGTTAACTGAGATTTTACCACATTACATTTAAAAACATTTTCAATAAATCAAATACCAAATAAAATACATCACAGTCTCTTAAAATGCCATCTGAAAGCAACCCTTTGCCTTTGACACTGCGGCTCAGGTAAAAAGGATAAAAGCAGCAGACAGTAGTCTGGCAAAATTAACATTTTTAATGAGATACGACAATAATTGGTAAATTAAAAGCATTTTCGCAAGCCATGCAAATACATTCGGCTATGGAAGGTCATTGCCTACAAGCAAAAACAATATTTACCATCCAGATACACCTCAAAACATTATTTACATATTGTTTACATCGTTTAAATAAAATAGAAATCAATAATTTAATATAAACGTAATAATCGCTATCCAGATTTAGCGTTTAGACATTGTTTACCTATTGTTTACACATAGTAAAAAAGGTAAATAAGAAAAATGTGATTGTTGTAACCGCACGGGTCCTATTCGTTTAGATTACATATAAAAAGAAGTATTTGTCACACAGACATAATCGTAAGACATTATTTACATATTGTTTACACCAAGTAAATAATAGAAACAAATTACTAATACAAGATAAATTGTTCTTCTGTCAGCGATTATGAAAACATGGATTTTCTTTACACATTCATTGTTTTGGCATTGTTTACCTTTTGTTTACATTGTGTAAATAATTGTGGTAATAATATAACAAGAATTTAACGTGTTTTAGTAGATGTAAACAATGTTAAGACATTCTTTACATATTGTTTACACGTAGCAAATACTCAAATATGTATTTGTCATCCGGGAAATCGATGCATATTAGTTAAAAGATAAGTAAAGGATTATTTACCACCAAAACGACTATAAAAGACATTATTTACACATTGTTTACATCATGGGAATAGCAAAAAATTCCCATTAAGGAGTGATAAACGATTGCTCTTCTAAAAGGCAAGTAAAAAATTAGAATAAATCAGTGTTTATACATTGTTTACATATTGTTTACACTTGGTAAAAAAAGGTAAATAAGAAAAGTGTGATTGTTCTAACGGCAACGGGTCCTCTTCAATTAGATTACATATGAAAAGAAGTATTTGTCACACAGGCATAATCGCAAAATCATTATTTACATATTGTTTACACCAAGTAAATAATAGAAAAATATTTTTAAAAAATAAATTAAATAAATTTTTCTTCTGTCAGCGATTAAGCAAACAATGACTTTCTTTACACATTCATTGTTTTGGCATTGTTTACCTTTTGTTTACATCATGTAAACAATTGTGGCAATAATATAAAAAAAATTTAACGTGTTTTAATAGATATAAATAATGTTAAGACATTCTTTACATATTGTTTACACGTAGCAAATACTCAATTACGTATTTATCATTCGGGAAATTGTTACATTTTACTTAAAAGAAAAGTAAAGAATTATTTAATACCCAAATGACACTAAAAGACATTATTTACACATTGTTTACATCACTGGAAATAAATAAATAAATATAAATAACAAAGTATGATTTATATAAGCACAATCGGTCCTGTTTAATTAGCTTACAAGTACAGGGGAGTATTTGTCATACAGACATAGTCGTACGACATTATTTACATATTCTTTACACCAAGTAAATCATAGAAAAAATTAGTGATATGAAATAAATTGTTCTTCTGTCAGCGATTAAGCAAACAAGAATTTTCTTTACAAAATCATTGTTTTGACATTGTTTACCTTTTGTTTACATTGTGTAAACAATTGTGGCAATAATATAACAAAAATTTAACGTGTTTTAATAGATATAAATAATGTTAAGACATTCTTTACATATTGTTTACACGTAGCAAATACTCAATTACGTATTTATCATTCGGGTAATTGTTACATTTTACTTAAGAGCAAAGTAAAGAATTATTTTCCGCCCAGATGACGCTAAAAGACATTATTTACACATTGTTTACATCACTGGAAATAAATAAATAAATAAATATAAATAACAAAGTATGATTTATATAAGCACAATCGGTCCTGTTTAATTAGCTTACAAGTACAGGGGAGTATTTATCATACAGACATAGTCGTACGACATTATTTACATATTCTTTACACCAAGTAAATCATAGAAAAAATTAGTGATATGAAATAAATTGTTCTTCTGTCAGCGATTAAGCAAACAAGAATTTTCTTTACAAAATCATTGTTTTGACATTGTTTACCTTTTGTTTACATTGTGTAAACAATTGTGGCAATAATATAACAAAAATTTAACGTGTTTTAATAGATATAAATAATGTTAAGACATTCCTTACATATTGTTTACACGTGGCAAATACTCAATTACGTATTTATCATCCCGGAAATTGTTACATTTTACTTAAAAGAAAAGTAAAGAATTATATAATACCCAAATGACACTAAAAGACATTATTTACACATTGTTTACATCACTGGAAATAAATAAATAAATAAATATAAATAACAAAGTATGATTTATATAAGCACAATCGGTCCTGTTTAATTAGCTTACAAGTACAGAGGACTATTTGATATACAGACATAGTCGTAAGACATTATTTACATATTGTTTACACCAAGTAAATAATAGAAAAAATTACTGATATGAAATAAATTGTTCTTCTGTCAGCGATTAAGCAAACAAGGATTTTCTTACACATTCGTTGTTTTGGCATTGTTTACCTATTGTTTACATTGTGTAAACAATTGTGGCAATAATATAACAAAAATTTAACGTGTTTTAATAGATATAAATAATGTTAAGGCATTCTTTACATATGGTTTACACGTGGCAAATACTCAATTACGTATTTATCATCCCGGAAATTGTTACATTTTACTTAAAAGAAAAGTAAAGAATTATTTAATACCCAAATGACACTAAAAGACATTATTTACACATTGTTTACATCACTGGAAATAAATAAATAAATACAAATAACAAAGTATGATTTATGTAAGCACAATCGGTCCTGTTTAATTAGCTTACAAGTACAGAGGACTATTTGTCATACAGAATTAGTCGCAAGACTATGTAAATATGTAAATATGTAAATATTGTTTACACCAAGTAAATAATAGAAAAAAATTACTGATATGAAATAAATTGTTCTTCTGTCAGCGATTAAGCAAACAAGGGTTTTCTTTACACATTCATTGTTTTGGCATTGTTTACCTTTTGTTTACATCGTGTAAACAATTGTGGCAATAATATAAAAAAAAATGAACGTATAAATAATGTTATGACATTCTTTACAGATTGTTTACACATGCAAATATTGTTTACACCTCAAATATGTATTTGTTATCCGAGAAATTGTTACATTTTACTTAAAAGAATGGTAAAAGACATCATTTACACAATGTTTACATCACTGGCATAGCAAGACAGTCCCATTAATGAGTGATAAACGATTGCTGTTCTAAAAGGCAAGTAAAAAATTAGAATAAATAAGTTTATACATTGTTTACGTTTTGTTTACGGCGAGTAAGTAATACAAAAAATTGATTAATACAAGCCAAATCGGTATTGCTTAGACCACAAGTATAAAGTAATATTCACTGTACAGACACAACCAAATTGCATATTGTTTACATATTGTTTACATATTGTTTACGCCAAGAAAATTAAAAAAAAATTACTCAAGCAAGTTCTTCTACTAGAGATCTCGTAACAAATAATATATTTTTTACATATACATTACATAGCACATTGTCGACATATTGTTTACCTTATGTAAATTATTGTAAGACAAGTTAACTTATACATTGTTTACATTATTCTTTTTACATATATGCAGTAAGTACATTGTCGACATATTGCTTACCTTATGTAAATTATTGTAAAATAAGTTAACTTAGACGTTGTTTACATTAAGTTAAATAATAAAGAAGAAAGTTCTTGCGTTCACGCTTAAGTAAAATGTGATATATATAATATAAACTCAATGTAAAGACATTGTTTACTTTATTTACACAGCGTAAATAACAAAACATATTATGTCAAAACGATCTTGTATTCCTAAAGCAGAAGTAAACGCATTGTTTACACCGAGCATACAACAACCAATTATTGCTATTGTAAAACAAATCATACCTTGCTAAGAGAAAAAACTTAATTTTTTACACAAATTTACAGCATTTTTTAATAAAATAATGAAATTTACTTTTCATTTACCTAATGTCAAATATGTAAACTTTTATTAGAAAGTGGGAAAATGTTAAAGTTTTTAAAGATCAATTTTTACCTTTGATTTTATATTATTTAATGAAAAATTTGATGGATTTTGCAATTAGACATTATTTACTTTGGTTTTACATGATGTAAATAATACATTATGATGTATGTAAGATCAGAGGTAAAGATTTTACATTTTTTAATGAAATATTTGATTGATTTTTATAATTAAACATTATTTACATTTGTTTTACATGATGTAAATAATACATCATGATTTACAAAACAACTTATTTTTGAATATACACACAAACCTTTTTTTACACGGTAGATGCGTTCCAGTGGATACCGTGTAAAAAAAACGCGTAAAAAAAGACAAATATTATTTATGTATGTAAGTGTATAAACAAACTGAAAAGATATACATTTTATGATTATAAAAAAATAAAGAAAAAAATTAAAAATTTTCTTCCATTTACAAAAATAAAATTAGTTATCAAACTCTTAAGACAATTAGGAACGGAAGTATTTTCAATAAAAAAAAATTTATATTTTATTCGGAGTCAGTTTCTGATAGCAAGCGCATTCTCTTTTGCTGGGATGGCTCAATATCAGTCTCGTCAGTAGAAATACTTATTACTTCTGCATCTACAGAAGCTGCTTCTGGCGCTCGTTTATTTCTGTCAAAATCTGTTATAGCGCGTTGTGATCCAACTTTGGAAAGCTCTTTATAGAGCTCTCTGTATCTAGCCATACATGTTTGTTGGTCTGATTGAAATTTCACAGCTTTTTCAATTATGTTTTCACATGTGAAAAAAAATGGTAAATTTGTTAAAAAAAACCGTGTTATTTCAAATTCGCGTAAAAAAACCGTGTAAAAACAGGTTTGAGTGTACATAAATTTTATTTCTATTTTACCTAGAGTAAACAATTAGTAAAATATGAATTTTAAAATTTTATTTAAAATAGACGAAACAAACAATATTTTACACATTTTTTCTTTCTCTTTTCCTTTCTCCTTTCTCATACTTGTCTCTCTTGTCATATTGATTTTCAATTCCAATCAAATCATTTTTAAATTCAATTATTTTCTGTATTGAAATTAATTTCTCTCAATTTTCTAAATTCTCTTAACTTAAAAGGCTTTCCTTTTAAGTCTTTCAATTGTAGTTTTCAAACGAGAAATAAAAAAAAGAAATGAAAACAGGGAGAAAGAGAGAGAGTGAGAAATAAAACCAACCGTTAAAAATCACAATAAAATATAAATGAAATTCAAACAAATATATTATAAAACCTTAAAAAAAACAACAAAAAATTCTAATTGAAAAAATCAAAAAACAGGAAAAACTTTTTCAATTAAAATGCAAACACAAGTGTGAAAATGCCGCAATAGACCCACCAACCATTGGAAATATGTACATAGAAATGTAGTTGCCATATAAAAATCTAAATAGAAAAAAAACGGAGTAGGTAGAGAGAGAAATAGAAAAACTGTGTAATGGTTTTCAAAACAAAAACAAAAAACAAAAAAATAGAGAGACTAACTGAAGGCAAAGATATATTTATAGGAAGGAAATCCTCTATCAGAGATAAATAATACAATTCAACAAAACTTAATACAGAGAGACACCTTAACGGTATGCATTCTTTCTCTCTCTTTCACCCTTTTTCGTTCACATACACATTTACACTTGCATTACAAATGTAAATAAAAATACCTTAAACTGGTTCACACATAAACACAATTGCAATTCCAATCGTAAATAGAGTTATAAATCGATGGAAAAAAAGTGGTTTAAATTGCCCACAGAAATAGTGTTGCCATCGTGGGTTAAAAACGGAAAATTAACGTTATTGACAGTAGATCGATCCAAATCAAATGAATGTCAAATTAAGTAAATTGTTATCGGAAGTTGAGTAACAGAGACTTCTCTCGTACGATAAAACTAATACCCCACAAGATGCTCATCCTACCCGTGCTTTTTTATGGCGCAGAGGCATGAACGCTATTAAGCACTGATACAGCAGCCTTGAGAGTGTTCGAGAGAAAGTCCTACGTAAGATTTTCGACCCAGTAAGAGTTGACGAAGATTTCCGCAACCGATCCAACAGTGAGCTGTATGAGCTCCTCAACGACATAGACGTTGTGCAGCGTATTAATATACAGCGGCTGCGCTGGCTCGGCCATATCGTTCGAATGGAGGAGGATGCTCAGGCGAGACGGGTATTTGATGCGGAGATCTGCGGAAGTCGGCGAAGAGGACGACCTTGTATCCGTTGGAAGGACCAAATCGAGGAAGTCCTGTCATCGATTGTTGTGACCAACTGGCGTAGGCGCACAAGAAGCAGAGGCGCCTGGAAGGATGTGTTGCGGCAGTCCGAAATCCGTTAATCGGGTTGTTAATGGCCAATTAAATAAGTAAGTGAGTAAGTTATCGGAAGTTGCTTATTTTACATGGTTAATCGTACAATGCTTTACAGAGTGAATACTTTCTTTATGCCCACTTTTCTTATGTAGAACCCCCATCCAGCAAAAGTTTTTTCGTGTCATTTATAATATAAACAGGCACAATTCTATTATCCATAAGCATTACTTTCTCTTTCCTGCCTCCATAATCTATTTTCCCAGTTCCATCAAAATGTTCTAAAACAATGGGGATCATCCCCTGAGTGTTTGTCGTGATTAAAAAATAATTGAGCTCGTATTCTTCAAATTTCGCGTTTCGGTTGCTTAATGTAGTAGAGCTTTAAACAGTTGCCAGGGCTCTGCACTCGGTTCTCATTAAAGCTTTCATAATCAAAGTTATGCCTGTGTGCTAAACTAGGATCTCCTTCTATCTCCTCATTGTTCTCTGAGAGTTTTTGACCTATGATATGTAAGGTGGGTTTGACTATCTTTTGAAAAGTTCGTAAATTTTCGAATTTTTGGTAAGGTTTCGATATCAATTTCTTTGTTTGTTTCATAAGCGCGGGATTTACTTCCACAAAGTCATTTCATTTGAAAATAAAAAGCAACTCAGTCGAATAACTAGAATATGGGAGTTAAACTGGGATACGGACCCAGTTTAATAGTCATAAGAATTTGTGTAATATCGAGACTTTATTTTCAGAAATTCTTCCACTACGCCCGCTTTTGCCAGTGAATTCACCATCCAGATCTGTAGAGATTCTCGTACAATGAGAAGACAGAGTTGATCTTAAATCGAATATTAATGGGTTTGATTGCATTTGCATGAAAAGAGTGGCCAAAGAAATATGCCTTAGGTAGGGAACTGGTAGCAGTGTCTGCTTCTATTGGGTTGCGCACATCTTAAATGGTTTTACAAGATGTCTATATAACACTAACAAACCTAATTAGAAAAGGTCAAAAATAAGTTGTTGTTGTTATTATATTTGCCCCTTTCCCGATAAAAATGATAGGCAGTCAGGATTAGTTGTCTAGGAAAAGGTATCATCGAGTATATGATGTGAGCAGTTGGCTCTTTATAGGCCTTTTATGGGCTCTACTACAGTCACATAACAGCACCATTTCAAAATGACAACAACGATGGAACGAGGAAGATAGAGGAAGATGGACGGCGAGACTTATTCCCGACATAAGACCATGGATTGGTCGGAAATTTGGAGAGGTGAATTATTACGTTACACAGATGTTATCGGGTCACGTATATTTTAGGAAATATTTGCACAGAATGGGCAAGACCGCCTCCCCTTACTGTCTTTACGAGGAAGGGGAGATAATTGATGACGCACAGCACACCGTTTTCGAGTGTGCACGCTGGCAGAGCTATCGCTCTACACTGGCGTCGATAGGACGATCATGGCCGGTAACATTGTCGGGGTTATGATCGCGAGAAGAGAAAATTGGACCTCAGTGGCGAATTACGTGGAGAGCATTCTGAAACTGAAGAAGAGGGATCTTGAGGCTGCGCAACATGTGGGCACGCCGGAATAGATGAAACTGGCACACGTGTCAAGCGAAATTCGAAGCAGCGACCTGGAGGAAAGGAATAGTGGAGACACTTAGATGTCTCTTCAACTTTCGACACGCAATCCGGACGCGGATATGAACACGCAGGGGCCAAAGAGCCAAAGCGACTCCACTCCGAAGTAATACCACCGTAGTTCCGGAGTTTGCACAACAAGTCCACGAGACGAGGGGGGGATTTAGTGGGTGAGGGCCCTACACACGGAGGATTTGACGACTTCGTCTATGGTGCGGTTAGGTACATTTACCCCTCCTCGGCGTGAAAAAAATGGGCTCTACTAAGTAAGTAAGTATGGACTCTACTATTACTTCCTGCTTTAGTGACAGTCATACGTTGTGCAGGATTAAGCCTTACGGAAGCAACTTTAAACGATATTATTGTTAAAAAACATTCTATTTTCAATAGCATTTTCCACAAATGTCCTTAAGTACAGCATTTTAATTTGTCTACACAAACGGCAACACTGCTTAGAATCTTTGTACAGGTGTGAGAGCTTTTCCTGTTCCACATTTTCTTTCAGCATATTTGTAGTTGCATTTGCTACTCGTGAATGGTTTAGGATATTGTGATGAAGTTCTATGAAATATTCAAACCGATTACCAAGCCAACCAATGGTCAATGGTAAAAAGAGAAATAAATTGTATTGATAGAGAACAACAACAACAATAAACAGACTCCTATACTTTGTAGAAAACGTGGCTAAATAAAAACGCTTAGAAGTTACAAATGAACTGAAGGAAATAAATTGAAATACAAAAGCGAAAAAGGAAAAAAAATATGAAGAGTATTAGAGCATAAAAAATATGCTTTTATAAGCAGAAAAATAAGAAATGAAACGTTTTATTTATTAATCGATTATTTTTAAATAAAAAATCATAAGAAATAAAAGCTTAAAGGAACATTTTTTTGTTTTCATAAAATTCAGCAACAAAGTTTAAAAGTCACTTTTTTAAACTCCTTCCTTTTTTTCCAAAACAATAAAGCAATAGCACCGCCATTAAAGCTTTTGTGCATATCCGTTTTAAAATATCCGTTTACAACTGCAACAACAATAACAATAAAAATGTAAATAATATCCTACTAATACACAGTGTATACCTGATATACACACACACACTTATACGTATACATATACATATACTCATTTACATTGTTTTACTCACTCCTTTAGCTTTTGCCTATTAAAAGTTTTCTAAAGTAACTGACTAACTGGCTAACGGCCTGGTACTTGAAAATGTTTTTACAAAGTGTGGTTATAAACTTTACATTTTAACAATTTTTTATATACATATGTATGTATGTATTAGAGAGAGAGAAAGAGAGAGAGCAAAAAGAGATAAAAATCTAAATTACTTTTGTTGTTCAACAATAATTCTATATTTAGTAGGCAAATGTAAAGCAACTACACAACGAATTGCTTGGCATAGAAAACAGTAGAACAGTAGAACTAAATAAAGAACGTAAAATGATCATAAAAACAGTAACGCACTCAAAGAAAAATGTTTGTAATAATTAATTACGCTTACTTAGGCCTCATTGAAGAAATTAAAAAAAATATGTTCATCATAAAGGGCTATCCATTTCGTGGTTTCAAAAGTATGGGACTGGAATTCGACATCTGCCAAACTAAGTTGTGAAAACAATTTTTTTTCTTTTCAATTGAAAGTCTGACATTGACGAAAACAAAACCTACTAAAGGGTGTTTTTTTATAGAGGTATAGAACTTTAAGTTGCAATAAAACAACGATGGATTATTCGATTGACATGAATTTTATTTATCCGAAAGATAATCTTGTGGCATTACATTTTAAATATGATTTCTGGCATATGACCGCTACGGCTGGCGCGGATGTAGTCGAATCTGGACGTCCAATTTTCGATGACTTTTTCCAACATTTGTGGCCGAATATCGGCAATAATACGGCGAATGTTGTCTTCCAAATGGTCAAGCGTTTGTGGCTTTACCGCATAGACCAATGACTTTACATAGCCCCACAGAAAGTAGTCTAGCGGTGTTAAATCACAAGATTTTGGAGGCCAATTCACAGGTCCAAAACGTGAAATTAGGCGGTCACCAAACGTGTCTTTCAATAAATCTATTGTGGCACGAGCTGTGTGACATGTTGCGCCGTCTTGTTGAAACCACATCTCCTGGACATCATGGTTATTCAATTCAGGAATGAAAAAGTTAGTAATCATGGCTCTATACCGATCACCATTGACTGTAACGTTCTGGCCACCATTGTTTTTGAAAAAGTACGGACCAATGATTCCACCAGCCCATAAAGCGCACCAAACAGTCAGTTTTTCTGGATGTAACGGTGTTTCCACATACACTTGAGGATTACCTTCACCTCCAAATGCGGCAGTTTTGTTTGTTGACGTAGCCATTCAACCAGAAGTGCGCTTCATCGCTAAACAAAATTCGCTTATGCAAATCGGGAACAACGGTAATCTCGTTTTGGGCCCACACGACGAATCTACGCCTTACTTGATGATCGTTTGGCTGCAAATCTTGCACGAGTTGAATTTTGTAAGCACGCAAACCAAGATCCTTCCGCAAAATCTTCCATAAAGTGGATGGACACAGATCCAATTCCTGTGCTCGATGGCGGATGGACTCATTCGGGTCTTCCTCAATGCTACGCTCTACAGCAGCAATAGCTTCTTCTGTACGCACCGTACAGCGTCTCTGGGGATGCGAGTTATCAATAAAAGTAAACGTGGTGCGAAAACGTTCCATGGTTAATCGAATTGGCTGCTCTGATGGACGATTTTGTCGACGATAAAATGGACGTAGTGCGCGATACGTTTTCCGCACAGAACCATTATTTTCGAAATAAAATTGCACTATTTGCAAGCGTTGCTCAGGCGTGAGTTTATTCATGATGAATTGCCAAACCAAACTGAGAATAAATCACTTGACAGCTGTTAAATCGGTCGCCATCTTGCAAAGTAATGCCAACTTAAAGTTCTATACCTCTGTAAAAAACACCCTTTATAAAAATGGCGATTGTGCCACAGCCACGTATCGTGCTTTAAGAGGAGATCATGATTTACATAATCGTCCAACTACGCAAGCAATTGGAAAAATTGTGAGAAATTTAAAGAGACTGGAGTGGTTACAAATATTGAAAGGCCTGTGCATCATCGTTTCGCTAGTTTCGCTGAAAATATCGGTATTGTAAGTGAAAGTGTTGCCGAAGACCCGAATGTGTCGATTCCTCGTCGTTCTCAGGAATTAGGACTGTCTTACGGCACATTATGGCGTATTTTGCATTTAGATATACACCTACATCCATATAAAGTCCAGCTCAAGCAACAACTGAAGCCAGCTGATCATTCACAACGTCGTAGATACGTGGAATGGGTGCTGAACAACAGGCGGTGGACGGTAATTTTTCGAACAAAATTTTCTTCAGCGATGATGTACATTTCACACTCGGTGGGTATGTTAATAAACAAAATTGTCGTATTTGGGGGTTCTGAGAATCCTCAAGTAATTGAAGAGAGGCCATTACATCCAGAAAAAGTCACTGTTTGGTGCGCTCTTTGGTCCGAAGGTGTGATTGGACCTTACTTCTTCTAAAACGACAACGGAACGACTGTCACCATATGGTAACCGACTTTTTTTTGCCTGCTTTTGAAGAATACGACTTGGAGAATATGTGGTTTCAACAAGACGGTGCCACATGCCACACAACTCGAGCGAATATTGGTTTATTGCAGGAGACATTACCTGGCCGCGTAATCGCCATGGACTATTATTTGTGGGGTGTCGTCAAAGATAAGTGTTACGCCGACAAGCCAGAGACAATTGACGCTTTAAAGGACAATATTCGTGAAGCCATTGGTGAAATACAGCTGCACACAATCGATAATGTGCTTAAAAATTGGACCGATCGTGTAGGCTACTGCATGGCCAGCCGAGGCAGCCATTTGAATGAAATTATAATCCATTAGGATTGTACTTTCAAATAAAAAAAGAAATTTGAGAAAATATTCAGTAGTTTTTTTTTTTAAGCATTTTCAAAAAAAAGTTATTTGGCGGATCCTTTATGAGGAGAAGAATGAATCATTTGTAACATTTACTTGAAATCTGCAAGCCGTTACTGTCCCCTGATGGGAACACCTGGGTCCTTATCAAATGCTATACACAGAGTTATTCTAAGTGATGCCGAGCAGCATCTTGAAGTTTCCCAGGACAATAGAATGGGAATAGATATTTGACAGCAATAACCTGAGTAAATTAATCCTGTGGCTATAGTTCTAAGGCAATTAAGCACTCCTCCAAGTGAACGACATTAATGATTATTTTCCTTGAGTGTATTTTAAAATAAATTGTTAAACAAAACGCCCCATTTGTAGTTTATTTTTTTCCATTTGCTTAGGGGTAACACCCTACAATTTAAAATTGTTACCATCGTTTGGTTGAAGTTTCATTCTCATTCTCGTTGCTTTTATTTTGTATTTTTATTTGTAGAGTTTCCGAGTCTATATTTAAAAATCATTTAGTCGATAGACTTTCATTTCAATTACTTCCTCTATTAGTTTATTTCTCTCCCTGCCTTTTTCCCCTTATCTTTCTTACTCTTGATGGCTTAAGTATTTGTTTAAATTAAATATTGTTGTTGTAGCTGTTGTTGTAGCTGTTGCCGTTATTGGTGTAGCTATTGTTGTAGATGTTGTTGTATTTTTCTTTCTCATTTATTGTGTTGTAAAATAAGAACGAACCACCATTTCATTTAAATTTTTGCAATCTTAAATCCATTGTTTTGTGGTTTTTCTTTTCTTGGGCCATTCTTTGTTTGTCTTACTGTGGCATTCCTATAAAACAGCGTAGTTTAGTTTGGTTTTTCCTTTTCTATTCAATTTAAAAGCAGATTTCAACTGCAAGTTAAGATTTTAATTAATTTTCTTAAAGTTTTTCCATGTTTTCCGTGGTTTTTTTTCTCTGTTTCATTGCAAGAAATTGTTGTATTTGTTGTATTTGTTTGTTATCTTTGGTCAAAAAGTTTATTATAAATTAAAAACAACAACAACAATGACAACAGCAACCAACAACCACCAACAAAGAATTCTACGCTGAATGAAAAAATATACGCCGCATTCGTACATAAATTCGATTAAAATTCAAATTGAAACGGGGATTGGAAAATTGGACATGGAATTTATAATGACAGAGCTTTCTTTATAGATTAGATTTGTAATAAAGAAAACAACAACAGCAACAACAACAATAAAAACATCATTATAATATGGTCGTGTAATTAAAAGGAAAATGTTGGGAAATATTTTAATTATGCGGGGGAAGGGCTTTATAAAACAAGAGGAATAGATTACAAAAAGTTAATTTGTTTTTAATTAAAAACTGTAACGGAATATTAGTATCAAATAGTATTCCAGCCCTAATCCTAAAGCTGTGCTCCTTAATGCTGTACATCACTTTTATGAAACTTGCTGGAAAGTTGCTAATGTAATGCCAAAACATAATGCGTTTACCCGTGGCGTTACAATGGGCCACTATGCGTGCTCAAGTGAGCTTTGGTATCAAAACTACCACTCCAACCTAACCTAACCTAACGAACAAAAAGCCGGTTACTAACATCTGGTTTCTTCTGGTTAGCCAAAATCACGCCGTTAAATTATTGGTCCCACAATAGCTTAGGTTGCCTTTAATCTATTTGGCTTGAGAGGAATCTGTTTTTTTTTTGAATACAATCTTCCAAATGTTTTTTCCAACTCCAGTTAAAGGTTTTGACACTATCACAGGCGTAGAAGCAAATCTCCGCGCAAGCTCAACTGCCTGCTCAAAGTCAAGAGTTTCCATATAAGCTATCGGGTCCACCAACTAGTGCTTACTTCGTGAATGGTAGCACTTAGCTCATGTCTGATTTGACAGATAATTAGTTTTACCCTTCCGCTGAACGAATATGAACCATTCAATGCGTTTTCGCTTCGCTAAGTGGGCCTGCGATCGACTTACAGAAGATGCCGATTTTGGCAAAAAAAAAAATCATCTTTCCAGATGAAGCTCATTTTGATCTTGGCGGGTATGTAAACAAGCAAAATTGTCGCATTTGGGGCACAGAAAACCCGCACGCATACATTGAAAAGCCGACGCACCCAAAACGAGTCACTGTTTGGTGCGGATTTTGGTCCAGAGGCATAATTGGGCCAATTTTCTTCGAAAATGAGCAATGAGTGGCCATTACAGTCAATGGCGATCGTTATTGGGCCATGTTGAACGAATTTTTGTTCACAAAAATTGAAGAGAAGGATATTGGCAACATTTGGTTTCAACAGGACGACGCTGCGTGCCACACAGCCATAATTGGTCATTACAACCCTTCAGTCAGGATTACGACCTAGTTTCTCACACCACTTATGTTGTGTGAGTTAATTTTATACATGAGTGGCGGGACCTACAGTTTAAAGTCGACTCGGAACGACAGATTTTTGAGAAACTTTTCATGGCAATTTTATTTACTCTCAGAGTTTTTGCCAGAAATCTGCTGAGAGGAAGTCGCCGAAGAAATACTTTTTGTATTTTATTTTGATGTCTGGCCTGGGGCTCTGTTTATACCCTTTGCATAAACAATAACAATTACTAGTCAATTGAAACGACAAATCTTTGTAACGGAGATCTTCAAGCCACTATTACTCTCTTCAAACCCATCGTGTCTTCACACAAGACTGACTGAACTTCACTGACTCACTCGCTTGCTTTGCCTTGCCCTTTATATGGCAGAGTAAACAGTCTGGTGAATGTTCTTGAAGGCGAATGTTCGTGGCATCGCCTTCTCGAAATCTTTATAAATGTAAACATTCTTCTTTCATTTATTGTTGTTTGTGTATTTTGTTTAAATTTTTTTTTCTTAAAATGAGCAAGGAGTGGCCATTACAGTCAATGACGATCGTTATCGGGCCATGTTGAACGAATTTTTGTTCACAAAAATTGAAGATTGAATTTATATTGGCAACATTTGGTTTTAACAGGACGGCGCTACGTGCCACACAGCCGAAGCTACACTCGATGTTTTGCGTCCTGTTTTTGAAGATCGCATTATCAACAGCAGAGCTGATGTCGTTTTGCCACCTCGGAGATGCGAATTGATACCGTTGGACTATTATTTGTGGGGTGCCGTCAAAGATAAGTGTTACGCCGACAAGCCTGAGACAATTGACGCTTTAAAGGACAATATTCGTGAAGCCATTGGTGAAATACAGCTGCACACAATCGTATAATAATAATAATAATAATCGTAATAATGTGCTTAAAAATTTGACCGATCGTGTGGGCTACTGCATGGCCAGCCGAGGCAGCCATTTGAATGAAATTATTTTCCCTTATTAACCGGAAGGATTGTAATTTCAAATAAAAAAAAAGAAATTTTAGAAAATATTCAGTAGTTTTTTTAAAGCATTTTCAAAAAAAAAGTTATTTGGCGGACCCTTTATTACCCAGCAAGGGTTGAACACTAACGCTCAATAGCAATATGCCTCGTACTTTCAAGTACCACTTCAACAAAATTGATCTCGTCTGTCGATTTTGTGAAATTAAAGCTTAGACTTCAAAACACATTCTTCAAACTCTTAACCGCTTTGGGGACTATGTCCCTCCCCTCGGAAGATCAATGTAATAAGCTTGGCTTAATAGATCTCATTGGTGGCATGACTTTCTGTCTTATTTTACCTGAACTCTAAGAACGAAGAAAGAATTTAAATAATTGAATTGAGATTTTTATAAAATAAACGGGCCCAAGGCAAACGTTTTTGTTACCCGTTAAATTTTAAAACATTTAATTTCACAACTCTCCGTATCAATCCTCGATAGTATAGTGGTCAGTATCCCCGCCTGTCACGCGGGAGACCGGGGTTCAATTCCCCGTCGGGGAGTTCTAAACTATTATTTTACTTCACCTTAACCTCAACGATCGTTGTTCTAATAGTTTAAAGGTCAAATAAGGGTGGGAAAACCTATCCCCTTTTAAGAGAATGCATTGCAAAGTGGTGGTTGTTTTATGAATTTTGTTTGAATGCTTTTAGAAAATATTATCAATTCGACTGTATGTTCGCATCAGTCCTCGATAGTATAGTGGTCAGTATCCCCGCCTGTCACGCGGGAGACCGGGGTTCAATTCCCCGTCGGGGAGTTATACAAAATTAGTTTTTTAAATGTATGAAACAACAATTTCCATTTGTAGTTCAGAATTTACAAAACATGTTTACTAAGAAGGACTTCCCTCCAATTCATGCAGATTGGAGGAGGGCACTTCTCGATCTAGTTGGCACTGTGGATGATTGTGTGATTCAACGAACTATGAGAAAACTTCGATTATGTTTCGCAACAGCAATTTCTTTTAGAAGATTTACCAGTTTCATAATACATACACATGGAAATGGTGTATACTGTCCAAAAAATCAAAAAAGAACGAGCTTATCCTTTAGGATAAGTGAAACTGTTATCGATATCAACTCAATTATATTATATTTCGTACTACTAAATGGCATACAGAGCAGCAATGGACCTGTCATTTACATGCGTCCTTCCTTTAAAACAAAGTTAGATATTTGCTTATTAGAAAAGAACTAAAGATTACAACATATGCATTATTTTCCATTAGATGACGTAGTTTCTCTCACTTTTGCGTGACGTCATTGCTAGAATGCGTATTGTATTCAACTCTAATCGTTTAACATTTGTTATCATAATTTTCCTTCATTTTTAACAATCCTCGATAGTATAGTGGTCAGTATCCCCGCCTGTCACGCGGGAGACCGGGGTTCAATTCCCCGTCGGGGAGTTTGAAGATATTATTTTGCTGAACTCTAGTGTAAAAGATCGTAGTTGTAGTTCAAGGTGCAAATAAGGGTAGGTAAGCCCGTCTCAATTTAAGCAAGAATATTGTAAAATGGTGGTTGTTTTTTAAATTTTGCTTGAAACCTTTTAGCAATTATTTCAAATTTTACTGTACTTACGCATCTATCCTCGATAGTATAGTGGTCAGTATCCCCGCCTGTCACGCGGGAGACCGGGGTTCAATTTCCCGTCGGGGAGATGAAAATACATTTTTTACACGATAAAATGTTTCTTTACACCATTTCCGCTTGAAGTAATACTTTCTAATAACGTATTTTAAATTATCCATTGCAACTATAGGATTTATGTAGAAGTGTTCTATATCCATAGGTATATATATATATAGGTATATATACATATTCTTTTAATTAATCGAGGTAAAATAATTTTTTTCATTTTATCTTGTATAATAACCTTAAAGCCTTCCTTTGAAGACTGTCACTTATATTATCATTAATTTTCGTAATTACTAATCATCCTCGATAGTATAGTGGTCAGTATCCCCGCCTGTCACGCGGGAGACCGGGGTTCAATTCCCCGTCGGGGAGTTCAAGACAAATATTTTAGTCTGAGAAAAAAAATATGATGTCTTGTAATATAAGAATTACTTCAAAAGATTCATTCAATATATTTGAAGTGTAAAACACCCGTATAGTCTATCCATAGTCCTTTCTTAGTTATCCAACTTGATTAATCGGATACAAAGTAAGTAGAGTATCATTACTTACTGCTTTCTACATTTGATTTCCACTGTAAGGGCTCAGCAAATACTAATCAGTGTTTATGGGTGACTGGACAATGGCATGTACCAAGTATCAGCCACTCAATAATCCTGACAGGATTGGAAACCTTCGGAAATATATAAATATATATATATAAATATATATATATAAATATATATATATATATATATATATGTAGGTAATAATTCCTTGACGAAGTCAAGAACATCACATCTGGGTAGACGAGGATGGCAAAACGGTTCGAAGCTAATTCCTTGTAAACGACTCCATGCAGATCTTCGCAAAAGCTTCGAAACTGGACATAGCTGAGAGTGGTGGTATCTTTTTGGATTCGGGAGATATAACTCATTATATAAGGTTAGAGGTTTATGTAGTAAACTTTAATAAAAAAAATTCGGCCACATAGTCTATGGTTCTCTGTCACTCTATGGTACTTGGCAACCTGAGACGAGGAATTTTTAGGCTACCAAAATTGATCAAAAAAGGTGTTAAACGAAAAGTGATTTTAGTAGAATCCACTTTTTAACAAAACTACAAGGGTGCAGAGATTTTACAATTTTATAGCCGAAGAAGTACTATCGGTGTTCTAACGGAATCTTAAAGAGCTTAAGTAAGGTAGGCTTTTTGAGATAGCTGCCGATTTAACAAAATCTTCTGTTAGGTATGTGACTATTAAGGCTCTGGGATCCAACATAGCGCGCTCTTAGACGGTTTGCGGCAATCTGGAAAACAACAAAGCGGACGAAAGGTGACTCAAACTCCGAAATACTATTCTTAACATAGTTGTCGAAGTCATTATAGGCCATTGAGTTTTTTAAACACATGCGAAAGCCATTATTCTTGGCCATATGGTCAATAAATCATAGGAGAGGGATTACATGGGGTCTACAAGACAGATTAGTAGACCTGGACTACGCGGATGACATATGTTTATTAAGCCATTCTTTCTCCGACATGCAGTCGAAACTGGATCTAGTTAGCGAAACCACAAAGTTAGCTGGATGTAAGATGAGTATCCACAAAACCAAATCACTCAGAATTAATGCTAACACAACGGGGAAATTCCTAATATACGGCAAGGAAATTGATGAAGTGGAGTCCTTCTGCTATCTAGGCAGTATAATCGATAAATCCGGCGGTTCAACAGCAGATATTGCCAGCCGCATTAATAAGGCACGCAAAGCTTTTGCCCAACTTAACCCCGTTTGGAAATCATCTAATATATCGAGACACACCAAAATTAAAATTTTCAACTCCAGCGTCAAATCCACATTACTTTACGGTTGCGAAACGTGGATTATGGCACCCCGAGATTCCCAGTCTATTCAAGTATTTGTGAACAAATGCCTGCGTAGAATCATGCGTGTTTACTGACCCTCCATAATGTCCAATGCCCAACTCTGGTCAGATTCAAACCAACAACCAATAGAGATGGAAATAAGAAGACGCAAGTGGGGCTGGCTTGGGCACATTCTTCGCAAGCCATTACATGACATCACAAGGAAAGCCATTGATTGGAACCCCCAGGGAAGCAGGCGTATCGGACGACCATCACACACCTGTAAACGCTAAATCACAATCGAATTATCCAAACGAATTATGGAACGAAGTGAAACACCGCGCTGACGATCGGGTGCATTGGAACCAACTTGTTGCGGCCCTGTGCTCCCTAGAGGAGTAAGAGCAATATATATATATATATATATATATATGGTCAATAACCAATAATTTCAGCAATACCACCTTTAAGAACAAGGAAGAATAGGAAACTGCTCGTAGGTATATACCCAGTGTTTAGCAGTAGGAGAAGATAGCATCTGGGCTTCTGCTGTTCACATAATCTTAGTGCTCCGTCAAGAATGGCTTCGGCAGAAGCTTTGAATATTTTCCGTATTAAATGATTTGAAAAACAGGTGTATTACAGGGTGCCAAGTACATCTACTCTCTGGGTTAAGAACCACTTGACCTATCTAACTAGCATAGACATTTTTTAGCAACTTGATATTACTTATCAAGTTTTGCTTATCTGCTGAAGCGAATACCATATATCGCTTGGATTTTGCTTCACCCTTAACAATCCTCGATAGTATAGTGGTCAGTATCCCCGCCTGTCACGCGGGAGAACGGGGTTCAATTCCCCGTCGGGGAGATAAAAGTTCTTTTTTTACATGATTCAATTTTTCTTTGCACCATGAAGTAAATAAAGAGAAGTAGACTGCCTTCCAAAATGTATCAATACAAAGTTTGTATGCAGTTCTACTACTGTATATAAACTATGTATGTAGATATGCAAAGTAACCAAACAATGCATCAACTATAAATCCGATGCCTGATTGCTTTTTGACTGCGTTAAAAATACACATTGACGACGTTTTGAAATAGAATACATTGTATATATTTTGTACAGCGGCATTTTGAAACACGATACTTTGTTCAAACACAAAGCAACTAAAATTTTGGAAGGTAACCATAAAGAGATGAAGATTAGCTTTAGTTTATAGAGCTTTCTAATAATTTTTTTGTTTAATATTAAATACAGTTATATATACATACAACATTGTTTATTTGTTTGTTTTTTTCGTTTCTAATACCAATTACCAACACATTATTATAGTCATTGTTATGACAGAAAAAAAATTTAAATCACTGGTGTCATCACGTCATTGGCTTCATAATTTACATGCATAAGTAAGTGGCTGGGATATACCATAATTTAAATGGATATGGTAAGTACGTACATATATAATTTAAATCTGTAATTATATTATAATATATTAAATTATTAAGCGGACTTATTGACTTTAAAAGCATTTATAAAAATAGAAAAAATAAAAAAATTAAGTTTTTTTACAGAATTAGTTGTATTTTTTTTTGTATAATTTTTATAAATAATCGTTATTTGATAACCATTGTCAGGGGTAAACAAAAAAAAGCAGAAATTGTATTATTTTTTTGTAAAATAACGTAAATGTTATTTTTTCAAATTAAAACAAAAAATAAAATAAATAAAAAATTTCTATAGAAATTGAAAATTTATTAAAACACAAAAAACACAAACAAAAAATAAATACCAGAGAAAAATTAACAATACAAATATGTATTGTGAATGGCAACAGCTGTTTCCGTTGCCAACACTCTCCATTCCAATACTAAGGCCATTACAAACCCATACATCTGTATGTACAGATGTACAGTTGTGTTCATAAAAATAGGAGTGAGCCCATTGAAAAACAAAAGCTTAAATTTTAACAAATAAAAAACATGGTTTAGTTCAATTTTTTGGTGCAATGTAATGTTGATTCAATACTAAATTATTTAAGTTATTCACTAATTAAATAAAGCTTTCAACAAGTAAGTAACAGGAAGTTTAAAAAAATATCTTAAAAAGTGCTGTTCAAAATAATAGGAGTATTTCAGTTTTCATAAAAATATACTATTAAAAAAGTTAAAAATGCTTATGACTATAATCAGAAACTTTAAATACGATTAGTATTTGGTAGAATAGCCCCTACTTTTTATTACAGCAGCATATCTACCAGCCATGGAGTCAACTAAATCCTGACATTGTTTTAGTGGAATTTCATTCCACCCATCGTGCACTACAGACCACAACTCAGTTGCATTTGACGGTTTTCTCTCGGCAACATATTTTTTAACATCCCTCATAGATGTTCTATGGGATTAAGATCAGGAGACTGAGCTGGCCACGCCATAACCTTTACCCCATTAACCCGAAACCACTCACTTGCCAATTTACTGGTGTGTTTCGGGTCATTGTCTTGTTGGAATATCCATTTTAGAGGAGTGGAATATGCCTATCCATTATGTCTCTAATTCGATGTATTGGACCTAAACCATTATATGAAAAGCTTCCCCATATCATTAGTTTTGCACCATGTTTAACTGTCTTTTGTGTATACTGAGCTTTATATTTGGTGTTGGGCGGACATCTAACATACTGTCTAGACCCAATGCCACCAAATAAAACAATTTTACTTTCGTCAGTCCACATAGGTTTCTCCATTTTTCTTTCGGATATTTGATATGTTCTTGGCCAAACTTTAAGCGGGCTGCTGCCTGTTTTGTATGTCAACAATGGCACTTTTTGTGAACTTCTTGCAAATAAATTGTTGTCCATCAGACGCCTACGAACAGTAGGGACACTTGCGGCAAGATTCAGATCCTTTTGAATTTTTTGAACACGCTGAAGGATTTATTTTGCTGTATCGCACAATTCGGCGGTCGTCGACAGTAGATGTTTTGGCCTTGCGCCCAGGCGTTTCGGGCTTTTTTTATATTTTAATGTATTTGTGATCATTTGATCGGACTAACTTAAGATTTCCTTAGTTTCTTTGTAAGTTTTGCCTTTATTTCGAAAATTTTTAATTAGTTTTCTCTTTTCTTCAGGACAGTGCTTTTCTCGTCCCACTATTACAAAAACTTATGTGAATCACTGTAGAAAAAATTTTAACTACATTTTTCCGTACTTATTTTTCACTTTTTTCTTTAAATTATGTGCTGTTATATTTTTATTTTTAACAGAACACTCACACTCCTATTTTTTTGATCAACTGAATTCAGGGACAAACGCAGAAATGAATCAATTTTACCGTAAATATTAAAGTTATTACCAGATTATTTTTTGTATTTTATTTTTTACATATCGTTGTAACTACCATTAAAATATACCATGTTTTGCAAATTGGTAGAATAAAAAATTTTAACTTTGAAAATATTAAATGGTAGCACTCCTATTATTTTGAACACAGCTGTATGTATATCAGGCCTTAAAAGGACTATTTATACACATCCATATCCACATAGAGAAACATGGTGGTATATGGCATTATAATGACATATTTTATATAGAAAAATTAAATCTGTTTAATTTGCTTAAAAATAAAAACAAATCTCTGTATACGTTTAATGAAATATTTTATTTTATTTCATTTTTTTAACATACGAACAATTTTAATCGGTTTAATATAATTTCAATAAAATTTTGTTTTTTTTTTATTTACCTTAGTATTGTTTAATAAATAAATTGTTTAATTAGCATCAACGGCAATTAAAAAATTGTTCATGGTTTCCCATGAAATAAATATTTTGATTTAACATGTGCTCATGAAACATTAACTAACAATAAATTATTATGAATATTAAACATTAATAGTAAATATTTATTATATTATAAAATAATACATTTTTAATATGCATAATTTAATATTTAAAAACTATAAACTAATTAATGAATATAAAAAATTATTACAAAAATATTGTTTTTTCTCTTCTAAAAATTTAAATTGAATTTATTTACGGTTTAGCACACCGATCCTCGATAGTATAGTGGTCAGTATCCCCGCCTGTCACGCGGGAGACCGGGGTTCAATTCCCCGTCGGGGAGATAAACGTAATTTTTTTTACACTATAAAAGGTACTTTACACCATTTCCCTTTTGAAGTAACACTTTCAAATAACATAATAACCCTCTGTGTTATAGGATTTTTAGGCTAAGAAGTGTTCTCTGCATCCGTATTGTACTGTACATCTTCTTTTAATTGATCAAGGTAAAATAAAGTTTTTTTTTGCATTTTATTTCTTATAATATCATAACCATATTAACAGGAGTATTACCTACACCTCTCTTTTGACGGCGGTGTCTTATATTGCCATCTATTTGCCCAATCGCTAATCATCCTCGAGAGTATAGTGGTCCCCGCCTGTCACGCGGGAGACCGGGGTTCAATTCCCCGTCGGGGAGTTCTAAACTATTATTTTACTTCACCTTAACGAAATGAGCGTCGTTCTAGTTGCAGTTCAAATAAGGGTGTTAAAACCTATCCGCTTTTAAGAGAGCGCATTGCAATATGGTGGTTGTTTTATAAATTTTGTTTGAGTCCTCTTAGAAAATATTAGCAATTCGACTGTATTTTCGCACCAATCCTCGATAGTATAGTGGTCAGTATCCCCGCCTGTCACGCGGGAGACCGGGGTTCAATTCCCCGTCGGGGAGATATAGAATAGAATTTGTTTTTTAAATGTTTGATTCTTAATTTCCAATAACAGTTCCAAATTTAAAAAACAAATTTCACGGCCAGAGAATCAATTGTGTTCTCTAAATCATGCTGAATAGGTGGTCCTTCCCAATCTGCATATGTGAGGAGCGGAATGATTATGAGTGGAGACCCCGGTTTCATAGATCAAGTAGGTTTCGTCTATCTTGTCAACATTTTTCATTTAAAATTTTTGTTTTTTTGAGCAGATTCGTCATAGAGATGATGTCAAATTTAATAAAATGAACCTACCCGCTGCTTTCTATAGCCGAGGTTGAAGTAAACTCCAATCAATCTCGGCTCATATTTCATTATACGAAACAGTGAACCCATCATTTATAAGGAGAAATTTTCTAAAAATCTGTATCTATCCTCGATAGTATAGTGGTCAGTATCCCCGCCTGTCACGCGGGAGACCGGGGTTCAATTCCCCGTCGGGGAGATCAAGAACAATATTTTTAATACAAGAGTTTTAAAAAAAGGGTTAAAAATTTGTTGGATTAATTTGTGTACAAAAAAATTATACGCGTCATGTGTTTATAATCCATCCTCACAATAATTAAGATTCCAGCGTATTTTGTTTGAACCACTCTTTGCAGAGCTTTTGTTTTAGGATAGTATAAATATTTTGTAAAATTTATTGTGCACCACGATTTATATTAAAAAATTATCAAATGATTTCTGTCGATCCTCGATAGTATAGTGGTCAGTATCCCCGCCTGTCACGCGGGAGACCGGGGTTCAATTCCCCGTCGGGGAGATAATGTTAAATATTTTATTGCACCATATCCACTCATTGTATGCAATTTATCATACAAACACTGAATTCATAAATTGCACAATTAATAGTTAATTGCCCCAAAAAATTAATAAAGTTTAAAATTTAACCTGTATGGATTAACTTCAGTGAGTAACAGTACATATATTTAGTGAGAAGTAACAATATGTATATTCTTTAAATATTTATTTGCAATTAAATTTTAATTAAGTAAGCTTAATTGTCTAAGGTGTGAACACCAAACCAGATAACTCAATTAAAGTTTATGCGTGAACAGGCTACCAGTTTAATAATGAAACAATAATTCAAATTGTGACACCAGAAGTGTCGGTACCCTGCTGTATTTCAAAGTATTATTATATTATTTCATATTTATAAAATTACAACAAATTTTCACCAATCCTCGATAGTATAGTGGTCAGTACCCCGGTCCCGCCTGTCACGCGGGAGACCGGGGTTCAATTCCCCGTCGGGGAGTTCAAAACTATTATTTTACTTAACCTCAGCCTAAACGATCGTTGCTCTAGGTTAAAGTTCAAATAAGGGTGGAAAACCAATCGGCTTTTAAGAGAGCGCATTGCAAAGTGGTGGTTGTTTTACAAATTTTGTTTGAATCCTCTTAGAAAATATTTGAAATTTTATTACATGTCTGCACCAATCCTCGATAGTATAGTGGTCAGTATCCCCGCCTGTCACGCGGGAGACCGGGGTTCAATTCCCCGTCGGGGAGTTTTAAAATAATATTTTGAATCCTAGTCTAAACGATCGTTGTTGTAGTTCAAAGTAAAAATAAGGGTGAGTAAATCCATCTCAGTTTAAGCAAGAATATTGTAAAATGATGGTTGTTTTTTTTAATTTGGTTAAATCATTTTAGCAGTTCTTTAAAATTTTACTGTACCTATGCACCTATCCTCGATAGTATGGTGGTCAGTATCCCCGCCTGTCACGCGGGAGACCGGGGTTCAATTCCCCGTCGGGGAGATGAAAAATATTTTTTACGTGATTAAATGTTTCTTTGCACCATGAAGTAAATAAAGAGAAGTAGACTGCCTTCCAAAATGTATCAATACAAAGTTTGTATGCAGTTCTACTACGGTATATAAACAATGTAGATATGCAAAGTAACCAAACAATGCATCAACTATAAATACGTTGCCTGATTGCTTTTTGACTACGTTAAAAATACACATTGACGACGTTCTGAATACATTCTATATATTTTGTACAGCGGCATTATGAAACACGAGACTTTGTTCAAACACAAAGCAACTAACATTTTGGAAGGTAAACGTAAAGAGATGAGCTGCGCGAAGATTAGCTCAGGCATCGTAAATCCGCAGTGAATATCAAGAGAGGTTGAATACCGGCTTCTAACATAAAATTTTTTACCATCACGGAGAAAAGGTATCTTCGCTTTAGCCTGCACATGCGAGGTGTTTTCTTGGTTTGAACACAATGGATTGTTTTTGCTCCCTCGGTATATATCTTTTTATCTTTTTCCTCCTGACCTACGATATCCATTCTTCATCTGCCAAGATCCTTAAAAGCACACAGAATATACGCTATTGCCTGCAATTCGCCTACGTCTCTATATTACGTACTGGTCATTACAACCCATTAGTCAGGATAACAACCTATCTTCCAACACCACTCATGTCGAGTGTGTTTTAGGCTGCTTTCCAAAATGTTAGTTGCTTTGTGTTTGAACAAAGTCTCGTGTTTCATAATGCCGCTGTACAAAATATATACACTGCACTCTATTTCAAAACGTCGTTAATGTGTATTTTTAACGCAGTCAAAAAGCATTCAGGCATCGGATTTATAGTTGATGCATTGTTTGGTTACTTTGCATATCTACATAGTTTATATACAGTAGTGGAACTGCATACAAACTTTGTATTGACACATTTTGGAAGGCAGCCGAAGTTGCCAAAGTTTTATTTTTTTTTATTGCGCTTTGTTTGAGATGCCTGAGCCGAGGTTGATGCACGGGCTTTTGTCTAATACGCCATCACACTGCCTACTAAACTGCGGCGACTATCTCGTCTTTATATGCCCTGGAGAAATTTGATTGAAAGAAAATTCCAGAAACTCCTGAGGCAACCAGTTAGCAGTCTTTTATGGGATTTATTAACTAAAGGGTGTTTTCTATAGAGGTATAGAACTTTAAGTTGGCATTACTTTTCAAGATGGCGACCGATTTAACAGCTGTCAAGTGATTTATTCTCAGGTTGGTTTGGCAATTTATCATGAATAGACTCACGCCTGAACAACGCTTGCAAATAGTGGAATTTTATTTCGAAAATAATGGTTCTGTGCGGAAAACGTATCGCGCACTACGTCCATTTTATCGTCGACAAAATCGTCCATCAGAGCAGTTTATTCGATTAACCATGGAACGTTTTCGCACCACGTTTACTCTTATTGATAACTCGCATCCCCAGAGACGCTGTACGGTGCGTACTGAATAAGCTATTGCTGCTGTAGAGCGTACCCTTGAGGAAGACCTGAATGAGTCCATCCGCCATCGAGCACAGGAATTGGATCTGTGTCCATCCACTTTATGGAAGATTTTGCGGAAAGATCTTGGTTTGCGTGCTTACAAAATCCAACTCGTGCACGATTTGAAGCCAAACGATCATCAAGTAAGGCGTAGATTCGTCGAATGGGCCCAAAACGAGATTACCGTTGTTCCCGATTTTCATAAGCGAATTTTGTTTAGCGATGAAGCGCACTTCTGATTGAATGGCTACGTCAGCAAACAAAACTGCCGCATTTGGAGTGAAGATAATCCCCGAGTGTATGTGGAAACACCGTTACATCCAGAAAAACTGACTGTTTGGTGCGCTTTATGGGCTGGTGGAATCATTGGTCCGTACTTTTTCAAAAACGATGGTGGCCAGAACGTTACAGTCAATGGTGATCGGTATAGAGCCATGATTACTAACTTTTTCATTCCTGAAATGAATAACCATGATGTCCAGGAGATGTGGTTTCAACAAGATGGCGCAACATGTCACACAGCTCGTGCCACAATAGATTTATTGAAAGACACGTTTGGTGACCGCCTAATTTCACGTTTTGGACCTGTGAATTGGCCTCCAAGATCTTGTGATTTAACACCGCTAGACTACTTTCTGTGGGGCTATGTAAAGTCATTGGTCTATGCGGTAAAGCCACAAACGCTTGACCATTTGGAAGACAACATTCGTCGTATTATTGCCGATATACGGCCACAAATGTTGGAAAAAGTCATCGAAAATTGGACGTCCAGATTGGACTACATCCGCGCCAGCCGTGGCGGTCGTATGCCAGAAATCATGTTTAAAATGTAATGCCACAAGATTATCTTTCGAATCGAATAATCCATCGTTGTTTTATTGCAACTTAAAGTTCTATACCTCTATAAAAAACACCCTTTACTAACAGTGAGCCAGTTCGACCACTGTTAATCGAAAGCATTGGCAAGGACAAACTATCGTCCTAAGATCTGTGCTCATATGCTCGATCTCGTTACCTGTTGAGTTCATTGAGGTGGCAGGTTAGGAACAGAACAGATTGGATTAGGAAACACCTCAATCCTAGAAAGATGACCTCCTCTAACAAGAGTAGCAGTTTTTGTGTTTAAAAAATGTTAGTGTGCTGTGAAACCCAACTGAAACAAATCCGGTTCTTGCAGTTACGATTCAATCGCCCTTAGAAACGCTTGGCTGGCTAACGACGTAAATCACGTAAACCATTTATTTTTTAAACGCAATTTTTATTTTCATTTCATAAGTAAAAGTGTTCCCATAAATTGTTTTTTTTTCTCCATTTTTGTTGTGCAGAGTTCTTAATCAAATTAAACTGATCATGAATAATAAAAACACGGCGTCAATGCTAAAAAAGAAAGTTCTTTTCCATGACCCATATGTGTAGTCCAGTAACGAATATTATTTTCAAAGGGCGTTAATTGTTTAAATCAATAAACAAAATAGCCCCTGCGCCTCCTCAGCTATTATTTACAATCGATAGAGAATTGGTAACAAGAAACACAAGTTTTGTGAGAGAAGGAAAAAAAAGAAAAGAAAAATTTATTTAAGAAATTATAAAGACACGAGCGTACTTACTATACATTGTCTACTTAAGGCCACTGGGAGTGCAAGCAAATATTATTAAATATTACAAAAGAAAAATTCTATTAAATTTGGTTTAAATTGGTCCAGAAGGTTCTGTTCTGTTTTTCCATTCACTTTCTATCATTTTTTAGATTTTTTAGTTGCACAAAAAAAAAAAGAATTCTTTCTTATAAAAAGTCTATCGTGTATTGATTTTTCATTATTTCTTTATTAACACTTTTCCTTTGTTTGATGGTCTCTGGTCTGCTCTCTACAATTCGAAAAAAGCTATTTTGCTTTGTAGCTCTTTTTTTGTTTATATTGGTTGACCATAGTCAGGGTATAGTGGCTTAAATTACAAGACTCTACGCTTCTAATTGGTTTAAAACGAATTGTTGTGACTTCCGTAGAAAGTGGGCTAAACAAAGTGTTAGAATTAACGGCTAAAGACCACGTTAAATATTTTCTTAAATTTAATTTTTTTTTGTTTCTAATAAAATCCATAAATATTGAATATTCATTAAAAAAATATGAATGGCACGCTCGTTTTTAAACACGAAAGCGTGCTCAAGAAATTAATTTCAAATTTTTTCTTTCAAATTTTCAAACAACTTTCAAAACTTTTTGTCCCATGCTCTGCTTAATTAAATACACGTTTTGCCTAATATTTGTAGGGCCTACAAAAAGTAATCTACTGCACTGCCTTTAATCTATATAGAGAGTCCCGCAATGTCTCTTCGAATCCTATTGCTCTGACAAACTTCCGTATATTGGTCGTTGTCAGTAGGAATAAAGCCCTGTCCAGCTAATACATTCCCCTCATCACAGGATTTACATATTATTCTCGAAGTAATTCCTACACTGTACAACTGCTCTTTAAATCTAGAGGAACCTGTCACAAGGCCTCTTAATATTTTCAGCTTGCTTCTGCCTAGTCTGATTCATGACTAAAAAGTTGTGAGTCCAATTGTAATTATCCAACAAAAATTTAAATTGCCTCAAACCAAAGAAAATAAAGTATAAAGAATATGCATTTTAACATATTTTGGAATATTTTTCAAAAATAATTCAGGGCGCGGGGGGAAAGATAGAAGGGAATGTTACAGAAACCAAGAGCGTAACAATGCGTTGTTCTCATCGTGCGTTTGTGTTATTTGACCACTTTTTTATTTATTTTTCTGGTGTTAAAAACAGACGTCGGCACAATGTCCCTCAGGGGAGGAACATCTTCGGCTTTTTACAGACATAGAACACGAACATCAAGAATGTTCGTTAAAAAGAGCGTAAAAATCTTGTCAGTTTTTAAAGAAGAAGGTTCATGTCGCTTTTTTCAGACTTCAATGATGCACCCAAAGAAATATCACAGTAGCATTCACTAATATCAATGAGAAATGATTTCGATTTTTGGAAGCATACTTGCCAAGTTAAATACGGTGTCTTTAGGGATTTAGTGCAGTACAATTTTTCTATATTTTCCGATCACATATACATATCATTGGGTTAATAAGTAGACTTGAAATTATTACTAACAATTTTCCTCTAGGTTAACACATGCCTATGGTTATGGATTGGTGAGTAAGAGAGAGAAAATAAGTTGAGAGAATTTATTTATTTACAGCCATATAAAAGTGTTAGTAATATACTCTATTTTTATTTTCATTTCATCAACATTCATATGTAAAGCTGTCTATCTTTGGCTTAATAATTTTGGATAAATAAAAATAAAATAAAACATCGATTTTATTATTAAAAGAACATAAAGTTATCCATCTTTGGCTTAAAAATTAGGCCATGTTTTTTAGATAAATAAAAAGAATAAAAAAAAACAATTCTTTATTAAAAGAAAAAAACGAGCATTCCAAAGCATTTAAAAAAAATTATACTGTGGGACAAAATAAAAATAAAATACGGCCAGCTAATGACATAGAACATTTTTAACACAAAATATTCTTCGAGTGTTATTCTGAAATAAAATGATAAAGCATCCGCAGCACATGTATTCTTGTCGCAGTCTGATCGACAACTAAATCAAAAAACACAAGAATACATACACATGTACATACGTACGATGAGAGCAACACATTGTTACGCTCTTTGCGTTCATTTTCCTTCTGTCTTCCTCCCTCTCATCAAGAAATGATTTTTAAAAATATTTTGGTGAGAGCGGGTCGTAATGTTACGACCCGCCATAAGAAATTTTACTTCTACATGATGCGTATTCTTTATATCCATATTCTTTGCTCAAACCCTTTTGACTTTGAGAAAAAACTTGGGCTCTCTATATTCTTTCTTTCGCCAAGTATACCATTGCTTTCATTATCTTATAAGCAAGGCGATTATTACCATGAATTCTTACATACCCTGGGACCCAGCAGGTAATGACCATATTTCCCTGGCTAGCTGAATTAATTTTCTCACACATTCGGATACTATTATGGAGTTAATCTCATACGAGCTTAGTATCTGTCCTCAACGCATTCGTATACCACAGAACGGTATTTCTCTGAAAAAGTATGTTGCCTCCAAATTGCGGCATTCACTGACTTTTTAAAAGGTTAGGTTAGGTTAGGTTAGAGGACGCTTACTTGTCAATTAAGACAAGTACAGTACCCGGAGGTCGAATTGAGCCATTGTACAACGTCCTAGTTTCTCACACCACTTATGTTGTTTGTGTTAATTTTATACATGAGTGGTGGGACCTACAGTTTAAAGTCGACTCCGAACGACAGATTTTTATTTATTGAGAAACTTTTCATGGCAAATTTTTATTTACTCTCAGAGTTTTTGCCAGAAATCTACTGAGAGGAAGTCGCCGAAAAAATGCTTTTTGTATTTTGTCTTTGATGCCTGATCTCAAAATCTTAGAGGGTACTGGTTCTGTCCAGAGGACTGTTAAAAAGGGTATTGTTAGCCACTCGATTTATCAGGTACCTGATGAATCTCGTAATGCTTTCCCTTATCAGGTATGATAGTGTTCAAAGCTCTGCTCCTCACTGCCAAGTGCAATGATACAATGCAATAATTATTTGATCCTATAAGGCCCTTGGTAGCAATTAGCGCTCCAGATTTGTGTGACCTATATTCAAGTGGGTTCATTATTCATCTGCTACTATACAGAGGAATGCTAGCATCAATGTTCCGTGCCCAAATTCCCGTATGAAAAACTATCGAGTGCTCTTTCGCACGCTCTGTCGCTCTGTCGCTCTCTCGATCTCTCTCTCTCTCTCTCTCTCTCTCTCTCTCTCTCTCTCTCTCTCTACTCGCGTGTAGTAATTAGACATTTTTGGTTTCAACTGATGATGCCGGCAATTTTATGCATTTTAAGCGTTTAAAGCATTAAAGAACTATGTTACCAAATACACTCGGCATCATTGAGAAATCCCTGTCTAGGGGACTAGTAACCATATATATTGAAGTGGGTTCATTATTTGTCTGCTACTATACAGAGGAATGCTAGCATCAATGTTCCGTGCCCAAATTCCGGTATGAAAAACTATCGAATGCTCTTTCGCACGCTCTGTCGCTTTCGCTCTCTCTCTCTCTCTCTCTCTACTCGCGTATAGTAATTAGACATTTTTGGTTTCAACTGATGATGCCGGCAATTTTATGCATTTTATGCGTTTAAAGCATTACAGAACTATGTTACCAAATACACTCGGCATTATTGAGAAATCTCTGCATAGCGGACTAGTAACCTCTCTCCAGTCGATATACTCCGATGTTGGATTTGCATAGCGATCGTTCTCATAGAAATTATTTCAGTCAGAATGGTATTACAGTAGAGTACGGATTTAACTGCACAGAAAAGATTTCATATCCAATTCTGTAATGAGATCTGAATGTGTCAGTGAATGCTTTTATAAACTTCTCTGGGAAGTATACATTAAAAACTAAAAAAAAAGAATTTTTATATTAAAATGAAGCAAAAATAGCTTTAAAAATCCTTAAAGTATGCACTTTTGTTTCTTCTTATGAGTGGCCATAATAGAACTTAAAGAACTCCATTAAAAATATGAAATCTTTAATTAAAATCGTTAATAATTAATTAAAAATTGACTTAAACTATGATTACCAAGCGTTAAAAAATTGCTTTAAAAATCATGAAAGTAAGTCCTTCAAATTGTTTAATTAATTTTACTATGAGTGGATATGTTAGAAATTCAAAATTATTCAATTTAATATTAATAAAAAAATATAATATATGAGTTATATACACCTGAATGTATGCTTTAATAAATAAACAAAAAGTAATATAAGAACTCTTCCCCGTAAGTATGCTGTAAAAAGTGTTGTATGATAAAAACCAAAATTAATAGCTTTCACTTATTCCCCCTTTTTTCTGTTTTTTTTTTTTTGCACGCCCTAACTTATGTCATGCAAGGAAAAAAATATTTCAATTTAATTTTTAATAATATTCTCTTGCCTGGTTTTTTGCATTGGCCACGCAATTAAAATTATTTTCCAATTTTTTTTTTTTTTTTTGATAATCTGACAAAATACATATTTGTCTAGTGTTTGTGCATATATGCAGGTAATTGTTTGCATTTTTTTTAATGCCTTTATTGCTGTGCATTGTGTGTGATTGCAATTTGAAGCGCCTAAAATTATATTACAACAGTTTTAAACACTTCACTATTCTACCGCAACTAACTACACTGCTCAATAACATTTGTAACCTACAAAAACAATAACAAAAACAACAACGAAAAACAATTAAATTGTAAGTGAAACCACATAGAAATAATAATAGAAAAACCACAATAAATAAATATTTAATAAATATTATATCATGCAAACTCAACTCAACTCAACTCTCTCTCTCTCTCTTTCTTTCCTATAAATACTCACATACCCAGAGTATAGCATACTTATAGGGGCATTTTGCAAGCAAATAGAGTTTTAATATTAATATGAATGATACATATACATACATGCATACGAACATGCAGTATGTATGTATAAATATTGTACATTTAAAATGTCTATTGCAATAATTTTCAATAAATAGTATAGTTTATTTAAATAATTAAACAAATTATTTAATATGCAATTAGTCGAACTTTAGGGAAAATTATTTGAATAATTATAAAGCATAATTTTAGGCATAATAAAATATAAATCACAGAGAACATACAAAAATTTATTAAAAATTATTATACATTGCATTCAAAATGCTGCCACAGAAATATTAAAATTATTTTTAATTAAGGAAGCTGTCTCTCTATCGCTCTCTCTCTCTCTTTCTCTATCTCCCTCTGGCTGTATATCCTGTAGAGAATGTATGTAGGTGAATCACAATTATAATATGGCAGCCATTGTTCGATGCTAGTCTGCCAAGTTCATAAACTTTACTTACATTGCGTAGCCATGGCTTTAACTTACGTTCAATGACAAGACGTTATTCGATTATCTATTGCGATTCCTCTATTCCACTCAGATTTATTGGATGCCAGTCTCTGCAACTCGTTCCACGATTTGCCCGAAGGTACTAACCTTCCATATTAAGCGTCCTGCAAGTATAATAATTTAAAAAAAAACAATTTAAAAGTATTCCAATCATTTCTCAACATCTGACTCAATAGTTTTCTCAGAATCCTTCATTGTGGTTAATAAATCCATCATCTTTGACTGAATTTGAATGTGACAAAATGCTGAACTAAGAAGCTTCAGTGACATTTATATATAAGTAATTAGACATTGAATCCAGATCCTCCTCAAAATTCTTTAAAAGGCATTAAAGTTCATGTGAAGACGAAATATGTATATCGAGGTTTCGGAACTATAACAGATTCTCAGACATCTAGGATGCCATAAAGTCCTTTATAAATGTCATTACGATGTAGAAGATTGTCCAAGCAAAGAATATGGATATAAAGAATATGCATCATGTAGAAGTAAAATTTTTTATGGCGGGTTGTAACATTACGACCCGCTCTCACCAAAATCTTTTTAAAAATCATTTCTGGATGAGAGGGTAGAAGACAGAAGGAAAATGAACACAAACAAAGAGCGTAACAATGTGTTGCTCTCATCGTACGTATGTACATGTGTATGTATTCTTGTGTTTTTTGATTTAGTTGTCGATCAGAGTGCGACAAGAATACATGTGCTGCGGATGCTTTATCATTTTATTTCAGAATAACACTCGAAGAATATTTTGTGTTAAAAATTTTCTATGTCATTAGCTGGGCGTATTTAATTTTTTATTTTGTCTCATAGTATATTTTTTTTAAATGCTTTGGAATGCTCGTTTCTTTTTCTTTTAATAAAAAATGGTTTTTTATTCTTTTTATTTTTATTTATCTAAAAAACATGGCCTAATTTTTAAGCCAAAGATGGATAGCTTTATGTTCTTTTAATAATAAAATCGATGTTTTATTTTATTTTTATTTATCCAAAATTATTAAGCCAAAGATAAACAGCTTTACATATGTATGTTGAACCTTCTTCTTTAAAAACTGACAAGATTTTTACGCTCTTTTTAACGAACATTCTTGATGTTCGTGTCCTATGTGTGTAAAAAGCCGACGATGTTCTTCCCCTTAGGGACATTGGTGCCGACCAACAGAAAAATAAATAAAAAAGTGGTCAAACAACAAAAACGCACGATGAGAACAACGCATTGTTACGCTCTTGGTTTCTGTATCATTCCCTTCTATCTTTCCCCCCGCGTCATGAAATATTTTTGAAAAATATTCCAAAATATCTTAAAATGCAAATTCTTTATACTTTATTTTCTTTGGTCCAAGACTATTGCCTACTGCTCTGTGTTCTCACCAGTAAGGGATATCAACCACGTAAAATATGGGAGGGATTTTCTCAGAACCTACTAATGTCTTATAAAGTATAATTACCTTAAGTATTGGGATCCTATACATCCAAAAGCTGATCAATGGATTTGCAAGTGTTACATCGTTTCGATGTTCTCCCCAAATTCTCTTCATTCACTGTTATTCGTTTGACTTGTAAATATCAAAGTTTACTTCAAAAATTGTGGCATACTTTTAGACTTTTCCTGAACATACATTTTAGTGCATATCCTAGGGAGTCCAGGCACGTAATATTTACTTTTTACGATTTAATCTTTTTAATATTTAAAGACGTAAAACGCCACTTAATATATAGCTATGTGAAAAAGCGTAATTGCATCATATTAGGCCCTGTCTCTTTCTGTTTGTTGTCTTAAAATAATTGCCACTATTCAGATTTTAGTTGCGCTGATATAAAGACGCCTTCCTGTTAGTTAGATTTATACTAGATTTATGCTACTAATTAGAAAAGGTAAATTGTTTTAAAAATTCTTGTCAGTCCCTTAAATTCTAAAAACAATATATTTGAAAGCATACTTATAGGTTGAACAAAAATATTTCTTCTATATTATACAAAAACAAATTAATTGTAATAATTTTTTTCTGAATTGAATTCTATTTCCATTTTTTAATTGTTTTCTAAAGGAAAAATAATTAACATTTAGTAGCTAAGCTGTATTTAAGGTCTCATTTTATAAACAAAGCCTACTTTGTGGCAAATATTTGTCCCTAACCATTTTACTAAAGCATGGTCATATGGATTTTGCTGCCTTTATGCATTCTAAAGACATTACAAAATTAATATAAAAAAAGGTAAAATTAAAGTATATTCTTAGGCAAATATTTTTTTCCATCCCCTATAATATGCAACCTTTTTTAGTATTTATAACCCATATTTTTTGGAATATACTTTTAGGCTTATATTTCAATAAATATGCCATTATATTTTATAAGCTTTATTTAATAAGCTTTCTCCTTCGTTTTTAATGCATAAAACAAAATCTCACTCACCCACATTCATACATATTTTATTTACTCTCTTTATTTTTTATTTAATATGGCAAACGTGCTCGTTATATGCCATGTTTTATTCTCATCTTTTTCTATTTTCTGTTTCTATTTTTTTTTTGTTTTTTGTTTTCTGTATCGCAACAAGGCCTAAAGATTAAGGCCATCATTTAATGTGTTTTATGTAGAACTAATTTGGAGTTCTATAAACCTAAAGGATTTGGTAATTTTCTTTATGTACGACTGGCCCACCAGTTTGTCTGTCAACTCCTACTAAAATGCTACGACGGTTTTTTTTATTTATTTCTGTCGATTCTATTCTATTTTTTGTTTTTTGTTTGTTTTCTGCTTTGAAAGGCGATTGCAAAAATTGAACAAAACGAAGAACACGTTACATATTATTTATTTTGGACAAACATGAAAGGACATGATTGACTTTATTCCAATAACACTCGTTGTCAAAAGAGTAAGGGTTAGTACAGCAACGAGCACTTAGCAAAGACACAAACCAATATAAAGGGTCCGCCAAATAACTTTTTTTTTTGAAAATGCTTTAAACAAAAACTATTGAATATTTTCTCAAATTTCTTTTTTATTTGAAAGTACAATCCTTCCGGTTGATAATGGAAAATAATTTCATTCAAATGGCAACCTCGGCTGGCCATGCAGTAGCTTACACGATCGGTCCAATTTTTAAGCACATTATCGATTGTGTGCAGCTGTATTTCACCAATGGCTTCACGAATATTGTCCTTTAAAGCGTTAATTTCCTCTGGCTTGTCGGCGTAACACTTATCTTTGACGGCACCCCACAAATAATAGTCCAACGGTGTCAAATCGCAACTCCGAGGTGGCCAAACACAATCAGCTCTGCGGCTGATAATGCGATCTTCAAAAACAGAGCGCAAAATATCGAGTGTAGCTTCGGCTGTGTGGCACGTAGCACCGTCCTGTTGAAACCAAATGTTGCCAATATCCTCCTCTTCAATTTTTGTGAACAAAAATTCGTTCAACATGGCCCGATAACGATCGCCATTGACTGTAACGGCCACTCCTTGCTCATTTTCGAAGAAAAATGGCCCAATTATGCCTCTGGACCAAAATCCGCACCAAACAGTGACTCGTTTTGAGTGCGTCGGCTTTACAATGCATGCGTGCGGGTTTCCTGTGCCCCAAGATCAAAATGAGCTTCATCTGAAAAGATGATTTTTTTTTGCCAAAATCGGCATCTTCTGGTTTAGGCTACTGCATGGCCAGCCGAGTCAGCCATTTGAATGAAATTATTTTCCATTATTAACCGGAAGGATTGTACTTTCAAACAAAAAAAGAAATTTGAGAAAATATTCAGTAGTTTTTTTTTAAGCTTTTACAAAAAAAAAGTTATTTGGCGGACCCTTTATATTTAAGGAAAACTCATAAAATCAATGGAATCAATGGCATTAAATTTCAAAGTTATGGGGTATTATTTAATAACACCTAAGAAATAGTAGGACCCAATGCCATCTGCAATGACAGATGGCAACCCTATTAATCTAGAACCTGATGCAGTAAGCCTAGCACTTTATAGACTGCAAAAACTTGATTAATTAAGATGAAAAAAGGGAAGGAAAGGAAAAAGGAAGAGTATGGAACGATCTGCAAGTAAATTGTAATTGGCATACGGAGCACGCTTGACAACTCTAGATAGAAAATCTATATAGAATATCTATTAATCCTGCTGCCCAGACGAACTTCAATATATTGTTGCCTGCCTACTACGTTGATAAGCAGCCCGATTTTATGCGTGTGAGTTTGTGTTCTGATGAATCGTTTCCATTATCATGGAATCTATATATTAAGAGTAAAATCATCCCTATTCTGAATACATACATACATACATACATAATTGGTCATTACAACCATTCAGTCAGGATTACGACCTAGTTTCTCAAACCACTTATGTTGTGTGCGTTAATTTTATACATGAGTGGCGGGACCTACAGTTTAACGTTGACTCCGAACGACAGATTTTTGAGAAACTTTTCATGGCAGTTTTATTTACACTCAGAGTTTTTGCTAGAAATCTGCTGAGAGGAAGTCGCCGAAGAAATATTTTGTCATATTTCGTTTCGTTGGACATGCCTGACCTGGGGACTACTTCTGGATAATCCCATGCATGATTCAAATCTCTTCTCTGTACTTATCCAACAAAAGTTTAAGTTGCCTTAAGCCAATTTCGTTTGAGCAGTGTTTCTGCCTCTCTCCATCTTCCGTTGCGCCATGTATATCCTTCCAAGCATCTTCTTCCAATCCGCAGAAAAAAAAAACGTTGAATATCATCTCACGGTAGCGCTCACCATTCACAGTTACGTTACGATTCGCAGCATCTTTGAAGAAGTACGGTCCAATGATGCCACCAGCCCATAAACCGTACCAAACTGTGACTTTTTCTGGATGCATTGGTAGCTTTTGCAATGCTTCTGGCTGATCTTCACTCCAAAATCAACAATTCTGCTTATTTACGTATCCATTGAGCCAAAAATGAGCTTCGTCGTTGAACACAATATTTCGATAAAGAAGTGGATCTTCGGCCAATATTCCAAGAGGCCATTCAAAAATTCTGCGTTGCGGTAGGTCGTTCGGCTTCAATTCTTGCACCAGCTGGCTTCACACCTAAATCCTTCCGTAAAATGTTCCATGTTGTTGAATAACAGAGGCCCAATTGCTGCGAACGGCGACGAATCGATAATTGATGGTCATCATTAACACTGGCCGGCCGATACAACTGCGATATTTTCTTCAGTTCGCACTCTACGTAAGCGTGTTGGTGGTTTAATGTCCAAAAATGTAAATTTCGTGCGAAATTTAGTCACAATAGCCCGAATAGCCGCTTCAGCTGGTCGATTAAACTGACCATAAAATGGAAGAAGCGCGCGATGAACTTTCTTAACAGAGCACGCACTTTGATAATAAAATTCAATGATTTGCAAGCGTTGTTCGTTTGTAAGACGATTCATGGTTAAATTATAGACAAAACTGAAGATGTTTGACAGTGAAACAAAACACGAAACGTGCGTGAGCTATTGAAACCAGTGTTGCCAAAAAGATAATTGCTAAAGAATCACCCGTTACATGAATTTTCTCAGACAGCTTAACATGTTACTGGTTGCGAATTTGTATGTCACCCTATCTAGTTCCAGCTAGCCTTGCTTTTATTTATTCTTTTACTCCATTTAGATAACAATTTATCGATAACCGAAGTTCAATTGCTCTTTAAGTCTCCTGTCATACTTTTTGTAACAGAAAAAAAGTTGAACCCTTCATACTTTTTTTCCTCTAAAAATATTCACTGTTACCCTATTCAAAATACTATCGAGTGTTTATAGATTATCTCAGTCCTTGACATTATCTGTAAAACAGTTATTGAGTGAAAAAAAGTGTTTTTAATATGGTTTTAGTCAGATAATTAAACCACTTATACATGGTTAAACTCTATTAAGTGGGTGCAGACTATGTGTGTGCTGTGTGTCTGTAATGGGCAGTGGTGGGTTGGCGTGGAACGATTGTGGCCAGTTGGTCGTTTATAAACATTAAATAATAAATTCAATGGGCGTACTGTATTACAAATATTTTTATTTGTTATTTTTCTTTTTCTTTTTTTCTAACACTTTAGCAATGAAGGAAAATAAGAAAATAGATCAGAGTTAAGGAAAATGAAAAAAGAAAAGACAAATTAGTTCCACAATATAACAGACATACATAAGCAGCTTAAAGGGGGGCTATAAAAGACAAAGAACATTAAATTAAAGGAGAATTAAATAGTTTTTATTAAGAAAATTCTAAGAAATTATTAAAGTTAGGTTAGGTTAGGTTAGGTGACCGCCGGAGTCTAGTAGGTAGTGTGTTGGCTTATTACACGTAAAGCCAGGGTTCGAGCCCCAGGCCAGACATCAAAAAATACAAAAAGTATTTCTTCGGCGACTTCCTCTCAGCAGATTTCTGGCAAAATCTCTGAGAGTAAATAAAAATGCCATGAAAAGCTTCAGAAAAATCTGTCGTTCGGAATCGACTTTAAACTGTAGGTTCCACCACTCATGTATAAAAGTAACACACACAACATAAGTGGTGTGAGAAACTAGGTCGTAATCCTGACCGAAGGGTTGTAATAATCAATTATGTATGTTGGTTAGGCTGGAGAGGTTGGTGATAGCAAAAGCTCACTTGAGCACGCATAGTGGCCCGTTGTTGAAGTCACAGGTGAACTTAGACCCTGTACTGACCAAGTTCTACCAAACTAGGGAAGAAGAAGAAGAAGTTGGTCAGCGTAAGGGCTGCACATTAAAAGTACGACTACCCTACGCTGGAAAACCAGCGTGAAAGTTAGATAAACGAAGCTATATCCTTGACATCAATAGATGATAGCTCCTGACAAGCGGACAAAAATTGGGGACCCAAATACGCTATATTTGCAACTCGCAAGAGATCGGCATTGACAAAGAAAGTGGATAACAGTCTCCTCTTTCTCAGCGTATCTACACCCACGGCAAAAATAGTTAAATGAGATCTGCATCCTTTCCGCGTGTCTACCCATAACACAATGACCTGTAGGCATGGCCACAGTGATTGAGATGATGCCACCACCAAGTCCGAGTAATTAGTTGGTGTGCCTTCTATCCATCAGGGCCCAAGAGAGTCCAGCGGTAGAGCATGACTTCTCATTGACCCAGGATAGGTTAGAGTCCCGAAAGAATTTCCGCGCAATGGCCAACTTGACCAAGCTAAGTGGCATACCCAGGTCGATTGAAGAAGATTCCGGAAGGAGTTTACTAGCCCTGATGAGCTCATCGGTCTTGCAGTTTCCCGAAATGCTGCTGTGCCTAGGGACCCAGGCCAGTGAGACCTGAAAAGCCCCGAAAGAACGTCAAGACAGCGGCGACATTCCCTAACGATCCTGGAGTTGTTCCCAACGCAATTATTAAAGTTAACTTCGGAACTTTTTTTTTGCTTTCATAATAGATTTCCACAATAGGATTTGGGGAGTTATGGCAGTACAAACCTTCAATTGTAAATGTTTTTGTATATTTCTTATTAAAATATTGTTAAATACACCACATTGTTGTCTTCTTTCTAGAATTTACTATTACCCCGGCAATAACATTCAAAAATAAATCGTAATTTTCTGTATGTATGCCTTAGGGGAAGACTTAATTTTAGGTTAATTAATCTCTGTTCCTACATACTACTGGGTTTTTCCGTTCTTAATTACAAACTACATACCATTTAAAATAATAAAAACATAATAATTTATTATGTATACATACATATGTATGTATATATTAAATATATCATAATATTACGTATGTATGTATATAATGTTTTATTATTTTAACTGTAAACATTCTTTCATTCAATTCATTAATTATTCATAATTTTGCAAAATTTACAATCCACAGTCCACAATTTGTATGCAAGTCTGGTTAAAGGAATCCTTTTTTTCCTTTTTTTGCAAAACCAACTCAAAACAAATTTGAGTGGCAGAATAAAACTTCTTGACTTTGCTACAACAACAACTTTTTTTCTTACTCCTTAATGGCTTGACGTACTGGTCATTAGCAGGGCAACCAAAAAAATTTAATTTAACAGAAGAAAATATTTTTACGTTTTTATCTTTTAAAATTTAAAATAAAAATAAATTTGTGTTTAGTTGTTAATTAAAATTCCTTATTACTCGCCTAATTCTGTATGTCACTGTTCACAACTTGATGTAAACAACAACAATTGCTTATCTTTGTTATTCATCTGTTTACACCCTTTGCATAAACAATAACAATTACTAGGCAATTATTCGACAGATCTTTGTAACGGAGATCTTCAAACCACGATTACTTTCTTCAAACAAACTGCGTCTTCACACAAGACTGACTGAAGTTTTATTAACTCAGTTGCTTGTTTTGTCTTGCCTTTTATATGGCAACGTAAACGGACTGATGAATGTTCTTGAAGGCGAATATTCAGGACTTCGCCTTCTCGAAATCTCTATAAATGTAAATATCGTTGTTTACATTTATTATTTTTGTGTTGTTTGTGTATTTTGTTTACATTTATTCTTGTAGTGTTTGTTGTTGTATTTTTGTTTACTTGTTTACCATTTTTTATGCTGGTGTTTGTTGTTGTATTTTTGTTTACTTGTTTACCATTTTTTTATGCTGGTGTTTGGTGTTATAATTTTAATGTTAAGCGATGTAAAAGCAAAACATTAGTATCTAGATTTTTTTCGTTTTCGTAACAATATTTTAATAAATTTTTGAAATTGTTTTTAATTTTAAGCTCAGTTTCAGATCTTTAAGACATTATAAGCAAAGTGTTTTTTATATAAAAATGTTTTTTTTAAATAAAAAAGATTCGTGACATGTCACAATGGAAAAAATGCTCAATAAGGTTTGCAATTTAACCATGAATAGATTAATAAACAATCAAAGCAAATCATTGAATTTTATTAACAAAATTCATAAGGAACAGGTTGCGATGTACGAATCATATTCAGCGGCGAAGCTCATTTACAGCTAAATGGGTAAGTCAATCTTAAAAAAATTATGTTTTTAAAGCATATTTTGTTTTTAAAATAATTTTTTGTTTTAAAAAGCATATTTTGTTTTTAAAAGCATATTTTGTTGTATATACATTTGAAACAAAATATGCTTTTAAAATTTAAATATGTTTTTGAGAACAAAATATATTTTTAAAGCATATTTTTTTAGTTCATATTATACAGAAGAAAAAATTCCACTTTCTTATAGTTTCTGGTGGCCCTAATCATTAATAAACTCTTGATCTAAATGAGTATGCAGGTACTATGGAGCCTTAAGGCTGCAGCAACAACTCATTGCTGACCAACATTGCTCAACTTAGCAACGCTTTGCTTTCAATGTAAATAAGAAAAACTAAAAAAAAAAAAAACCATGCCACCACTAAAGGGACATCTACGGTATAACCAGCCAACCAAACTGTATGCAAAATGGCCGAAGAGTACAACACAGCTCTCTCACAACTAGCCCACATAGCAATACTTGTTAATTAAGTGGCTTGTGGTATGTGGCACAGACATGTTGTGGTTTTGGAACAATTTTTCCTCTGTTGTGCATTAAAAATGTTTGAATACCTTTTTCCAGTTGTACTTGTCGTTGTTTTTTCATAATTTTTCTCCCGGTTAAACTGTAAAGTTTGTTTTTGCTTTTTTGTTTTCCTTTTTGTTTCTCTACTCACTTGTCAAAAATGTTATACTCGGGTATATAGTTTTTCTTGTAACCTCAGCAGGAAAAATTCTACAATTTTTTTTCTCTCGCAAAACTACATGAATTTCAATGAAAAACTTTTTTCCAGTTCCTTGCGAGCATTTCACTTTTTGAAAGAGGGCAACAAAGGCACAAAACAAAAGCGAAAACTAAAAACCAAACAAACAAAAATGGTTAATAAACAGGTAAATTAAATAACAATACATACGTTGGCAGTATGTATGTATGTATGTATGTATGTATGTCTGTATGGTATTAATAAAATGATAAATGTTTTGTAAAGAAAATGAATGGAAACATTTTGAACAAGGACTCCCAAGGGAATTGAAAAGTAATATGAACACATTGAAGCTCTTAATTCTTTACAATGGACTCGGATGGGGTAAATTTACAGAGGAGTTCGGAAAAAATAGGGCGGTTACATACATACGTCAATTTGTTTTAACATATATTCAAGCGAAAAAAGAAACGCAATCAATTATTTTTTCAAAAGATGGATCGAAAACAAAACCATAGGTTGCCTCAATATTGTAAAATGATATTTAAATCAAGTTTCTATAGAGTCTGACCAGTCATGTGAATAGTATTTATGGCCCGCCATACGTCGATTTCGTTTCAGTTCTAGAAATTGTCGATAAATACAGATCGTTGAGTCCAATTCAGAGATTAGCAATGAGTGTTCAAAAAGATGAGTAGAATCGAATCAAACTCATAATTTCTGATACTTATATGCATTCATCCCGGAAGTCCTGGATATATATACCGACGGCTCTAAACTCGATAATGGGGTTGGAAGCGGTGTCTACTCTGGGAAACTGGACCTAAATATTTCTCTCCGGCTGCCGGACTATTGCAGCGTGTTTCAGGCGGAGGTGATTGCAATTTACCGGGCCGCTCAGTGGATCTCCGTCAACGATGCTCCTTTCACTCGCGACTCGATCTTTTCTGATAGTCAGGCCGCGATAAGATCTCTATCGGGGTTCGTGATTAGCTCTAGGATCGTTAGGGAATGTCGCCGCTGTCTCGACCTTCTCTCGGGGCGCTTCACCAGTGACTCTCTGGTGTGGATCCCCGGGCACAGTGAAATTCGGGGAAACTGTAGGGCCGACGAGCTCGCCAGAGCTGGTGCGCTCCTTCCGGAATCCTTTTCTGTTGAATTGGGTATGCCACTTGCCTCGGTCAAGCTGACCATTACGCGGAAGTTCTTTCGGGACGGCAACGTATCCTGGGTCAATGAGGAGTCTTGCTCTACCGCTAGACTCACCTGGCCCGAGATGGATAGAAGGCGTACCAACCGATTACTGGGTCTTGGTCGTGATGTCATCTCGACTACAGTGGCCGTGCTTACAGGTCATTGCGTCATGGATAGACACGCGGAAAGAATGAGGCTCCCTTTCAACGACTTCTGCCGTGGATGCAGGTCCACTGAGGAAGAGGAGAATGTTGTTCACTTTCTTTGCCAGTTCCCGTCTCTTGCTAGGTGTAGATATGGGTTATTTGGCTCCCCAATCCTTGTTAGCTTAACGGAGCTATCATCTATTGACATCAAGGATATAGCTTCGTTCATCAAACTTTCTGGCTGGTTTTCCAGTGCGGGGTAGCCATGCTTTTGTTGTGCAGCCCTTGCGCTGATCAACTTCTTCCATTTCCCTGATTTTGGTGGAACTTGGTTAGTACAGGGACTGCATTCACCCGTGGCATCACAACGGGCCACTATGCGTGCTCAAGTGAGCTTTGTGATAACAGAGCTACCACTCCGACCTAACATAACCTATATGCATTCATACTTATTTTAATATCATTAAATTAATATTATTTTAATATCATATTCAAAATTGAGTGATTCGAGTCACTCGACTAGCGAAAAAAAGATTGATTGCTGATCTATGGTCCAATTATCAGTCAGACAAAGAAACAACAGCATCTCTAAACATGTATTCGGTTGTTGTATTTGCTGAAATACCAAGGAATCTCGCTCATTGGAAATTAATCTCATCCAAGACATTGCTATAATCATCGTTCTTAATATTGCTTTTACTGGATAGTAAGGATCAGCATTGTTTTCATTGTCCAAAGGCTAAGCATTACACAAAAAGGAAGAGCAGTTAGGCCCAACGTAATAGTCGCGTATGCTAGTAGGTGGTGCGTTGGCTTATTAGACGTTCAATCCCCAGGTCAGACATCTCCAACAAATCGAAATATGAAAAATATTTCTCCGGCGACTTCCGCTCAGCGGATTTCTTACAAAAACTCTGAGAGTAAATGAAATAAAATTGCCATAAAAAGTTTCTCAAAACTCTGTCATTCGGACTCATGTATAAAGTTAACCCACACAACATATGTGGTGTGAGTAACTAGGTCATAATCCTGACTAAAGGGTTGTAATGACTATTTATGTGTTATATATGTATGTATGTAATACCACATTCAATATTCAATTCGCGGATCAAACATTCCCTAGAGAAAACCAATCCGAACACATAATAAATCTTGCTTTGGCAGCAATCTTTATATTACAGAGTTCGGTCCAGGATGTCAGAAAATGAAAGATCAAAAACCTCTTTCTTTCACTCCAGACAAGAGCAAGAGCACTGACACAGTCTTTTGCTCCTCCTCAGATCCACAGCTTCTGTACAAGCAGTGGTGTTGTCGAGCCGGAACGCTCCGGAACGTCGTTCCGGTACTTCTTTTTTGGGCAGGAACGCGTTCCGGAACTAAAGATGATTTCTGATAACGAGAATTGGCTGACGTTTAAAAAAAAAAGAATTAAAAAAAACGCCGCCGCCAGGAATATCATGGAAAATCACCCCCGTCATTAAATTTGGGACATGAGACCGCACAGAGCGGCCGCCTACCCAGGATCGGTAGATATATAATTATAGACATATACCGCGTTCCGGTAAAAACAAATTAGCACAACACCACTGTGTACAAGACATTTACCGGAATGCCAAGTCTTTCGGCATGCTTTCCAAATGGACAGCGGCCCGTAAGAGCCACTATTGTGCCATGATTGACCATGCGATTTGAGGATAGAATTGAGTTCATATGTGTCCACCAAAGTCTAGCAATATTTCACGTACACTCGTACTGCCAGAAAGATTGAACTTCTCCGCAAAACGAGTGGGTAATTATTCTCCTTCAGAAATCCCTCGCCAAAGTCACTATTGTGCGATGAATGGCCATGCGATTTAAGAATAGCAGTGATTCCAGCAGAGTCTAGCAATATTGCATAAACACTCTCGCTGCCAGAGAGATTGAGCTTCTATTCAAAACGAGTGGATAATTATTCTTGGATTACTCCTTCAGAAATCCCTCGCCAAAATCACTATTGTGCGATGAATGGCCATGCGATTTAAGAATAGAAGTGAGTCCAGCAGATTCTAGCAATATTGCATAAATACTCTTGCTGCCATAGAGATTGAGCTTCTATTCGAAACGAGTGGATAATTATTCTTGGGTTACTCCTTCAGGACTTCCTAGCAAGTCTTCTGCATATCATAAAATATCATGTCTTGACATTCGACATACATATGCTCTCTGTGTGAGCCCTCCATGTCAGTTTAGTATGCAGCTTTAAACATCTTTGAGAAGTGTGCAGAGAGATGTCATATATCAGCACGAAGTGATAGATTTTCTGTAATGCCTTAAATAGGCCTAATGTAGCCACAATAGAATCTATCGTGTTGCTGTAGAGCAAGCAGGAATTGGAATTATCCAAGCGACCTTCCAAATATATTTGATAACAATATCTAGTATTATATTCCCAAATACATATTTTACAACCAGTTTCTATGTGAAGGTTTAGAAAATGTTCTTCTTCTCGTAAGTAGCGCCATTGTGATCTAGAATGGGTTTATCTTTAACCTCACTGATGGTGCAACATAACCTTACATTTCAAGACTTATTTGAATGATGTCACAAGGAGCCGTTTTTAAATTTTCCTTCCAAGTCAAACAACACTTTAAGCATGGCAAGTGACAAGCATTCTAATACCTACCTTTGTAACTGACCAGAGATCAGCAATGGATAGTTTTTTCGCTACTCATAAGCACTCATGAAATTTGAATATAAGTGAGTAAACAATATTGAAATTTAACTATGTACTCTGATTCATTCGTATCCGCTACAACATTGATTTATAAGTGCAGGTTGCATTGAGTATGCGTACAACGTTGACATCAAACTCATACCACTCGAAATATGTTTGATACATAAGCCTATTCATTTAGATTCATAACTTTAGAAAAATACTTATAAATGATACGAGTGATTCGAATCATTCAACAAAATTTACAGTCTTAGTTGTTAGACCCATAAGCAAATAAGACAGAGCAGCAAGCAGAGCAAACACACAACCATTTAGTGAGTATTTTAGTGTTCGTATGCGTATCATACTAATGTGAATCGTGTATATGTTGAGTTATGGAGAGTCGCAAGCAACAACATCATACGTGTTGTTAAGTATGAATATGATTAGTACTTCAAACTTTGAATATGAGTAAAGGTTACATGATACTAAAATTAGTATGAGTATGATTCGATTCTACTTATCTTTTTGAATACTCATTGCTGATCTGTGTAACTGACTAGCTCAACATAGTTTATATTAAATTTTTGTGTCCCATTTTTGCTCTCCTTTAAAATTAAAATCACTTTCTATTAAAGAACACGACACATAAATCAGGTGCCAAATTGTTGGATGCTATTTATAATTTCCTCTCGATTAATTAACACGCATTAATTTGGTAACAACAATAGAGGCAGTAGGGTATTGAAAAAAAAACGCCAACAGGCTATTAGCACGTGTTTTTAAGAACGTAGAAAAAGAAAAAACTTCAAAGAAAGTATTTGAACACACACACAGAAAACTTAAGTTTTCTTTTTGAAAACCAAAGGAAATACGTGTTAAAAGAGAAACAGCGATAAATAGCTGATGAACTGATGATGATGAGGTACTTTGTTAGTGTAATTTAGTATATTATTTAAGCAACATTGAAATACACTGACAAACACTAACACTAATGCATAAGAAAGTTAAAAGCAGATAAAAAAAAGAAGAAGAAAATATAAGGCAGAGAAAGAAAAAGTTTGTAAAACAAAATCACAGAACAATTTAGTGCAGTTTTCAATACACACACACACACCAACACTATCAACATTAGTAGGGCCCCCGTTAGTTAACAACACTTAACTGGCACATCTTTTAGCTGCAAACGGCCACAGACAGAGAAGAGTGATTATCTGAGTAGCCAAGTTATACGGTTATACAGGCGGGAATAAAAATAAAAACTTTTCAACACAATGATTTCAGTTTGAAGTTCATATTTCAGTTGTAAATAACCTCGAGCGTTGTGTGAACGTGTTTTACTCTTGTGTTCCGGCAAATACAAATCAAACGAAACAGCAAAAAAAAAATAAAAGAAAAGAAAAGAATTTTACAAAAAAAAAACAGAAAAAAACATACAAAATGTTATTTTAACGGGAAATCATCCATAGCATAACAAAAAAAAGGAAACGGAAGTGCATTTGAGAAATAGTTTTATAACGTAATAGAAAAAAAATAAAACGAATAAAAAAAATAAAACGTTCCATGAAAAATAAATATCAGCTACACGGAGATATAATAATTGTTTAAAAAAAAGAAAATAATAAAATTAACAAAAAAAAAGAATTATTTTAAATATATTACAACGATAACCCCGCCATACAATAGATTTTTTTAGTGAATTTAAACAATAAAATAAAACAACAGAAACATTTTTTTTAACAAAATTATGTTTCATGCAAATGCAGTATTTATTGTCGTGCTGCTAATAAATAATATTTTATTGCAATGCTGCCCGCCCTCTCACGCCTACACCCAAGTGGCTGTGGACGGCTCTAGCAGTAGCAGCGGTAGCAGTGATGGTCCAAAAATTTTTAAAGCCGTCAATTTTGATTTAATTTTTCCCAAAAGGTAAATTTTTTTTTCAACAAATAAAATAAATTATAAAGCGCGTGAAGAATTTTTTTTAAATTAAAAAAATAAATTCAATTCAAATTTAAAAATTTAAATTCAAAAATTCTTTCATTACCATAAACGACCAAAATTTTTTTTCTAAAATCACAATAAAAAAAATTAAATTTTTAAAGAATTTGTGTTTGCAAAATGTTTTAACAAATTTAAATCAAAAACAATTTTCCATTAAAAATTTAATTTATTAGTATTGCAGGGTTCTGATAGAATATAATTTCGTTTAACATTTCGCTTTAAGGCAAAAATAACAGTGGGAGCAGAAGTGAGTACATGTATACACATTTAAAAATGCAAGGGTTATGCATTTTCCGATTTCGTAAGAAAATTTAAAGAAGAAATGAAGATATGATTTGAATAAAACATGTCTTTCATTATAATGCTTGGACCTGGCTACTTAATTGATCATTACAACCCTTTAGTCATGATTACAACCTAGCTGCTCGCATCACCCATGCTTTGTGTGTTATTTTTATCCATGAATGGCATGATCTACAGTTTAATAACAACTGAGAACGAATTTGAGAAACTTTTAATGGCAATTTTATTTTAATCTTAAAGTTTTTGCCCGAAAACTACTGAAAAAATCCTCGAAAGAAATATTTTTAATAAAATAATTTTGTGTTTCGTTTGGCTCGACATGTCCAGCTCAGTTTTGAACCACGGGCTCTTATCTAATAAGCCAGCACATCATCTACAAGTCCACAGCGACGTAATACAATATCAAATGAACTCCTCTGTATTAGTTGCAGCAGTCGATCTCTTTGAGTTAGTATTCGGCCACTGTTTGGCACATTGCGTGCAGTATTTCGGTGATCGTTTACGAGTATTGGATTATCTGCGAAGACACACAGTCTTCGATGTAGATCTACATACCGACCAGTTCATAATCCTTAAATACAAGCCAAAAAAACTCATTAATAATACGATCATAGTTATGAGGAAATAACATTTCTTCCACATTCATTTAAAAAAGTCTGTTACTCTAGCACCCAATCAGCTTATCAATGGCTTTGTGAATGTTCAGTTGTCTTTATTTATTGTGTGACTTAGTCTTCATACGGATACATAAAAAAACGCTGAAGAGGCCCGACTTACACTCTATTATGAAAATAATTTACATCTGCTATAGAATGAATCCATATTGAGTGACAAAGTGGATGTGAAACAAGTGAATCTCAGGTTGTCCTCCTTTACTGTAGTATTTACTATGCAGACTGAAATAGTGGCTATAAAAACTGTACAAATCCGGAATGTGAAAATAAAGAGAAAATATATACGCATATTCACTTCCATTAGATTGGCTGCCTTCCAAAATGTTAGTGGCTTTGTGTTTGAACAAAGTATTGTGTGTCATAATGTCGCCGTACAAAATGTTTACAATGTATTCTATTTCAAAACGTCGTCAATGTGTATTTTTAACGCAGTTGAAAAGCAATCAGGCATCGGATTTATAGTTGATGCATTGTTTGGTTACTTTGCATATCTACATTGTTTATATATGTACAGTAGTAGAACTGCATACAAACTTTGTATTGATACATTTTGGAAGGCAGCCATTCCTAGAGAGTGTGAACAACTTTTGTAAGATTGTCTAAGAATAGTCGGGATATAGTGTGACTTTCGACGGCTACTCTTCACATTCAAAATGGAAAATTAAAACAAATTCATATGAAAGATTGGAAAAAAACAATGAATTTGTATAGCCCAACAAAATTCATCTTAAGAACCTTCCATCCGGCGGCTGGATATACCTCATAACAACTTCTGCAAAAACTGTAAGAGAATATCTTTGTCATTGTTCGGTACTTGGGGACCTGAGACAAAGGATTCTCGGGCTTTTAGAAATTATTGACTGAACGCGTATAAACAAAGCTAATTCAGATGACATCCACACACACTAATTTAAATGACATCCAAGAGTTATAAATAAATAACGGAATAGGTGTTATAGGCATTACAATGGGACCTTGTTGGACCCTAGGAAGCAATGCTTTTCAAAGTCACTGCTAATGTAATCTGATATAAGCTACATAAAACAGAAAATACGTTCTCCATGATGTTATTCCATCAGCGGAAAAGTAATGTTATTCCATTTGCTTTATTTTATTTCGCAGATACTTTAAGTGTCATTAATAGCTTTAGTATTTAGTAGAGCCGAGACTCGGTTTTTGCGTAATCTAGTGCACTTGTAAAAAAATTGTGTTCAGCGACGAAGCTCATTTTTGGCTCAATGGATGCGTAAATAAGCAGAATTTTCGATTTTGGTGTGAAGATCAGCCAGAAGCATTGCAAAAGCTACCAATGCATCCAGAAAAAGTCACAGTTTGGTGCGGTTTATGGGCTGGTGGCATCATTGGACCGTACTTCTTCAAAGATGCTGCGAATCGTAACGTAACTGTGAATGGTGAGCGCTACCGTGAAATGATATCCAACTTTTTTTTTCCCCAAAATGCAAGAGCTTGACTTGCATGACATGTGGTTTCAAAAAGACTGTGCCACATGCCACACAGCACGCGTAACAATGGACTTATTGAGAGGCGAGTTAGGTAAACATTTTATTTCACGTTCGGGACCGGTCAATTGGCCGCCTAGATCGTGCGATTTAACGCCTTTAGACTATTTTTTGTGGGGCTATGTTAAAGCTCATGCCTATACAGACAAGCCCGCTTCAATTGACGCATTGGAAGACAACATTGAAGCATTTATTCGCGAGATACCAGCCGAGATGTTGGAATGAATATGCCAAAATTGGACTAAGCGGATGGACCATTTGAGGCACAATCGCGGTGAACATTTGCATGAAATAATCTTAAAACATTAAATTATATGGACCGTACTATCGATTCAAATAAAGATTTCATGCATTTTTCTGATTTTTTCTTAAAAAATCACGCATTAGTATCTAGATATCTTTTATACGAGCATTTCAGTGAAGAATTTTTCTCGTACCAATGGATTCTATTTTTCTCTCCTTTTTTAGAAATACAAGACATTCTTTACATTTTTCTTTATTAAAAACATTAATTTTTACGGCTAAAATTAATAGAATTATTAAGTTTTTAATTTCCATTTTCCAATACATTTCCTTTACATTCAAAGCCATTCAATTCCTTGTTATTTTTTTTTCTATTTTTCTAGTTTCAATTCAACAGAAAATGTAATCTCGACAACACCTGAAACAATTATTGCTTCACCACCAAAGACGGCTGTTGTTGGTCAAGCATTTTATCCTTTGTCACAAACAAACGAACGGCCACCATACAATCACCAGCCAGAAGCGGCAGGAGAAGTAATACCAGCAGCAACAATAGACAACGACAAGCAACAGCCGAAGCTGTATATAACACCGCCACCACCACCATCATCAGCATATGAAGCAGATAGCGAGACACAGGCAACAGCAGCAGCAACTAATGAGGCAGCAGTCATTTATGAAAGACACCAAAATACAAATGGCAACAATTACAACTACAATAATGGACCACCACCACAAGTGGTGATGCCAAATCCTATAAATATTCAACAACAGCAACAACAATGGGAACAATATGAAGAGCAGCAACAGCAGCTAAATGTTAATAACAAAGCCAAAACGATACTACAAGAACAACAAGTAGAACAGGAGCAACAGCAGCAACAGCAACAACAACAACAACAGAATTTAGCTACTGGTCGTGCTGTCGATTATCAAAGTGGTTATCCCTTTGGTCAACTTATCACGCCATTAATCAAAAATACACCACAACCCGTATATCGTAAACCAGTGGCTTCATACACATCGTATCCATTAACACGGAAAACAGCAGCATCATCATCATCGGCATCAGCATCATTGGCATCAGGTTCAAATGTTGGCAAAATTATCTATCCTCAGGCCATGTATCAGCGCAAGTCACCAAGCCAAGCAGAAATTGATAAATTACGCGGCAAAGGTAAGAGTTTATAGCGGATAAATTGGGTGAAATCAGGTATTTTTGGCTGATTAACCATTGTAAGTGTAAAAAAGGTAGGAGGAGAAAGGCTAAACGGTGGGGGTAATAAGATTAGAAGTGTAATAAAAAGAATTAAAACAACACTTAAAGGACTTTTGGTTGAATTCCATATTGAATTATTCAAATAATTCTCTTAAGGTACAGTCAAAGAAAAAAGTTGACATACACTACAGCATGTAGACTTTTTCCCGGTGATTTTTAGCAAAAAAAAACCTCGAAATTATTAGAAAACAGCAAAAAAAAATAGCAGGAAAAAAATCTACACACAACAGTGTATGTAGACTTTTTTCTATGACTGCATATACCGAAGGCTTAAAAATGCTAGACAGAGTAGCAGAGTTCTGTTATCTACAGTCCAATACATGTTGGGTAGTAGCATTTTCTTTGAAAACCTCTTACATTACTCGAACGGTCAGCCAGCGTTTAATTCCCTAACAAATGTTACCACAATACGTCCGTTGTCGTCCATTAATGCCGAGGATTTCTTAGGGAAATTTCTAATCATTCTAACATAACTCTTGTACAGGTTCCAGGACATATGGATATCTTCAGAAAGTGCATTACTGGTGAAAAGGCCAAGGCAGGGCCCACAATCCTCGATCTGTTTAAGGGATATGGGTTCCGATTGTCTCAGTTTCACTGAATATCCGCGGACTCAACTTCGTTGGTATCAAGAGGGTACATATGTACCTACTTACATGCATACATACATACATACATACATACATACATACGTACATACATACATACATACATACATACATACATACATACATACATACATACATACATACATACATACATACATACATACATACATACATACATACATACATACACACATACATACATACATACATACATACATACATACATACATACATACATACATACATACATACATAATTGGTCATTACAACCCTTTAGCCAGAATTACGACCTAGTTTTTCACACCACTGATGCTGTGTGTGCTAATTTTATACATGAGTGGTGGGACCTACAGTTTAAAGTCGATTCCGAACGACAGACTTTTGAGAAACTCTTCATGGCAATTTTATTTACTCTCAGAGTTTTTGCCAGAAATCTGCTGAGAGGAAGTCGAAGAAATGCTTTTCATATTTCGTTCAATTGGAGATGCTTTGTAGACTCCCAGAATTGTTGCCAGAAATATGCTGAAAGTCGTCAAAGAAGTATTTTCTCGTATTTCATTTCGTTGGAGATGTCTTACCTGGAGTTTGAACCGAGGCCTCACAGATAATAGGCCAACACACTACCTACTAGGCTATGGCGACCTACTAGGCTATGTCCTCTATTAACGCCAAGGTAGTCTCAGGGAAATTTCAGATCATTCCTACGTAACTTTTGTATATGTTCCAGGACATCTTCGGAAATTGGATTATCGATTAAATGGTCTAGGCAGAGCCCACAATCTCCGACATGTTAAAGGGAATGTGTTTCAATCGTCTCAATTTAACTGAATGTCCTCAGACTCAGCTTCGTTGGCATCAAGAGGGTACGTGACATGTTAATGGGTTCTGCTGCCATAGCATTATTGTAAAATAGCTTCTTCTCTATTACCTCAAACGACTTCTGTAGGAGCTGAGAGTCTGCAGAGGAGTAGGAGATTTTCACCTAATGTGTCAAAGCCTGGCTCCAGCCATGCTTTTTATTTCCTGTCATCTTTGATTGAACTGATGGGTTTGTTTCAGTGAATTTTTGATTTTCGAATTGTATGTTAATTATGGTATCACAATCGGACCTAACCTCTGGACCTTTCAAGGAGGGTCCGCCACCTAGTCTAACTTTTATTTTGAATTGAAGTGATAAAATGAATTGAAATTATTAATTGAATGCAACTCAGTGACTTCGTGATCCTTATTTAATTTTGTTTTCTTTCATACTAACATATATTTTGAATCCTTTAAATGCTTTTATCCTTAACCTCTATGTACATATTTATAAACCCTTTAATATTTTATTTTCTTCTTCTTTCCCCCTTATAACTTTAGGTTCCTCCTTTAGAGATCGTTTCTCCCCCAGTGAAGGTGTGGCTTCATTTAATTTTAAAAACAATCATGATCACTCGCATGATCACTCCCATGATCATTCGCATGATCATGATCATGCACACAATCACAATCATGCTCCAGCCCCTAGTAGCCTATCTGCTTCTAATACCATAAATTCATTTGCTGCACCCACCTCTAATCTGTATTCCTTTCCACCCAACAATATAAACTATCCCCGACCGAATCAAGATAATAAAATTGCTTTGCCATCGGGCCAAGTGAATTCCTATTCAGCACCAGCCTCAGGATCCCCGTTAAAAGATAACTTTTATAATAAGGGAAAAGTGAATTCCTATACACCGCCTGCTTCAGGGCCTTTAAAGAATGCCAATTACAATTTAATTACTGCGGGCAGTAATAATAGTCCCTATCAATATAATGGACCGGTAAGTACAAGTTATTTACCTGCCCTGGGAAGTGCAAGTGATGGAGGAGCAAATGATTCCGCTAAGGGAGGCAGTGATGGTGGCGGTGATGGCGATATAGCCAGCGATAATGGTGATGATACGGTAGGTGTTTTGCCTGCCAGTGCTATGGATCAGTTGAATGATGGTAAAGATGGCGGCGGTAAGGATATGGGTGATGATATGTCTAGCGATGATATGGGCGGCGTGGATGTGGTTGGTGAAGAGGGTAAGTATTGAAATTTAATTTAAAAAATAAAAGGTTTTCAATATTAATTCTTTTTAAGGTAAAGCGAATGACGATCACAGTTATGATACCGGCAAAGAGTATCCCACACCTCCCCCCGGCTGGCTAGAAGAGCATCCAGAATCAGCTCATAGCCCTCATGATCATGATCACGATCATGACCACGATCACGATCATCATCATGATCATCATCCTGATATTATATACGATCATGATCATGATCATGATCATTATCATCATGATAATTATCCCTCATTTCCTTCCTTTCCGATTTATCCCAGTTATCCGCATTTAATTTATCATGATCATGATCATCATCATTTGCCGGAGGTAGAGCCACCAGCCCCCATAGCAACAACCACAGAAGAGCCGCCACCACCACCGCCAGAACCCAAACCAGAGCCAAGAGTTAAAAAGTACAGTTACTTCTATATTGGCCGTAAACTCTGGTATATTCCCTTGTATTTTACCGTTTGGTTTAGTTTCTATGTTTTATGGCTGATTTTGAAATCCATTGCCAGACATAAGGTGGGTTTAGGTTTTAGGCTACATAGCCTTTGGATCAAAAATTAATTGTTTTTGTTAATGTTTACAGGTTCAACTGCCCAATCATTATACCGGTGACTTGCCCAATCGTTATGTTAATCGTAGAAGTTTGGATTCTTATGATTTCTCGAAAATCAAGCAGGCCACACTTAATGATTTGACGGTCTCGGTGTTGGATAAAATCGATCAGTTTCAACAGAAATATTTAAATGGAAATTGAAATTGTTTAAACGATATTTTAATGTGTACAAAGCTAAGTTAATAAATAAGAATTTTTTCTATAGGCCAACCTGGAAGAGTTTTATTTATTTTTTTTAAATTTAAAAAAAAATTTCAATTTTTTGTTTAAAATTTTCTTTAAAAAAAACTAATTTTTCTTAATACTTCAGCTGCATTTAAAGATCGCTTTGCACCCAGTGAAGGTGTAGCCTCTCAAGCATTTAAAACCAATCATGATCATTCATACACTCATCATAATCATCACAATCATTTGTCATCAGCATCATCATATGCCCTAAACCATGATAAAGATGCCTCTTCAGCCAATAACAATGGAAACACCCATATAACTTCGAATAGTTTGTTTTCATTTCCGCCCAATAATATAAACTACCCGTACCAAAACGAGGATACACAAATTCCAATGCCTATGGCCAGCATGAATTCATATTCTGCACCGCCTTCGGGCCCTTTAAAGAATAGCAAACCTGCTGCAGAACAAAGCAATGGTAATGGCAACAACAATAGTCCTTATTTTTATAATCCTCCTGTTACAATGGATTACTTGCCACCTTCAAATGAAGATAGCGAAGACATCAAAGACTCCTATATTAACCATCAAGATCCAGATGAAGATGAAAACAATAAAACCGAGGATGATTCTTTGGGGGTCTTGCCAGCCAGTGCTATGGATCTAGCCTCTAATCATCACAACAATGACCACATTCCTAATATGATGGATCAAATGCAAGATAATGATATGCTAAATGCCATGGACACCATGGATGATGGTAAGTTTAATAAAACCGTAGGCTTTAAACAACTGCCCGTTGAAAACCAAAAGATTTTCCAGATAATCTCATGCAACCACATGCCTTTGAAACCGATAAAGAGTATCCCACACCACCACCTGGCTGGTTAGAACAACAAACAGCCTCAACCACTGATGAAAAGGCAAAGAAACCCCATGTAACAAACGATCATCAGCCCAAGCAACAGCACGATATTATTTTAAGTCACGATCATGATCATGATCATGAACACGATCACATACCTTACCATCACTCGCTATCCTCCTATCCTTCTTATCACAGTTATCCTCATATTATATATGATGATGAGCATTATCATCACGATCATCATTATCATCATCATCCCACCACCACCACAGAACCTCCTCCGCCACCCCCCGAGCCACGTGTTAAGAAATACAGTTACTTCTACATAGGCCGTAAACTGTGGTATATTCCCCTGTATTTTACCGTTTGGTTTACCTTCTATGTTTTATGGCTGATTTTGAAATCCATTTCAAGGCACAAGGTAATGATATTTTTAATGAAAATGTTACACAAGGTCATTGTAGATTTGTTTCCCCTTTTAATAGGTTAATTTACCCAATCATTATGTTGTCCGCAGAAGTCTCATGCAGTATGATAGCCACAAAACTCAAAAGGAGGCCGCAAATCAATTGGCAGTTTCAGTTTTAGATAAAATCGAGAAATTTAAGAGAAAATATTCGAAATAATTTTGTATGGACAATAGATTTCAAATAAAAAACAATTTTTTTAATTTGAATTGCTTTCTCCACTTCGAATAAGGCTGTATGGGTGTGTAAAACGGTTAGAGTATTAAGGCCGTACGATCTGTTGTCTTGTAACCTTTACAGGGTACCCTGTAAAGTCTCCCTCAATTCTATTGGCCTGTAGAACTTTAGAATGTTGTTCGCTGGCTAGTGTGCCTCTGATTCTTTTCTTATATCTTTTAAAAGGTTCGCTGCCCGAAGAGGTCTTCCGAAAGAGGTGCTATGCGGCACCGCAACGAACTTCATATAAGCCAGCAACGTACTCAAGCAGCTGCAGCAAGCACCGCACTTCGGAGGGCTGTGGGAAGCCGCCGTCAAGCAGGCGAAGTTTCTGTTTCTGCGCGCAGTGGGCAACGCATCGCTGACGCAAGAGGGATGGAGACGATGCCCGCAGAAAAAGAGGCGGTGCTCAACAGTCGACCCATCGCACCGCTGTCTCCAGACCCCAACGAATGAGAGGCGCGAACTCCAGCTCATCAGCTCATCTTTTGAAGATGCAGTAATGCCACCTAAGTTCGAGATAGTATTTGTTCTGGTGATTCGTTTTTCTGATTACAAGAGCAATCTCTACTGTGAACAAGTGCTCGTTGAGGTTGCAATGATCAGACAGAAGACTAGTGGCTATCCTCAGGTTACTTCTTCTGAATAGTCCCAGGCAAGGCCCAAATCTCCTCTCATTGTAATTACTTAGCAAAAGTTTAGATTGTTTCAAGCCGGTTAGGCGTGAGAAGAGACTTCGTTTCCTTCCATCTGCCGAGTTTTCTCTTCCAAACTTTTCTTCCCACTCCGTAGAAAGATTTTGGCTGTATCAACGGTGTGGAACTCCCAACTCCTCGCCAACTCGTTTGTCTGGAACAATTTGAACGCCTCATACTTTTTTTAATAAATCGCTCATTCTGTGATATACCCTGGAGTCAAGATCAAATAGCGGTGTTCAGACCCAGAGTGAAATATTTGTAACCCATATGACTTCCAAGCGGATGCTTATACTATCGAACAAGTGCAGAATTAAACATTGATAGGAGAAGCACAAAGATTGGACATATTAATACTAAAGCTGAAGTGCGAACAGTCGACTCATATAAGGTGATTCATCATGGTGAATCACTTAGACAATATCGCCCTTTACTAGATTTCAGTTAATGTGGGAGTTCAGGGCAATGAGCTTGCTAAGAGAGACGTTTAAGAGAGCATATTCCACGAAACAAAAAAAATTGGAGGGAAGATTTTTCTCAAGCCCATTAACGAAATTCTACAGACTCTGAAGTCGCCGTGGTCTAGTAGGTAGTGTGTTGGCTTATTAGACGAAAAGCCAGGGTTCGAGCCCCAGGCCAGACATCAAAATAAAATACAAAAAGTATTTCTTCGGCGACTTCCTCTCAGCAGATTTCTGGCAAAAACTCTGAGAGTAAATAAAATTGCCATTTAAACTGTAGGTCCCTCCACTCATGTATAAAATTAACACACACAACATAAGTGGTGTGAGAAACTAGGTCGTAATCCTGACTGAAGGGTTGTAATGACCAATTACGTACGTACGTACGTTCAGACTCTTAGAAAATTTGTCTTCAGCACAATATCTGGGACCTGTTGAGGGCCTGCAACTTGAGAGGTGTTAAAACGTAAACAGAAGGAAACTCCTGGGTACATATCAGGAACTACACACTGTTGTGATGAATCCAAATAACATTCTGATTTGTTAAGACAACTGGACTGTACAGACAATATAGAAAAAACATTCATCAAGATCTTCATCAGCTCTATGTTAGAAGAGATGAAAACGCCTGGGGTTCTACTATGCAGACAACATCAATAATCTCAAGCGAAGGGCCATTAGAAGAGTAAGTGACATCATAAAAAGTTCTGGGACGATTGTGGGCTCTCAAACTATAACCACAGTTGCCCTGAAGTGTGTCCCATTGCGCCAACGTTATAGTCATTGTTTTCTTATGTAGTTTTTTTTAGCATCTTTTACATATTAAAATTATATATTTATTTAAACTAAAGCAATAATAAAATTATTACTTACAAAATTAATACAATATATTCTAGATAACTGCAAATGTAAAGAAATAATTAAAAAAATATGATTTGCCTGCGACACCTTCATATCTCATCGATAATTTCATAAATAACAGTTTCTTCACATTCCTCATTGGGATTGTCGGCCAGTTGTTCTGTTTCCTCCACTTCCGATTCGCCAATATCATAATGAAAGTCTTCAAAAGATTCAAAGTTTTCAACGTTACTCTCATCTACATCGCTGGCATCATTAGGTTTTTTACGCTTCTCAGCAGCCTGCAGTAATTTGCGTAAATGATCTGGTAAACCTCCCGAATGACGTTTAATTTTACGTGGTTGCACTACAACACCATTGCTAAAACAACAAAAAACATGATAATGAAGCTTCTATTCAATGTGGTTTTAAAATGTTTTAAACTTACGCCAATTTAAGCTCTTCCAATTTGGGTATAGGCACTCTTTCGGCCACTTTACCAGTTGCTTCCTCTTCGGCCAATTCTTTAGGGTGGGCCCGTTTCTTGTGGGCTCTACAATTGGAACCATTGGAGAATGTTCTATCACAGAAATTACATTTGTAGGGTCTTAAACCCGTATGCAAAATCAAATGATTTTTTAAAGCTTTCGATCTTTTGAAAGCAGCATCACAAAATTCACACTTGAAACGTTTCTCTTCGCTGTGCACGAGTCGGTGCTGTAGCAGGGTTCTTTTTGTATTCAATTCCAAGCCACAATCTGGACATTTGTACAGCAGCTGTGTATGTATATCCATGTGAGATTTTAAGCGTGGCTTATTTTTAAATCTCTTGTGACACACTTCACATTCAAAGGGACACTCATTGGTGTGCACCAGTTTATGTTCTGTGAGTGCAGCCATAGTTTTGCAAGCACGACCACATTGATCGCATATGAAGGGTTTCATTTGATGGTGAATGCCATTGACATGTTGGCGCATTGCTCCAACTTGGGAAAACTTGCGATCGCAGTACGGACAGGGTACACTGAGCTTCTCCTCATCTGGTAAATGATGGCGCATATGCAGCTTAAGACGACTTTCGGTAAAGCAATCCTTATTGCACACGCTGCACATAAAATCGGGTAAATTTTCGATAACCACATCATGAATACTTTTCATGTGCTTGCGATAAATGTTGGGATTTTTATATTTACGTTTACACTCTTTACATTCATAGCGGAAATTGGTAGGATCTTTGTCGTTTTTATTTTTGGAGCACGGTCGCCCCCGTTTCCCTTTTAACAGCAGCAATGTTTTGGCCTTAGTGTCTTCTTCTTCATTTGTATTGATATAATCATCTTCATCCTCATCTTCCTCTTCTGCTTCTTCTAATATCTCCATGGTTTCCATTTCCAATTCGTTCTGTTCCTGCTGCTGTTTTTGCTCCTGCTCTTGAGAACAGTCTTGGAATTCAACTTCCAAGTCTTCTTGTTTTGATTTTATTTTGAATTTTTTTGTTTTAGGCTCGTCATCTTCTTCCTCCTGTTCGTCGTCGGGTTTATATTTGAGTTCTTTAAAAAGATCACTATCTTGTACTTCCTCCTCATCAATTTCTTCCTCCTCACACACCTGCTCATCGCATTCTTCCTCCTGTTCGTGCCCATTAGCTTGCTGATCTTTTTCCTCATTATCGCCTTTTGCTTCATTATTTTCATTTTCCCCTACATAAACGGAACTTTCTATAAATTCCATATCATTTTCACCTTGCAAAATATATTCATAGGTTTGTTCTGCTTCCATATCACTCTGACTTTCATATGTCTCCTCCTCATTTTCCTCCTGTTTCTGTACTATCTCTATAGTATGTACTTCAGTTTCTGCAATTGCTTTCTGCGGCTCTTCATCATCCTTGCCCAACAGAATAATGTCGGTTTGAACTTGCTGGTCAATTAGTAAAGGTTTATGGGATTCGTTAGGCGCAGGTTTCTCAGTTTTTATAATGTGTTGCCAGCCCTCATCGATAAGGCCACACTGGGAACGTAACTTTCGGGCTTGATCACTTGTCGTAGGTTTTAAATTTTGTAATAAACAAAACAAAAGTTGTACTTTATTAACACGTTCCGTAAACGCAGACAGCTCATCGACGAGTTGTTTGCACCCCCAGCACAGGCTGTGTGATATCTCATCGTTTGCCTTAATCTAAAAGTACAGCAAAACATAAAATGCCAACCATGAATAACTTTCACCATACATAAATTGCCTTTCTACTTACATTCACCCAAAAATATTTCCCTATCGAGGTAACTAGCTCAGCATCCAGCTTGCCTGTGTCATCTTTTATTAAAACGATGCTCTTTTCCTGTCCACTATCATCTTGTGGTTTGGCACACAAGCGACACCAATTTAGCCACCCTGCTTGGCCACTCTCATTCTCTTCCGTACGGTTACTTAACTTCGAACATTGCTTTCCACGCATTTCGCTGTTATTTTAAGGGACAACAACATAAATATTTGATTGTTTATTTTGTATTTCAATTACAAAATTTATTTAATTCTATTTTTTTCTGCGAACGCCTGTCTAAAAGTATTGCTAAGAGTTGCCAGACTTAAAAGAGATTATTGTGACATTTGTAAAAATTTAACAAAGGTCGTTACTACACCGTCAGTGATGCTAAATCACAGTATTTTAAACGCGACTATAATAATATTGTGCATTAGGGGTTCAATAATATTAAATTCATATGAAAACACATGCTTTTATGCAGTTCTATGTTCGTTTAAAAGTAGCTCGTATATTTCTTAAAGGATCTAAGGGGAATAAATAGTAATATTTACTTATAACTATTAATACAACGAGACTAGAGTTTCTGCTACCTAATCTAGACACAATTTCAATTCTTAAAGAAACTGTCACTGCCAAGAGTGAACGCTAAAGCGCTAAAAATATGTCTTCTCCTATGCATGCCTAGGCAGAGACCCAAAAATATACTCAACAGACAACAATTCTTCAATGTTAACATAAAACCTGGAGAGACGTATCTATCCCAAATATTAGACCCCGCTTTCAAGGCTCATACAATCAGACCTTTTCTGCTATGAAGAATGGGCCTAACGAACTGCTTACCCCACATAGTACCGTCTAAAATAAACCTTAATCAAATATAATACCCTACGTCAGGGTTTCCAAGGCATCTTGAATATCTACACACATAACCATCCTATCCCCCAATTATTCTGTCCTGACGACAGCAACAACGAGTACACCGAACCCACCTTGAATACCCAAAAATACTTATTTTTGCAAAAACGGTGATGAAATATATTGGCCAAAATCTCTGACCTAGTGTAATATGGGTGTGAATATTACATTAACATTCCTTCAGAAACAACTGCATATTTCTCTTAATTTTCTTGATCTGGCATCACCCTTTGCAGCAAATCAAAACATTGGCTCTCTCTCTCGTTTCTCTTATTTGAAATGTCAATAAATTCAAATGAGTTTTCTTGAAAAACCAAAAAATTGTTATTTCGTAAACATACAGCACAAACTATTAAATAATGTTTTAATTATTTATTTATAATTTCCAAGTTTAATAGATAATTATGTAGTAATTATCAGTAATTAAAAATTAACGGGAAAACATAATTCTGTAGTTCATAACAACGCAACAAAATGTTTCCCAGTTTAACAAATAACACAACAACAGGAGAGGATTCTTTAGCCATTAGCCAGTGGATCAACTGGTGTCGTTTGTGTGCCAAAGAGGATAGCAAACATAATATCAACTTTTTGTATCAAAATGAGGAGCATTTAGAATATGAAAATAAGAAATTGAGTATACAAGAGGCACTGGCCAAGTATTTTTGGGTGCAGGTTAGTAGGACGTCTTATAAGAATCATTTCTTAGCTAAAATTTTGAATATTTTTAGACTTCGGTGGAGGATTCTTTGCCTAAAATGCTATGTCCGGATTGTTTGACTTTGGTTTCTTCTCTAATCACATTCAACGAACGTGTGGAACGCGTGCAACTAATGTTTCTTCATTTAAATGGCTGTCAAACCGTTATCAATGGCAGTTGCGATTTGAGTGCGATACGCCAGAAATATGATGTTATTGAACAGGAAAGGGATCATTGGTTTTCTAAACATTTTATTAAAAAAGACCATTTCGAAGACTTTAAATGCCATGTTTTGGGAACACAGGATAGTGATAAACAACTACAGGTACAAATTAAACTGGAAAATGGTGAGAACTCACCCTCTACAGATCAAGAAGACTTTATAGATGAGGATACAGACTTGGATAAAGAGGAATTTTTATGTGAGGATAATCTAGATGATTCATATAAAGAAGACGAAGAAGATCCATTTAGTCCCCATAAGGAACAGCAAGAAGATATGCTAGACAACACATCCTCCAACTCAGAGGATTTCAAACCTACAAAAGCTTTACAATCGGATGAGGATTCCTTAATATCAAAACCTGATAGAAACAAAAAGAAAAAGAAACGAAAAAAATTGAAACACTGCTTCAGCAAAGAAAACAAGAAAAAGAAAATCAACATTAAAGATTTCAAAATGGAAATCACTTGCAAAGAATGTGAGGAAAATTTCACCAAATATATAACATATCGGGATCACTTACAACACAAACATGAGCATAAAATGCATGATAAGCATTGGCCCTGTCCATCGTGTGATAAAGTACTGCTAAGTCTGTACAATTTGGAACGACATGTACGCATACATATACCCCTAGAAGTAAGACAAACGATTAAGTGTCCTGAATGTGACAATCGTTACACATCGAATGCTCAATTGGAGACACATGTGCGCTATAAACATAAGAACGAAAAGCCTTTTATATGCGAGGAATGTGGCTTATGTTTGAGGACCAATTCGAATTTAAGACAACATATGCTCATACATACGGATATAGCGCCTTATGAGTGTGAAGTGTGCAAAAAGAAATTTAAAAACAAGACCAGATTGAAGGTAAGATTTGGAAATTTAAAAGAAATCGATTTTAATTGCATACATTTACAGACCCATATGGATATACACAGTCCCAATAAGCATATATGCAATATTTGTGGCTTACAACTGAATTCTAGAGCCACTTTAAATCGCCATTTCTTGGTGCATTCAGATGAAATGCAGCACAAATGTGATTATTGTGGCAAAGCATTCAAACGTGCCAAGGCTTTAAAGAATCATTTGCTATTGCATACTGGTTTGAAGCCTTATTCATGTGATTTTTGTGATCGTACATTTGCCAATGGCTCCAATTGTCGTAGTCATATGAAGAAAATGCATCCCGATGAATTGGCAGTATTAGAGGCTTCGGGTAATAAGACACACACCAAAAATATACCCAAATTGGAAACCTTAAAGGCAGTGTAAGTAGTTTAATAGAAGGAAAATGTTAATTTTTTGAATAATTATTGTATGGTTTGGGTTTACAGAACCAAAGCAGCCGATAATTTAACGCCTGTGGTTACTAAATTCAGTGGCTGCTTTGCTTTTGGCAAAAAGCCTAAAATGTTAGAATGTAGTGACACTAAACCACAAAAATCACCACCAAAATCAAAGAAACCTTATGCTAATAACCACCTTCAGCTATGCACAGAAAAATTAACTGTTGCTGCTTCACCTTCATCGACACCCTTAGATTTACAATATACACCGCTGGCCGGTAATTTGGGAACAACACCAACCACTGTCTCTGCCTCCTCCTCCTCCTGCTTAACAAATACAAAGTGTACGGAAAGTGATTTAGCAGGCACAACATGTCTAAACAGTACTACAACCGCCATACCCAATTTTGATAATATTTATCAACATTTAATGAAACAAAATCATACCGAAATACATGCTAAACGAAATCTAACACAAATATCACCAACTACTACATCTAGCACACCGCAACACAATCCTTTTTATGCCCAGAGTGGACAGAATAATATTTTAGATCAGGCACTTAAAGTGGATCAGTTAAATAGTCCCGAAAGCCATCATAGTACAATAACGCCTTTAACACATGATGATCATTCGAATGGTTCGTCTTTGCAAGGCACCTCGTTTTATGGACCACTACGACCAACTTTGCCACCGGGAAATTTTATGTAAAATTTTGTTTTTTTTATTAGTTTTATAATGTAGTTTAAAAATAATGTTTTCTTTTCTGTAAATATGAATTTAAATTATTGCTTATCAACAAGATAAGTTTATAGGTTAAAAAGAATACAACAGAAATAAAAAAAGAATTTCTGAAATATAACTTCACTTGCCTATTTTGTTAAAACCGAGAACCCAGGATTAAAAATTCTCTTTTTTAATTGTGATTGATTTTTATTCATACGCTTTATTTATTTATTTATTTTTAATTTTTTATTTTGTTTTTTTTGTAAATTTCATTTGATGTCATTGCTTTTTTGAATTTCGAATTAAAATTAAATTTTCTTTTTTTTTGTTTATAAATTTAACTATAAAAATTGTCTCGTTAAGCAGTTTCAATTTTTTTTATCTAACATTGTATTTGTTTTTAATTCTTTTTTTATAATTTATTTTCCATAATTTATTTTTTATTCCTTTTTCTTGAATTTCTTTAGTTAAAATGGGAACGTTATTAGAAGCCTTTGTGTTTTTTTTTGTCATTTTGCAATAATCTAATCTATTTAAATCTTACTTAGCAAGGATTATTGTGTAATTTATTTCTCCTAACTTACAATTACAATTAAAAAGAAATAGAAAAACAAACAAATTAAACTGAAAAAAAAAATTATGAAAAAATTGTTAGAATTTAAAACCAAAAAAATTGCAAAAACTTGTCTTTCGTTATCCTAATCATAGTCCTCATATCTCTGGTCCTCGCTACCATATGCAACGTGTCTTAGTCCAACAGAGTCTCTAGCACGGCTGTAAAATAGGTTTCCAAATAACTTTTTTTTTTTTGAAAATGCTTTAAAAAAAACTACTGAATATTTTCCCAAATTTCTTTTTTTATTTGAAAGTACAATCCTTCCGGTTAATAATGGAAAATAATTTCATTCAAATGATCTGCCTCGGCCTGCCATGCAGTAGCATACACCAGAAGATGCCGATTTTGGCAAAAAAAAAATCATCTCTTCAGATGAAGCTGATTTTGATCTTGGCGGATATGTAAACAAGCAAAATTGTCGCAATTGGGGCACAGAAAACCAGCACGCATACATTGAAAAGCCGACGCACCCAAAACGAGTCACTGTTTGGTGCGGATTTTGGTCCATAGGCATAATTGGGCCATTTTTCTTCGAAATTGAGCAAGGAGCAAGTTACAGTCAATGGCGATCGTTATCGGGCAATGTTGAACGAATTTTTGTTCACAAAAATTGAAGAAGAGGATATTGGCAACATTTGGTTTCAACAGGACGGCGCTACGTGCCGCACAGCCGAAGCTACACTCGATGTTTTGCGCCCTGTTTTTGAAGATCGCATTATCAGCCGCAGAGCTGATGTCGTTTGGTCACCTCGGAGCTGCGATTTGACACCGTTGGACTATTATTTGTGGGGTGCCGTCAAAGGTAAGTGTTACGCCGACAAGCCAGAGACAATTGACGCTTTAAAGGACAATATTCGTAAAGCCATTGGTGAAATACAGCTGCACACAATCGATAATGTGCTTAAAAATTGGACCCATCGTGAGCCTAGGCAGCCATTTGAATGAAATTATTTTCCATTATTGACCGGAAGGATTGTACTTTCAAATAAAAAAAGAAATTTGAGAAAATATTCAGTAGTTTTTTTTAAAGCATTTTCAAAAAAAAAAAAAGTTATTTGGCGGACCCTTTACATCCTAGCCTCTGTGTCTTATTCAACTTCATCTGAGTCTCTAGCATGGCTGTAGCATAGGTTTCCATTTTATCAGTTATAACGACACATGCTAGTCTCTGTGTCTTATACAACCTCATTTGAGTCTTTTTCAAATTCATTTTGCTTGCGAAATACTATTCAATATTAGAAATCAAAGACGGTTGCTCATTACAAAGGATGAAAAATTGGTACAGATATTGGAACAGAAGCATGTGGAACCTCTGAATTTAAACTATACTCTTCTGATGGAAAACTATTTACATCAATTTCTTAAAAAGCTTGTCATAAATCGAGAAATATGACTAGCGACACCAAAATCATAATTATTTTGTATAAAAGAGCACAAGATTAAATGCTATAGGAATTCTGTAGACTCACACACAGCTTACTTTCAGAAAATCGTCTCTTTTAACCGAATTCACATATCCTCAGTGGGTAACCTAGTCACTGATAGTTAACCTAGTTGAGGCGGTTATTAACGTTACGTTTCTTTTAACCGAACCCATCTATCCTCATTGGTTAACATAGTCTGTGATAGTTAATCGAGTTAAGGCAGTTATCGTCGGTTCGATTGTGGATGGCAACTAAACTTCCGTTGCATGGCCAGTTGCCAAAAATGGTATTGCAAACGCAAACAAATGCAATAAATGTATAATTGAATTGACGGTAAGGCTTTCTCCAGACTCATTAAAATACAAATCAAGCGGAGACAGGTAGAGCATAGTGTCAAGAGCAGCCTGAGGGCAACGAAAATGGAAATGTCATAGGATTGTATTGTTTTCAAAAATGAGTCTGGAAAAAGCGTGTGCGGCGCGAAGTGCCATATGTCTGAGGGAATCGGGCTGCTGGAAACTGCGCTCGGTAGGTCACTCCAGAGTTCTGAATGTCGTCTTTCCTGATGGGAGGTATGGACTTTCGGAAAAAGCCACCGATTATATTGTGCCTGAGGCTTGTTCCTGTCTGGTTTAATAATACTTATACCGGAAAGGGCACAATGGAATGGTGTGGTACTCCAGGGGCAGAAAGGTATACCCATTTTCACAGATGGGTCTAAGTTAGGTGAAAGTACAGGTGCTGGGGTTTTCTGTAGGGAACTCGGTCTTGAACTTCACTTCATGTTAAATGATGACTACGGCGTGTTTCAGGCGGAGATTTTCGCAATCTTGAAGGTTGTTGGGGCCATAGCTGGTGCCTCCTTCGGTTTCGGAATCCCACGTGATCTTCGTTGACAGTCAGGATGCCCTAAGGGCCAGACCATTGGGTCGGTCTGGTGCAAATCACGGCTTGTTAGCGAATGCAAGGAGTCTTTAAGGACTTTTGGATCAGACCGTATCTGTCTATGTTGGGTTCCGGGTCATAGCGGAATACTGGGCAATGAGACGGCGGATGCTCTCGCTAGGTTAGGTTCACTTTCTGAGGGCGATAGTTGATTACTATGAGTCGTAAGGTAGGGGCAATTGCTAAGAAAGCCCTGGAACCGGACGTGGACAGATGAGCAACCCTCAGATAGCGTAGATCCATAATAAACATCTTGAGACTTTGAACATCGAGTTTAAAATTTCAAACTCCAGATTATTCAGTTTTCTTGTACCAAAGATCATTAATCGATCGTCCAAAGAGTAGGATTGTTAAGTTCTGATTACCCGGAATACTTTCTCTAACAGAAGGGATATTTACCGCAATGAATATTGCGATGATTGAGTAACGCTTGCAATTGCTTCGAGTTTCTTTGCAATCTTGATAATATTCTCTACAATAAGCCGATTATGACGACTATAATCACTCTGTAATGCCAGAAAAAGTGATCATGCTTGAATCACTATGATGCGATGATGTGTAACGCCTGTAATCTCTTCGAGTTTCTTTGCAATCCTGACAATACCTTCTACAATAAGTAGATTATTACGACTATAATGACTCTGTAATGCCAGAAAAGGTGATCATGCTTGAATCACTACATTTCGTAGGATGTTTTAAGCTATTTTTATGCGTTCTTCGGTTATTAAAAAACATTTAATAGCACACTGTACTCCTTAGATCGGCGGCTTTGAAACAACTAAATGGCTAACCCTTTGTAACGGGTGATTTTTTAGCAATTATCTTTTTGGCAACACTGGTTTAAACAGCTCACGCACGTTTCGTGTTTTGTTTCACACTGTCAAACATCTTCAGTTTGGTCAATAATTTAACCATGAATCGTCTTACAAACGAACAACGCTTGCTAATCATTGAATTTTATTATCATAATGCGTGCGTCTGTTAAGAAAGTTCATCGCGGGCTTTTTCCATTTTATGGTCAGTTTAATCGACCCACTGAATCGGATATTCGGGCTATTGTGATTAAATTTCGCACCAAATTTACATTGTTGGACATTAAACCACCAACACGCTTACGTAGAGTGCGAACTGAAGAAAATATCGCAGCTGTATCGGCCGGCCAGTGTTAATGATGACCATCAATTATCGATTCGTTGCCGTTCGCAGCAATTGGGTCTCTGTTGCTCAACAACGTGGAAAATTTTGCGGAAGGATTTAGGTGTGAAGACATTCAAAATACAGCTGGTGCAAGAATTGAAGCCGAACCGACCTACCGCAACGTAGAATTCTTGGTGAATGGGCTCTTGGAAAGTTGGCCGAAGATCCACTGCTTTATCGAAAAATTGTGTTCAACGACGAAGCTCATTTTTGGCTCAATGGATACGTAAATAAGCAGAATTGTTGATTTTGGTGTGAAGATCAGCCAGAAGCATTGCAAAAGCTACCAATGCATCCATTAAAAGTCACAGTTTGGTGCGGTTTATGGGCTGGTGGCATCATTGGACCGTACTCCTTCAAAGATGCTGCGAATCGTAACGTAACTGTGAATGGTGAGTGCTACCGTGAGATGACATCCAACTTTTTTTTGCCAAAAATGCAAGAGCTTGACTTGCATGGCATGTGGTTTCAACAAGACGGTGCCACATGCTACACAGCACGCGTAACAATGGACTTATTGAGAGGCGAGTTCGGTGAACATTTTATTTCATGTTCGGGACCGGTCAATTGGCCGATTTAACGCCTTTAGACTATTTTTTGTGGGGCTACGTTAAAGCTCATGTCTATACAGACAAGCCCGCATCAATTGACGCATTAGAAGACAACATTGAAGCATTTATTCGTGAGATACCGGCCGAAATGTTGGAAAGAGTATGCCAAAATTGGACTAAGCGGATGGACCATTTGAGACGCAGTCGCGGTCTACATTTGCATGAAATAATTTTCAAACATTAAATTATATGGACCGTACTATCGATTCAAATAAAGATTTCATGCATTTTTCTGAATTTTATGTTTTTTTTTTGAAAAATTTTCCTATAGCTCTTAAAAAATCACCCATTATATGTATATATATTGTGTTACGATGCTTTGTATTCTAAAAAGATAGTTGGCGTTTAAAACTTTTATTAGAGAAAGCAAAAAATTAAATCAAAATTGTTTGAATTTTTGGTAAAAGAAAACTGAAAATAAAAAATTAAGAAAAAATTAATAAAAATAAAAAAAAAAAATAAAAAAATATTCTTTTTAGTACAATAAATTTATTATTAATTTAACATAAAACTAAATACACAAAAACAAATTCGTTATTATTAGAAACTCTATTAATCTAGAAGTACACAGAATAGACTCTTTTCATACATTCTTTTTTTTAAATCAAATACAAAACTTGTTGTCAAGCCAATTCTAGTATTATTAATATTACAATTAAAGTAAATAATAATAATAATAATAGTATGTATGTAAGTATAAAAATTAAAGCTTAACAATAAACATAGGAAAGAGTCTAATTAAATGAAAAAGTTTGTTAAATTTCATTTTTTTTTTTAATTTTAATTATTATATCGTATATAATACCTAATTAAATCTAAGCTTATAATTAAAAATAAGGTATTTTTTTAATAACTACACTAAAATTTATAGTTATTATTATTACATTTTATTTTATTTTATTTTTATTATTATTTATAATAATTATTAATCTTTTTTTTAATTTCTTTTTTGTTTTTATTTTTTAAATATCATTTATAGCATTGCACAGTTTTATTTTTATTAATTTTTAATATGATTATTAATGTTTTTTTGTTTTGTTTTAACAAATTTGCTTTAATAATTTTCTAAATTTAAATATTCTTTTTTTTATTACACAAAAAAAAAATTATAATTTATAATTAAAATCAGGATTTTTTAAGAAAAATTTCTTAAAATAAAAACAGAATTCATTTGAAGCATTTTTTTTTATAAGTTTCACTTTTTTTAATTTAATAACGTTTTTTAAAACAAATTATTTATTTTCTTTTTAACTAAATTCTTAAAGAGTGTGTGTGTGTGTGTGGTTTCATATATTTATAATTTGTGTGTGTGTAAAAGAGTATAATAAAATGAGATGTCTTAAAGGGAGATTTCTTTATTCCATTTTTTTTAATTTTCTTTGTTTTTTTAATTATTTTTTAAAACTTACTATATCACAACTTAAAAAGTGTTTTCTTTTTTTATTTTCTTTTCATTTTATATTCTTGTTTTTAGCAAAAAGTTTTGTTAAAAATGTTTAACTAGAGCAATAATAGGATTAAAAATGATTTTTTCTTTGCTTCTCTTTCTCTTCTCTTCTCATTATTTTTTTTTTAATTTAAAAACTTATTTATCTAAAAAACTATATATTAAAACGGAGTTTTTTTCAAATTTAAAATGATTAGGAATTTCTTATTTAAGGGTGTTTGATAATGTATTTGTTATTGTTGTTAAATTGATAATGCTTTAGCGGCTGTGTTTGGATTGGCATTTGCTTTTGTTTTTTGTTTTTTTCATTCACTTTTTGTGTTTTTTGCTTTAACAACTACGACATCTACTGCTAGTGGTGCTGCATAATAACTTGTTGCGGCTTTATAATATCATAAGAGTCTCACGTAAATGGAGGCGGCATTATAATAGGATCAAAATTACGGGCATAATCGGTGAAATTCTCAATTTTACGATAACCCCATAAATCCATAGCTTTTGTGCAATGATCTTGTATATATTTAATCTGAAATTGAAAAGGAAATCAAATTAAACATAAATTTCTAGTCCGGAGTGGATATATGAGGAACCCCCAGCCAGGGTATACCCTCAATAAACACCTTGAATATTTGCACATTGAGTTTGAAATTAAAAAAAATAACTTCTATCCAGATTATTAAATTTTCTTCTACCAAGTGTTGTACTGCTCTAACGTATTGTACTCTTTCTAATCACCACATGCCTAGCAGAAATCCAACTGAGATTTATACTAAGATTTAAAGCAATCTCACTTATTGAGTCCCAGTAGTGACAGAATTCTATAGGGTCCGCCAAATAACTTTTTTTTTGAAAATGCTTTAAAAAGAAAACTACTGAATATTTTCTCAAATTTCTCTTTTTATTTGAAAGTACAATCCTTCCGGTTAATAATGGAAAATAATTTCATTCAAATGGCTGCCTCGGCTGGCCATGCAGTAGCCTACACCAGAAGATGCCGATTTTGGCAAAAAAAATCATCTTTTCAGATGAAGCTCATTTTGATCTTGGCGGATATGTAAACAAGCAAAATTGAAGCATTTGGGGCACAGAAAACCCGCACGCATACATTGAAAAGCCGACGCACCCAAAACAAGTCACTGTTTGGTGCTGATTTGGGTCCAGAGGCATAATTGGGCCATTTTTCATCGAAAATGAGCAAAGAGTGGCCGTTACAGTCAATGGCGATCGTTATCGGGCCATGTTGAACGAATTTTTGTTCACAAAAATTGAAGAGGAGGATATTGGCAACATTTGGTTTCAACAGGACGGCGCTACGTGCCACACAGCCGAAGCTACACTCGATGTTTTGCGCCCTGTTTTTGAAGATCGCATTATCAGCCGCAGAGCTGATGTCGTTTGGCCACCTCGGAGCTGCGATTTGACACCGTTGGACTATTATTTGTGGGATGCCGTCAAAGATAAGTGTTACGCCGACAACCCAGAGACAATTGACGCTTTAAAGGACAATATTCGTGAAGCCATTGGTGAAATACAGCTGCACACAATCGATAATGTGCTTAAAAATTGGATCGATCGTGTAGGCTACTGCATGGCCAGCCGAGGCAGCCATTTGAATGAAATTATTTTCCATTATTAACCGGAAGGATTGTACTTTCAAATAAAAAAGAAATTTGAGAAAATATTCAGTAGTTTTCTTTTTAAAGCATTTTCAAAAAAAAGTTATTTGGCGGACCCTTAATACTGTGGATACATGCCCAAAGGCTCCTAACTAATATATCATTCCAGAGTCTCTGCTCCCTGTCCTGTACAATCGAACGAGTGAGAACGCATTTTAGTAGGGCATTAGCCATCTTGTTCCAAGGAATATCACTATTCCTCGTAAACAAGCAGAGATTGAATGTGTTCAATAGAACCCCCTAGTGCCACAAAAAAGAAAGAAAGAGTCCCATGCCCCAAATACTAGATTTTGCTCTCAGGATGCAATGTCTCGTCAAAAACCTATCCAAATCCTAGTAGATTCCCACGTAAACTCCAGGTTCCGTTCTAGATTAGACGAACTCGCCCAATAATAGCGTCAAGATTCTGACACATTTCTTATTTCAGCATGATGAGCTCACTCTCCGTGTGATTACCCAACACAAAGCAATGTTCCAGGGAAGGTTTAACCGATAGCTCCACCACCTTCGCATCTTGCTTTGGCAGCTCATCTGCAATCTCATTGCGTCACACACCATAAGATCCGGATCCCACCTACATCACCTTATACCTGTAGTGTAAGGTCTATTCTGCAGGCTGAAATCAATCTTGAGGTAACACAATAATCGGTCAGTGCCTTCAAAGTAGTTAAACTACTATCCACATGGATAACGGAGGTATTATCCGGCCAAGTCCGTTCCCAGACTAGTTCCACTGCCATGAGTATCGGAAATACCTCAGCATTGAATCCAATGCACTCATCAAGTAGCCTATGGGTCAGTTTCATTGTCTCGCCTCTATATTCCAGTCATCCACAAATATTGTATGTCCAAGTAGACTGCCGAAGCCGCCGTGGTCTAGTAGATAGTGTTTTGGCTTATTAGAGCGAAAGGCCCGGGCTCAAACCCCAGGTTGGACATCAAAAATGAAAATATAAAAAAAATATTTCTGCGACGACTTCCTCTCAGCAGATTTCTGGAAAAACTCTGAGAGTAAAAATAAAATTGCCATGAAATAGTTTCTCAAAAATCTGTCGTTCGGAGTCGACTTTAAACTGTAGGTCCCGCCACTCATATACAAAAAAATTAACGCACACAACATAAGTGGTGTGAGAAACTAGGACGTTGTACAATGGGTCAATTCGGCCTGTGGGTACTGTACTTATCTTAATTGACAAGTACACGTCCTCTAACCTAACCTAACCTAAGGCTTCAACCACTATTCCCAGTAAACAAACAGAGACTGAATGTGCTCAACAGACCCCCCAGTGCCACAAAGAAGAAAGAAGGAGTCCCATGCCCCACATACTAGACTTTGCTCTCACGATGCAATGTCTTGTCAAAAACCTATCCAGATCCTAGTAAATTCCACGTAAACTATAGATTTCAGTCTAGCTTAGACGAACTTGCATCATAATAGCGTAGAGATTCTGCAACGTTTTTTATTCCGTCATGATAAGTTCACTCTCGAACTTATCACCCAGCCTAGAGAAATGTTCCAGGGAAGTTTTAACCGACCGCTCTACCAACTTCGCACCTTGCTTTGCCAGCTCATTTGCAATCTCTTTGCGTCGCACACCATAAGATCCGGATCCCACCTACATCACCTTATACCTGTAGTGTAAGGTCTATTCTGCAGGCTGAAATCAATCTTGAGGTAACACAATAATCGGTCAGTGCCTTCAAAGTAGTTAAACTACTATCCACATGGATAACGGAGGTATTATCCGGCCAAGTCCGTTCCCAGACTAGTTCCACTGCCATGAGTATCGGAAATACCTCAGCATTGAATCCAATGCACTCATCAAGTAGCCTATGGGTCAGTTTCATTGTCTCGCCTCTATATTCCAGTCATCCACAAATATTGTATGTCCAAGTAGACTGCCGAAGTCACCGTGGTCTAGTAGGTAGTGTGTTGGCTTATTAGAGCGAAAGGCCAGGGTTCAAACCCCAGGTCAGACATCACAAATGAAAATATAAAAAATATTTCTGCGACGACTTCCTCTCAGCAGATTTCTGGCAAAAACTCTGAGAGTCAAATAAAATTGCCATGAAAAGTCTCTCAAAAATCTGTCGTTCGGAGGCGACTTTAGAAACCTGTAGGTCCCACCACTCATGTAGAAAATTAACACACACAGCATGAGTGGGTTAGTGAGTGGTGTGAGAAACTAGATCCATAATCCTGACTAAAGGGTTGTAATGACCAATTATGTATTTATGTAAGTAGACTGCCTACGCCGTGGCACTGCTCTCGGTGTATGGAATAACCAGCGATGACAGCTTCTTAAAGTCTGTGAAATCTGAACTCAAGGTCTACATGACACTCCCCAGCCTATCATGTTCAAACTCCCCTATCCTAACAAATAAACAACAAAAAGTACTTAGAGACCACCAACCCCATCGAATGTTGTCCAAAATCATCCAATCCATCGATGTCTGAGGAGTAAATCTATTTAATAAATTCAACTTACATCTTCGGTTCTTAAATCTTGTTTCCAATGAAATGGTGCTGATTTTGAATCACGATATGTTGAACTAACCCCGCCAATATTCACTTTGGTATGGGTATCTAAAAATTCTTCGACCAATGGATCGAATGGTAGACCATAGAATTGTAATACTTCTTGGGCCATATCATATGGTTCCAAGGAGAGATCTTCGTATCTTAATGTTCTAGAAAAGAAAAGAGAAAAATTTGAATTTAAATTTGGAATCAGTAAAGTTTTGTGTTTGGCATGATATTCACCTAAATCTTGAGGGATATTTTTTTAAAAGGCTCTCCGCTGTTTTATAATCTGCAACCAGGTCTTCACATAATATTTGGGGATCTTCACAATCCGGATTACCACCACACCAGGTACGATGGCGTCGTGATTGCATAGTGCCCCGAGGATCACGCACTAATAGAATGATGTGTACATTTAGGCTGCAATTAAAAATAAAATAAAATTAAAATTTTTAAAAATTTCGATTTTCAAAAACGAATACGAAGAGGAAAGGAGGGCGGGACGTACAATTATTAATTACACAATGCCAGACATTGTTTTGTTCTAATTTTTCTTTGTAAGCCTTTGTCAGTTTTCTTTTTTATGTGTAGACCTCCTCATTCCCTTCCACAGCAGCATATTTTATTTTTATTTTCAAATTTTATTTCTTAATGATTAATTGATTTTGGAATGTTTGTGGTAATATTTAATGATTTTGTTGTTAAAATTACAAAAAAAAATGTAATGTTTTGCTGGTAATAAAATAGAAAATTTTTATGCGATTGTGGGCAGATGCTTACAACAGATCGACTTTTTATGGTTTTTTGTTTTTTTCAGTAATAAAATGTTTAAAATTTCCATGGTAATCCTCAACTGAAACAAAAGTAAATATTTTATTACAAAATTAATAAAAATTACATACGAGGTGTGTTCAAAAGTGCCTGCCCAAACACTTGAAATGTTGACAGTGGCAACAGCTCAGTGGGGCCGTAATAAACCCAAAAAAGTTCAAGGAAATAAGGACATTAGTGCTGAATAACAGATGAAACGTTAATAGAAATATTGTTGTTATTGTTGTAACGCCTCTGCTGTAGTAGAAAGTACTCCCCCTGTAGCATAAAAAACAAGATTTAGTCTGCCAGCTGACAGTCGAGCTCTCTTGTGGTGTATTTGTGCTCTGTGTTATTCTTCCGCCTACTTATCCTCCCTTCCTACCTACATACATAAATAATTGGTCATTACAACCCTTCAGTCAGGATTACCACCTAGTTACTCACACCACTTATGTTGTATGTGTTAATTTTACACATGAGTAGTGGGACCTACCTAAAGTCGACTCCGAACGTCTGATTTTTGAGAAACTTTTCATGGGAATTTTATTTTATTCACAGAATTTTTGCCAGAAATCTGCGGGGAGGAAGTCGCCGAAGAAGTATTTTTTGTATTTTGTCTTGATGTCTGGCCTGGGCCTCGAACCCTGGCTTTACGTCTAATAAGCCAACACACTACCTACTAGACTACGGCGACTTCATACCCTTCCTACCACCTCTCCTTTATTATCTTCTCTCCTTTAGGACGTATTACAATGGATCCTCTAACCTATACCTATCCCAGTTGACATCAGATAGTGGTTAGTTGAACTATAGGTTGGGGAGTGGTGTCCAGACGAAAGTTGAATAAGTTTTCTGTATCGTAAGGATGTTATACTTGCCAGACCAGGGTGGAGCATACACCCCAGAGTAACTGCTTCTCTCTATTGCTGGAGAGTGTTTGTTTACCACTCCATAGCTTCCTAATATTTGACAAAAATGTCATTCATATTCCCTCCTTACTTCTTTCCTTCATGCAGTAAAAAAGTGCCACACTGTGGACTTAGAATGTAGAGTCGTAACTTTCAATCATTTGAGAAATCTGCAAAGGCGGCGCGATAATTTGTTATTCTGACACTTATGTCGTCGACATCCACGCCTGATAAGTAAATGCAACAGTCATCAGCATACGGCACCATTGAGACAAGATATAAGATAGGTTCGAGGTCAAGATGTCATCATTCAGCTTAGACTGTATTAAATCCCTATCATCCAGATAAACCACAACTATCCGTTGTTGATTCAGGCATTTAATATGTGTGGGGTTATATTTATCAAAGTTACATACCCTTTAGTCAGGATTACGACCTAGCTTCTCACACCACTTATGTTGTGTGTGCTAATTTTATACATGAGTGGCGGGGGACCCACAATTTAAAGTCGACTCCGAACGACAGATTTTTGAGAAACTTTTTCATGGCAATTTTATTTACATTCAGAGTTTTTGCCAGAAATCTGCTGAGAGGAAGTCGCCGAAGAAATATTTTTTGTATTTTGTCTTGATGTCTGGCCTGGGGCTCGAACTCTGGCTTTACGTCTAATAAGCCAACACACTACCTACTAGACTACGGCGAGTATTTATTGGCTTACTCAGAAATATCTTGGACTTGTACAATAACAACTATGTTAACAAATAAACAGAGGAGACCTCTTTTGAGAATCTGAAAACCATTTGAAACAGATTAACTGTTAGGAATAACTGCTTTGAGTAACAGGGCTATGGCATAGCTGATGGCATAGCTGAGGGCGATTATGATATGAGAGAAATTATTTTTAAAAACTTGTTTAATAAAATATTAATTTCTGAAAAAAGAAGCATACTAATTTTATTTTAACGATCGAATTCAATCGTTAAATATTCGAATGCAGTACAGCGATATCAATTACGAATTCAATTCACTCGCACCAAGTGTATCGATTGCATAGCTTCACACTTAGCACGACTGATATTCATTTTCCAAAATGAAAACAAAAAATAAAAATAAAAATAAAAACAAAAACAAAAAAAGAGAAGAAAATGAATTGAAATGAAAATGAAATATTTTAAATAAATATGCCACAATCATGTAAACGTGACCGCATTTTGTTGTAACATTAATGAAGTGAAATTTTGTTGTTGTTTGAATACAAAAAGAAAATAGTTTTGTAAGTGAAATATGAAACCAACTAATGGAACTGAACTACTATTTTATTCTACCTGACAACTTACATACATCATATATACATATACATACAGGGTGCTGTAGTAAATAGGGAGTATAATTAATCAAGATTTTTATCAAATTTTTGGTATGCCCAGACATAGAGAAAATGTTTCATATTACAGGGGGGGTTTAGTTTCATAATAATCACTTGGGTTTATTACAATACGACGATGAAGATGATGATGATGACGATGATATCATTAACGATAATGACTAAAAAATATCCTGTGTTCTGTAATACAACCTGAGAGAATGTTTTGTTAATTACAGTGCATTGTATGGGGTTATTTATCAGTATCATTAGCTTACAAAAAAAGAAAAAAAACATTCAAATAATTTGGTTGTAAATGGACACCACAAACAGAGTGGTGAGTGGTATCTTGCAGTGATCTTAAAGGTATTATTTGTGCTGTAAACATTTTCCAAATGTCATGATCTACAAATCATGGCTGTAATGGCGCATGGCGACGCATTAAACTGCATTGCATTGTTGTTGTGAAGAAGAAAAGAACATATGATTTATGCAATACAGGTAGCGAAAATTAAAAGTACTTTGATATTCTTCAAACTCTTCTCAGTCTATACGTTTGAGTATAGTTTTATCAACACATTAACAAAAAAGGCGAGTTTGATGCATGGCCGGGCAACTAAAGCTACATGCCAAGTCTAGCATGGCCAACATGGAGCGAATGCCCAATCCGACAAAATTTTAAGTATTGTGTCCATGAATTAGATTGTTAGACTTTGACTTCAGGTCTGCAAAAATACAGCGTTTTTTTTTATCTACTGCATAAGGCTCTCTGTATGATGTTTTACTCTTATTAACTGTAGCTTGCTAATAAGCAACGACGATCCAACTTGATTTGGATGAAAGAATTAGAATGAATGTTGAAACAGCTTTTCAGATCTCGTTGCGGAATCCGGATGCGAATATGGTAATAAAGGGGCCAAATGACCAGAGGTACTCTACTTCGAGGTAATACCACAGTAGTTCTGGAGTGAACGCAAAGAGTCCCAAAGAGGAGGGAGATACTTAGTTGGTGAGGGCCCCATACAAGGGGGACAGTGACGACTTCCCGCATGGTGCTGTTGGGTACATTTGCTCGTCCTCAGCGGAAAAAAATAAGCAACGACGACAATGTTTTGCCAAAAAAGGGCCCTAACTGATGGGGAATAATGGCTGTAGTAGTATGACAACCAAATCCATATTTGATTCAAGTGAAGAGTCCAGAAGAGTCAAAGCTGAAAAACTGTAATAAAACCGATCGAATACACCAAATATAACGATTGTTTGTTTTTGATTCTATAAGTAGTATTGAGTGCTGGGCTTTGATCTCAGAACCCCGATGAAATGCTTTTTATATGATGTTCTACTCTCCTGTACTCCTCTTCATAGCTGCAGCAGGTAAGTATTCACATTCGTATTACAGAATATCCTCACACAATAGCCACACTAGGGTGGTTTTATCTCATATGGTAAAAAAAAAAAATTTTTTGTGGCACCCCCTAAAATGTTTCTTTCTGTCAGATTTTAGGATTGCCAAAGTTTAAGCGCAATTGGAAGATGTTAACACGTGCCACTGGGGTCTCAAAGTTTTGAAAATCTCGATTTTTTGGCAGTTTTGCGACTTCGGCGATCCATATCTCTGGAACGGCTAAAGATATTTGCCCGTGTCATACATCAAATTAAAGGCCATACTGTTTATAATATTTTATATTCTACACAATAAATTCGCAACTAGTACTGAAACCGAAAAAATAGAGCCAATGTCCCTAAAAACGTGACTAGATACTCCTGAAAAACATTTTAGGGGGTGCCCATCAAAAAAAACGGACATCGTTTTTTTAAAACCACCCTAAGCCACACATTACAAGAAGTATGTATGTATGGCTGGCTATATGGCTGCATAGCATATTACGCTCGTACATATGTACACTCAGCCACAAAAGTATACATACGGATAACAAATTTCAGAAATTTTTAAACTAATCCGTTTTCGTTGAAAATCTTTGTAATTGTCTGACATCTTTCTTCGATTTTAAGACGGTCTTGGTTAAAAACTTTCTGAAATTTTTTAACTTTTATGTACCTGATGTAACAAAAATCAGAAATTGTTTAACCAATCCGTTTTCGTTGAAAATATTCATAATTGTCTGACATCTTTCTTCGATTTTAAGACGGTCTTTCGCATCGGTTCAGAAATTTGTGAAATTTTTAAATCGGATGCATACCTTTGTGGGCCTGTGCAGGGCCACAATTCAGTTCAATTTCAGAAATATTTTAACCAATGCAAAAGACCGTCTTAACATCAAGGAAACTATAAAGATTTTCAACGAAAATGGATTGGGTAAAAAATTTCTGAAATTTTTTAACCGTATGTATAATTTAGTAACTGTGTGTATATTGATTCCAGATAAACCTACATCAAGCTAGTACTCAATTGGGAAATCTAGCTGTGGCTGGTAAGTACTCATAGCTTAGTACAAAATATCCTTACAGAATAGCCACAGATTACATAAAGTCTGTATGGCTGGCTATATGGTTGTATTGCATGTTACACTCGTAAATACATCCATTCCAGATAAACCTACATCAAGCCACAACTGAATTGGGAAACCTAGCTGCAACGGTTAAGAACTCGTAGCTTAGTACAGAATATCCTTACAGAATAGCCACAGATTACATTAAGTCTGCATAGCTCTACAGCTTTATTTATTGCATATTACGCACATACAATGATTCCAGATAAGTCTACATCAAGCCACAACTGAATTGGGAAACCCAGCTGCAGAGAGTAGGTATTCATAGCTTATTACAGAATATCTCCACACAATAGCCACGCATTGCAAGAAGTCTGTATGGCTAAATGGCTTTATTTATTGCATATTACACACATACAATGATTCCAGATAAGTCTACATCAAGCCACAACTAAATTGGGTAACCTAGCGTCAACAGTTAAGAACTCATAGCTTAGTACAGGATATCCTTACAGAATAGCCACAGATTACATGAAGTCTGTATATTACCCTCGTACATATATTGATTCCAGATAAACCTACATCCAGCCACTACTGAATTGGTAAACCAAGGTGCTGCTGGTAAGTACTCATAGCTTAGTACAGAATATCCTCACACAATAGCCACACATTAGAAGAAGACTTTATGAATTGTAAAACCTAGCTGCAGCAGATAAGTACTCATAGCTTAGTACAGAATATCCTCACACAATAGGCTCGCATTACAAGAAGTCTGTATGGCTGATTATATTGCTGTATTGCAGATTACGCTCGTACATATATTGAATCCAGATAACCTTACTAAATCGTATAAGCATTGGAAAACCTAGAAATCACAAATGTATACTTCACATCACCCTACCAAGCAGTATAAAATGTTGAAACCCTACTTTTATTCATCCTTTCAACGACGGGAAATGTTTCCTGCAATTCTTGCCAGGCTTTTTCATAAAACCTTTCCGTGACCTTTGACCTATAACATTTTATGGCAAAGTTTTAATAAAATTATAAAAAAAAAAAAAAAACAAAGTAATGAGTGAGTCATTCCAGTTGGAAATCAAAGTAATTTGAGTTTAAACGTTAAACAATAACTATTACAACAACAACATTCAACAGAACATTTTCTAATGTGACAACGACAACAAAACAGTATATACCAACCAACAGCAATACATACATGTATACATACCATGCAATATTATATTTAATAAATAATAAAAAACTTTAACAATAGAAAAGTTTTACTAACAAATGAATGAAGAACGAAAGAAGAAAAAACGATATTCAACATGCAATTTAGAATACATTACTCATGCACGTACATTAAGTCAGTCACACTGTCACTCACAACATCACTTGGATAGATGTATGACAGTGACACAATAACAAAACAATGGTTACAAAACTGTGGGACAGTGGACACTCCTTAGAAAGGATCAGTAATTAAATTCACATTCAAATTCAATGTTGTTTTGTTTCTATGGATAAAAGAAAAATTGTTTAAAGGAATAATTTTTCCTTTTAGTACCGTTTACGAGGTTTTACTGTATTTTTTTATAAAAAAACTTATTGCATCGTATGCATCGTTTTGATGCGTTTGAATTTTCATTATGAACACTTTTAATAAACATGCGACTGACGGCCATTCATCAACTTGTGTGGCATACATATTTTTTTTTTTGAAATGTTTAAAGAGTAATTCAAAATATATTAAAATAAAGAAGAAGAAAAATATAAACATTTATCTAATGGGGCCTATTCTTTAATAAACAATCATGAAGACAAAGTTCTTCGCTCTTTTATGAATTTTCAGAACGTTATTATTCCTTTGAGGACAGTCATGCAAACTAGAAATAAAGAATTTCCAGGCTGTAAGGGTCATAAAAACCCATTTGATGCTGATTTGAAAAAGTGTTCAAGAACTGTCTTCCAATACTCATATACCAGGCCTGGCAGCTGGCACCATTGCTGACAAAAGCGATGAGACTATTCTAATCATAAGTAATCCCGCTCTTCCCATAGCCATATACCGCACATAACAAGCCACCAAATAGAACTGCGGAAGAAGGCATTGAGACCATTCAATAAACCAAGTTCTCGATATAATTGCGATCCCGAAAAAGAAAAGATATCCGATAATTTTCACTCTAAGGGCCATTATTACAACCTGCCGTTAAACTCGGGTTTAGTTAAAGGTGACTTTTGCTAAAGGGAACTTTAAAGTCTCCTTTAACTTCTTTTCGTTATACAACCTGCTGATAAAATAAAGTTAACTTTTTCAAAAATATGGCAGTGGCGGAGCAATGTTGATAACACTGCTCAAATTAAGCAAGTTTTTTTTTAAACGCAGTGGCAACGACGGGCTTTTTTTTTTGTTGTATTTGCTCATTTTGTTTATATTTGAAGTTGCCATATTGAAAATAATAAATAGTACGGCAAGTTCTAACATAAACTTAACTTTAAAAGTTAAAGGTAGGATGATCCTCCATTTAGCTTAACGCTCACTTCTAGCTTATTGTCCACTTATAATAATGAAAAACAATGTATCTGGCGTTTAAAATCCTCCCTTTAGTTAACAGCAAGTTGTAATAATGCCCCTAAGTCTTTTCAAAACGTGTTATACAGTCAGCTGTCTAGTCTCATCAAGAGTTCTTTTTAGCAATCCCATGCGAGAACTGTAATAACTTCTACAAGTTCCCTCCTTGGCCACTGTATTCATGTGTAGGCAATAGTTATTGGAATAGCCTTCAAGAGGTTATATTCGTTTCACTTATATGCTCTCCAAGCTCTCCCATTTTTTACATTTGACTAGAATACATAATAGAATATAGGGACGCCAGCCGGTACTTACATATACTATATCGAGCTACCTACTCATTTCCATGAATTCGAAAGTATCTGGGAAGCCATATGTGATGTTAAACTGAACATATTAAACCCAGTAAATATACCAAATCGGTAGTCCTTTCATGGTAGGCATATTAGTCATGCTTTCCGGCGAATGATTCTCTGCAAGAGTTTATGGTAAGCTTCTGCAATAGTTGTGGGTTTGAGGACGACACTGTCTTTCACCTCATGTGTCAGTGCCTGGCACTTATTATAGAAATACGTAGTTTTTGACCTCTAACTTTCTGACATCTTGACCAAGATTTATTTTGAATTCGAACTGGCTTCCTTTATGGAATTTTTGATCGTCGAGTTGAATACACAGCCCTGCATGGGTTTTGCAAATAAGATGGCTCCAGGTGTTTCCGAAGGCATTTTGCGCGCTGAACACGAATCTGGATTCAAAAACTTTCCATCACGTCAGGTTTTCGAGAAAAAGGCCGAGGTTTTTAAAAATTAATCAGATTTCCTTGACCGCCATATTGGATCCGCCATTTTGAATTTTTTAAATCTGAATGAAGATCTGTAATCAGCGACCCCAAAAGCCCCTGAGTAACAATTTTCAAGTAAATCTGATTAATTTTTAAGGATCTCCGTAATGTGTTTCTTTTTCTCTTGCACCCTTTGACATAGACCCACCCGCCCTCCCCTACTTTAAGGGTGCATGCAAATAACTTGGCTTTGTGCTCATTTTAAAGAGCAAAGATTAATTGTCAATGGACGGTTCTAGCACGTCAGTGTTTAGCTCTACACTTTTTCAAAAATGGCCAAAAACGCTATTTTTAGGCGTTTCAACCCCCTTTTTTCTCGAAAACCTGACATTTTTGAACCCAGATGGTGTTCAGCGCGCAAAATGACTTCGGAAACACCTGGAGCCATCTTATTTGCACAAAAATTCCTAATTTGCAGGGCTGTGATATTGATCGTGTATCACAATGTGCCTAAATGCTAGCCTAACTGGGACGTATTCCTTAAAGAGGGTCCGCCACCTCCCCTTACCAAATTTTACCAAAATGAGAAACAAACCAAAAAAGTTTCTTGCGCCGTTCTGCAGGGTAATCAGGGGAGTATAAGAGAGAATTTCTGTTTAAATTCTAAAAAACATTCCAATTTTTTTTTTGTTAAATATTAAATGAGAAATATTAAATTTAAAATTTAAATTCTAAACAACAATTATTTACTAAAAACACAATAAATGTTTATATTAAACTGAAAATAATTAACAATTCAATTATTTGAGATTTTATTCTCTATTAAAAAAAATAATAAAAAAAAATACAAAACAATTATTGTGGCAAAATCAATTTGAATTTCATGGTCTGTGAACAAGTGTTACGCATTCATTGGATTGATGAGGGGAAAAAAAATTAATTTCAAAATATGACAGTAAGCAACAAAAGTTTTTTTACAATGACAAGATCACTCAAAATTTAAACCAATTTGTTGAGTTACAAACGTTTGGAAAAAAATTTATATTTCAACGTCAAAAACTTCAGATTAATTTATTTATTAAAAACTATAAAAAAAAGCAAATAAGGGCCATTATTACAACTTGCCGTTAACTAAAGGGAGGTTTTTAACGGGCAGATAAATTGTTTTTCATTATTATAAGTGGACAATAAGGTAGAAGCGAGCGTTAAGCTAAAGGCAGGATCGTCCTACCTTTAACTTTTTAAGTTAAGTTTATGTCTCAACTTGCCATATCATGTAACGGGTGATTTTTTAGCAATTATCTTTTTGGCAATACTGGTTTAAACAGCTCACGCACGTTTCGTGTTTTGTTTCACACTGTCAAACATCTTCAGTTTTGTCTATAATTTAACCATGAATCGTCTTACAAACGAACAACGCTTGCAAATCATTGAACTTTATTATCAAAATGCGTGCTCTGTTAAGAAAGTTCATTGCGCGCTTCTTCCATTTTATGGTCAGTTTAATCGACCCACTGAAGCGGCTATTCAGGCTATTGTGACTAAATTTCGCACCAAATTTACATTGTTTGACATTAAACCACCAACACGCTTACGTAGAGTACGAGCTGAAGAAAATATCGCAGCTGTATCGGCCGGCCAGTGTTAATGGTGATCATCAATTATCGATTCGTCGCCGTTCGCAGCAATTGGGCCTCTGTTGCTCAACAACGTGGAAAATTTTGCGGAAGGATTTAGGTGTGAAGCCAGCTGGTGCAAAAATTGAAGCCGAACGACCTACCGCAACGTAGAATTTTTGGTGAATGGGCTCTTGGAAAGTTGGCCGAAGATCCACTTCTTTATCGAAAAATTGTGTTCAACGACGAAGCTCATTTTTGGCTCAATCGATACGTAAATAAGCAGAATTGTCGATTTTGGTGTGAAGACCAGCCGGAAGCATTGCAAAAGCTACCAATGCATCCAGAAAAAGTCACAGTTTGGTGCGGTTTATGGGCTGGTGGCATCATTGGACCGTACTCCTTCAAAGATGCTGCGAATCGTAACGTAACTGTGAATGGTGAGCGCTACCGTGAGATGATATTCAACGTTTTTTTTGCCAAAAATGCAAGAGCTTGACTTGCATGACATGTGGTTTCAATAATACGGTGGCACATGCTACACAGCACGCGTAACAATGGACTTATTGAGAGGACCGGTCAATTGGCCGATTTAACGCCTTTAGACTATTTTTTGTGGGGCTTTGTTAAAGCTCATGTCTATACAGACAAGCCCGCTTCAATTGAGGCATTGGAAGACAACATTGAAGCATTTTTTCGTGAGATACCGGCCGAAATGTTGGAAAGAGTATGCCAAACTTGGACTAAGCGGATGGACCATTTGAGGCGCAGTCGCGGTCAACATTTGCATGAAATAATCTTCAAACATTAAATTATATGGACCGTACTACCGATTCAAATAAAGATTTCATGCATTTCTCTGAATTTTATGTGTTTTTCTTTTTGAAAAATTTTCCTATAGCTCTTAAAAAATCACCCATTATTATTTTCAATATGACAACTTCAAATATAAACAAATTGAGCAAATACAACAACAACAAAAAGAAGTTTGTCATTGCCACTGCGTTTAAAAAAAATTGTTTCAATGAGATAATGTAATCGACATTGCTCTGGCACTGCCCTATTTTTGAAAAAGTTAACTTTATTTTATCAGCAGGTTGTAATAACGAAAAGAAGTTAAAGGTGACTTTAAAGTTCCCTTTAGCTAAAGTTATCTTTTATTAAATCCAACTTTAACGGCAAGTTGTAATAATGGCTTTAAGTCTTTTAACTTTTTTAACTCACTGTAATCATTATACCTTATTAAATAATTTTGTTTTTCATACTAAAGTTTTTTATTGTTTCTTTTCATAATTTGTTAATTTAAATTGAATAATGTGATAACTTTAAATACAACTTTAAATACTAAACAATTAAAAAAAAAAAGTAATTTTTAATTAATTTTAACAAAATTTTATTTTTAAATCTTCTTGGCTCACTTTTTCATCCAGACGCGATTGATTATTAAAAAATTCATTCAACCTTTAATTTCAAAGTTAAAAGAATAGAAACAAATTTAAAGTATTAATTAATAATGCAAATTTTTTTTAATAATTAAAGAGTTTAAGAAATTATTGTTAACAAATCAGGAAGTGATTCAACGAAGTACAAGCATATAACAAGTGATATTTCAAAACTTTAATGTGATCATGTTAAACAAAGGTGCAGTTGATGATGTTATAAACACAATTAAAAAATAAAACCAAAAATGTATATAAAAATACGGGTTAAAGTCTAAAGTATTAAATTAAGGGTATGATGTGCTTTAAAACATAAAAAATTAACAAAAAAATTATTATAAAAATAAATTTTTATTTTAGATTAATAAACGTTCTCTAAACATTCCCTGGCATTAGTTTTAAACGGCATTATTATTTGAATCTATTGAATACCCATAATATTTCCAACTATGTACTCATAAATGTAATTTCATACCGCAAATTATCGTTAATCGAAATGGCTTGCATGCAAATTTAAAAATAAAGAAAAATGTAAGCCAATAAATACAGCTTATCAGCCGTAAATTGAAAAAATTTTGTTTCGAAATTGAAAAACGTGGAAAAAAAAATAAAAAAAAATAAAAAAAAAATATAAAAAAATAAAGAAAATAAAAAAAATTATAAAAAATAATTACAAAATAAGAAATAATTACAAAAACTAATAAACCATTAAAAATATTAAATAATTAAAAAATAATAAATAATTAAAAAATTAAACAATAAAATAAATTAAAAATTAAAAAATATTTCGGTTTTCGAAAACCTTTGTTTCCAAATTGTCGATAGATGGCGCTAAAATGTAATATCTCTTGTAGTATTAACGGCATCAGGCCGCTCTATAGCTTGTCTGAAAGGTGGTACTGTAACATTTTCACGCCGGCGCTTTAATTCATTTTTGTCGCCTACTGGCGCCTGTTATATTTCTAGACATTATTAATTATAATCACCCTTATTCTGGTTGTCGTCGTCGACGCAAGTCGACGTCGTCTTGACAATTTAAAACTTGACAATTTAAAATTGGTATTCTATTTGTCGTTATTGACAGTTATCGATGACTGTCGACACACATTTGGTATTCTGTAAGTCAATACTTAGTCGATATTGTGTTGTGTCGACTCTGATTTTGTCGACGTCATTTTTGGTAACGACAAGCATTAAAAAATTAACTCTTGTGGTGAATTTTTATTGTCTTACGTTTTTCTTCCTTAGTACAATAGCGATATGGATCGCTTTGATATCCATAAATACAGTTACACGTCGCCAAATGATTTCTAACAAAACATTCGGCATTCTGCCCACAGGTACCAGGAAATGGGTTTTTACACTTATCATTAACACATGCCCTGTTCGACGGGCAGTCGGAATCAAACATTCCGGTCGACAACCTTCATAAGGATTGCCAAATTAATCAGGTAAACATTTACAAGACGCAACGCCATTTTGTTGGCGGCATTGAGCATAGGGTCCATAAGGCGTTGGATTGTAAGGGTCGACAACTTCAGGTGGATTTTGTTGCATGGGAGAGCATAGCACAAATGGATTACCAGTATAGCCAGACTCACAATAACACATTGGAGTGTGGCTATTAACACAACAAACTGCACTTTGGCCACAAAGTTCTGAGCAGGGATCCTTACACTTCTGGTTAATAAAAGTTTGTTGCGAGGGACATTCGGAGTTTGTAACGCATTCAGGGCGGCAATTAGGTGGTTGTCCTATATACTCTGGTAAGCAAGTACATGAAGATGTTGTCCCTATATCCTTACAGATGCTATTTGGACCACACGGTGAAGGTTGACAAGGATTCGAAGCAACAACATCCTTTTGAGTTTCAACTACAGATATTAAAAATCGTATTAATAGCTAAGTTTTCTCAGCAATTGTAATCCTATCAAACTTACTCATTCTTTAGCACTGAACAAATGGATTTCCTGTATAGTCTTGAATACAAGTACAGAACGGACTGTGGTTTACAACATTGCAAAGCGCAAAACGGCCACATATTCGTGGACATGGATCAATATATCGCTGATTTTGACAGGCCTGATGATAAAAAACTTTTTTTTCTAAATAAATGAATCGGCTGACTTAAATATTAGAGATGTGTGTTTTGTGTTATTACAATTTTCGATAAACAGTCGACGTCGACACAGTACTGTTACAGAATACCAAAACAGTGTCGACGTGATGTCGGCGACGATAGAAAACGATGTCGACTCAAAAACGACGACGACGACGACAACCAGAATAAGGGTGAATAGTTATTAAAAATAAATGCTTTTAAGAGAACGTCACTCTCAGGTACATATTTTTATCGACAGTCGAAGTGTTAAAGATCTAAATATTTGGTATTACGTATCGTCTAATAGCACGATCAGTTGCAGTCTAGTGCGGCCCACCGGTGGTACGCGCCGGCGTAAACGTGTTAAGCTTTCCATTATTAAAATCATAATATTCCGTTAAAAGTTGTTCGAAACATTACCTTTTTATTTTGCTTTGCTATTCTTTTAATAAAAAAATGTTACTAAGCTTACTAAAGACAAAAATCGAAGAACCTCTCCCAAGCAGTAGAAAAGTACTCATGGACGCTAAGAATAATATCTGGGCTGCCATTTTGTAAACTCTAACTAGAGCTAAAAAATAACTACTATTTCAGAGAACTGTAGTGATATAAGCTTACTGCATGGTAAAGGGTGTTTTTTATAGAGGTATAGAACTTTAAGTTGCAATAAAACAACGATGGATTATTCGATTGACATGAATTTTATTTATCCGAAAGATAATCTTGTGGCATTACATTTTAAATATGATTTCTGGCATATGACCGCCACGGCTGGCGCTGATATAGTCCAATCTGGACGTCCAATTTTCGACGACTTTTTCCAACATTTGTTGCCGTATATCGGCAATAATACGGTGAATGTTGTCTTCCAAATGGTCAAGCGTTTGTGGCTTTACCGCATAGCCCCACAGAAAGTAGTCTAGCGGTGTTAAATCACAAGATCTTGGAGGCCAATTCACAGGTCCAAAACGTGAAATTAGGCGGTCACCAAAAGTGTCTTTCAATAAATCTATTGTGGCACGAGCTGTGTGACATGTTGCGCCGTCTTGTTGAAACCACATCTCCTGGACATCATGGTTATTCAATTCAGGAATGAAAAAGTTAGTAATCATGGCTCTATACCGATCACCATTGACTGTAACGTTCTGGCCACCATTGTTTTTGTAAAAGTACGTTTTTGAAAAGTCCAATTCCTGTGCTCGATGGCGGATGGACTCATTCGGGTCTTCCTCAATGCTACGCTCTACAGCAGCAATAGCTTCTTCTGTACGCACCGTACAGCGTCTCTGGGGATGCGAGTTATCAATAAGAGTAAACGTGGTGCGAAAACGTTCCATGGTTAATCGAATTAACTGCTCTGATGGACGATTTTGTCGACGATAAAATGGACGTAGTGCGCGATACGTTTTCCGCACAGAACCATTATTTTCGAAATAAAATTGCACTATTTGCAAACGTTGTTCAGGCGTGAGTCTATTCATGATGAATTGCCAAACCAAACTGAGAATAAATCACTTGACAGCTGTTAAATCGGTCGCCATCTTGAAAAGTAATGCCAACTTAAATTTCTATACCTCTATAAAAAAAACACCCTTTAAAAGGTGGAAGGAATTGTTGCCATAAATCTCCAGGCAGTGAAACCCAGAATGATTTTCAACGTCGAGCAAAGCAAGGTTCAGACAAAAAATAAAGCTACTATACAGCAGGAAGATTTTTAATTTCGTTGGGTAATCAGTGCCATATTGGATGGACTTATAGACTAATTTCCGACCTACAAGTATGAAAAATATAAGAAACTCCAAACTACATAACTCAGGTACTAAACGGCCGTGGATATTACCGAAAGTATCAATATGGCATGGACAGATATTACTGCATTTATAAGGAAGAACTTGTGCTATATGCCAGCTGCTTTTGCTGAACTGGGTAATAAGCGTTTGTGACCCAACAATCATGCTGAATATAACGTACGGCGAAGATAATTGGAACGCAGTAAGAAGATTTATGATAAATGAAAAATAGAGCCTGAACGCAGATTAGCTTAGGCGGATTCGTAACTAGTGCCAAAAAGGAGTAATGTAAACATGGTTTTGAGGTGGCATACTTCCCGGCCAGAAGACAAGTAAAGCTTTTAGGTAAGATTAAGAACAGGCTACTGAAAAAATTTGTGGTTTTACGGAGGCGACTCCGCTCGTTTTCGATCTAAAAAATATTTATGTTAAACGTGTTGAGAAATCTTAAAAAAAAAATAAGAAAGAACGACACATAGGGTAAATGCACCTAATGTCGGCATGTACCAGTAGTCGGCAGTTTTTGTAAAAAAAATGCAAATAAATAAGAAAAGCGACCATTATTTACCAAAGTTAAAACTGATTTTGGTAGAAAAAATAGTTTTCTTTTCTTATGAAATGAGTAAATTTGAGTGCGATGAATTATTTGTCAATTTTTGTTCTAATTCAGTGATGGATTTTCAACAAGTGCAGTAGTGCCAGTTTAAAAAAAAAATGTTAGTTTAGGTGCCCCCTTAAACAAGTAGTTATTTACATTAAGTTAAGTGTTTTTGAAGAAAGTAAGTGTTTTATTGAAAGAAAAGAGTTAAAATATTAAATTAAAAGTAAAAAATTAACGAAATTAATATTTTTTTATAATTTTTATTGCTGCCGGCATTAAGAACAAAAAATTATATGATTTCCGGCAGGGGGGTGCCGACTACTGGAAATTGGGTTTTTTCTTAGATTAAGTTCAAATTTTATAAAATGGTTCAGAAATCATCGCTCTTGCTGTTTCTTAAAAGAAAAATGAATAAAAACTTGATTTACCCAGCAGTCGCCATAGTTTATATTGAATACACTGAGACCTGCCGAGAATAGGACATAAGTGATCTAAAGTCGGCGATCTTACATTTATATAACTAGAAATGCTACAACAGGACGAAAATTCGTGGTTCAGTAGGCATAATAGGCTGTTCTTGGAATTTCCGGCAATATAAATTCATTAATATGTCCACCAACGGAAAAAGGCTCATACACCAATACTTCCAAGAGTCCTTAAAATGTGGTTTAATGGAAGTAAGAAATGGCACATGTACAATATTGAGTGCAAGCAAAAAATATGGCGTCCCGCGTACCGCCATATAGAGCAGAATCCATGGCCGTGTTTCTGATGATGCCAGAAAAATGGGTCCACAATCTTGACTGAATCAGAAGAGGAAAGTCTTGAGAAATGGTGGACCTAGCAAAGTCTGGATTCCCATTAAAAGCTGAAGACTTGATAAATATAGTTTAAGCGATAATAGTAGATGCTCAAAGACCCACACCGTTTCTAAATGATCGCCCAGGAAGAAAGTGGTAGCGATATGGGATTTTTAAAGCGACATCCCAGTCTAAGCCTTAGAGAAGCGGAAGGTATGAGTAAAGGACGAGCGATGATAACGGAAGAATACATTAAAAAATAGTTCAATGGATTAAAAACCTTCCTGACAGAGCAAACGCTTTTGACATTTTAAATGATCCAGCGCGAATATTTAACGGAGATTTAACCAGCGTTAGTTTATTCCCTGAAACCGGAAAAGTCCTGGAACCCCAAAAGGATATAGAAATGTGTACAGTATCCAAAGGGAAATGAAAAGAAAAAAATAACAGTGCTGCTGGTTTTCTCAGCAAATGGTCAGATAGTGGACCCAATGGTTGTCTTTCCATATGTGCGACCAGCTAAAGATGTAGTAAATATTTTGCGTGCCCTTCTTCCTAACACCACCCATATTATGCAGCCTGCGGATGTTAGCGTGTTTAAGCCAGTTAGAATAGAATGGAAGAAAACCGTAAGGGAGTGGCAGTTAAAGCCTTACAATAATAACAAAGTAGTTTCAAAGTCTATATTTTGCCCACTACTTTATATGGTCCTTTCTAATATACATAGATTTGGAAGCACAATTAAAAATGGGTTTAGAAAATATGGTTTATATACTCTAAATCCTGAAAACGTTGACTACACCAAATGTGTTCAAAACCATTCGGAAACATTGGCCATTGAACACAATTGAATTGATTACATATTTAATTTTAAAGTTTTTTGTAATAGTAAATAATTAGTTTTTATAAGATACAGTGGCGACATCTCAAATAGCACGTTTCATAAATGGAGAAATTAGTGATAATTTTCCTTCAATTGCTGCGAAAAAGTTAAAAACTTTTATTATATTTAAACCACCTATATTGTTGTTAATTAATTAATAATGATTCTATTTTTATTTTTTTGTTGATATATTTTTTACATAATTTTTTAACAAAAAAAAAAGTTTTTTTTTTGACGACAAATTCAATAGCACACATGAGAATCCAACCAAAATTCATTTAAAACTTAAGATTAATTCAAAATTTTTATTATGTTAAATAAATTTAAATTTGTTAATACTATCAGTACTTTGTAGGAAACCCGTTATTTTTAACAACGGCTGTGCATCGACGATGCATTGACTGAATCAGCGATTGGCATCTGTCTAGAGGGATGGAATACCATGCTTTTTGAATTTCAGTCCATAAAATATTCAAATTTGTAGCATTAGAACGATCTATTCTCTGTTCAACATCGTGCCATAGATTCTCAATCGGATTTAAATCCGGAGATTGAGCTGGCCAAGGTACTACATCAATTTTATTATCAGAAAACCATTTTTTAACGGACTTAGCCGTGTGTTTAGGATCATTATCCTGTACAAGCTTCCACTTTAGAGGCATTTCTTCCTCAACGTATGGCAACATTATATTTATTAAAATGTTTTTGTAAGCTACTTGGTCCATTATACCCTCTATTCGTGTTATAGGACCCACACCGTACCATGAGAAGCTTCCCCAAACAAGCACGCTTCCACCCCCGTGTTTAATGGTTTTTGTTGTGTACCTTGGATCAAATTCTGTGTTTATATTTCGCCTTACGTATGACCTTCCATCCGAACCAAAGCGGTTAAACTTAGGTTCGTCCGTGAAAAGTACATTATTCCAGTAAGAAAGTGGTTTTTCTAAATGGGCCTTGGCAAAATTAACTCGGTTTATTCGATTTTTTTTTTGGACACATGTGGTTTACGCCTGGCAATGCGCCCAAACAAGTTACTTTCTCGTAATCTGTTTTTTATTGTACTTGTGGATATGTTTAGTCCCAACTGTTCTGGAATTTTTTCCCGTATACTTGGTGCAGTTAAAAAAGGATCACTTTTGCTCATTTTAACTATTAATTTATCTGTCCTTTGAGACGTTATTCTGGATCTTTTTCGTGTGATGCTTTCAAAAGATTGAGTTTTTTCATATTGTTTGATTGCGTTGTACACTTTTTTTCTCGAACAATCCAGTTTCTGTGATATTTCGGTAAATGTCAGGCCGACCTTGCGGTATTGAAGGACAAATCTTCGAAAGCTTGGATTAGCGTGTTGGCCACGCCCCATTCTATGATAATAGTAATACTTTATATTTTAAATAATAAATTAGATAATAATTATCAACTTTATACCTTTTTTTTCTTAATCAAAATATAATTTTTTTTAAATATCTTAAGACGTGTGCTATTTAAAATATCTGCGAATATAGCGAGAAAGAAACAATAACTTTCAGTTTCTAAAAATACGCTTCTTTTTTTGCCAAATTTTTTTTTTACAAATTAACAACAACATGTTATTAAACAAATAACTGTAAAAAGAATTTAAATAATTGAAGAAATAAAAGAGAAAAAATATGTATGAAAATTTTTACACTAAACGTGCTATTTGAAATGTCGCCACTGTATGAAGAGATCTCATAATTAAACATTTAATAAGTAACTTTTATTTTATTTTAAATAAAAATAATTTGAATTTCTATATGACGTTATCTTTTCTTTAACTAAAATTTTAATGCCGACAATAGGATAATTTTTTGCCGAACTTAGGAACACATGTGCCGAGCACTGGAAAAATCGATGATTTACACAAAATATGGAAATTACTTATAAATTGCAATTTTAATGTTCAAAGTTGGTAACTGGATCTAAAACTAAACTAATCACCGAATTGTAATAACTAAACATCATCTCAACAATACTTTCCCACTTCTAATCAGACCAGTTTGAAAAAGAAAAAAAAAGAAAACTGCCGACTACTGGTACATTTACCCTATTAATAATAAATTTCGCTTACGCTTTAATTTATTTAAATTTAAGATAGGAAGTGATAAAAATAAAATTCTATACTATTACCCAAAAACGAAGAAATCGTCAGCACATACACTTAATTTCTAAAAATAATTATTATTTAGAAATAAAAATAATTTGCATGTTAAGTTTTAGTACATGGATTATTATAATGACGCACATTAATTTGTTTAATTTTTTTTTTTTTTTTTCATAAATATTAACCACCACAAACCCCTTATGATGAGTGTATTCTCAAAGTTGATAAAAAACGATACAGTGGCACAAAAGCAAGAAAAGAAAAAAATTATTTATCGCTTAAAAAAAGCAAGAAAAAGAAAAAAAACTAATTATCGCAATAAAAAAGTATAATATATACATATATACAGCTGTGTTCAAAATAATAGGAGTGCTGCCATGTAATATTTTCAAAGTTAAAATTTTTTATTCTACCAATTTGCAAAACATGATATATTTTAATGGTAGTTACAACGATATGTAGAAATATAATAGCACATAATTTAAAGAAGATAGTGAAAAATAAGTACGGAAAAATGTAGTTAAAACTTTTTCTACAGTGATTAACATAAATTTTTGTAATAGTGGGACGAGAAAAGCACTGTCCTGAAGAAAAGTGAAAACTAATTAAAATTCTTCGAAATAAAGGCAAAACTTACAAAGAAACTAAGGAAATCTTAAGTTACTCCGATCAAATGATCGCAAATGAATTAAAATATAAAAAAAGACCGAAACGCGTGTGCGCAAGGCCTAAACATCTACTGTCGATGACCGCCGAATTGCAAAATAAATCCTTCAGCGTCTTCAAATAAAATTCAAAAGGATCTGAATCTTGCCGTAAGTGTCCCTACTATTCGTAGGCGTCTGATGGACAACAATTTATTCGCAAGAAGTTCACAAAAGGTGCCATTGTTGACATACAAAACAGGCAGCAGCACGCTTAAAGTTTGCCCAAGAACATATCAAATATCCGAAAGAAAAATGGAGAAACATACTGTGGACTGACGAAGGCAAAATTGTTTTATTTGGTGGCATTGGGTCTAGACAGCATGTTAGACGTCCGCCCAACACCAAATATAAAGCTCAGTATACACAAAAGACAATTAAACATGGTGGTGCAAAACTAATGATATGGGAAGCTTTTCATATGATGGTTTAGACCAAATACAACGAATTAGAGACATAATGGATAGGAACGTCTATGTCAGCATTTTGAGAGAAGTGATGTTACCATATTCCATGCCTCTAAAATGGATATTCCAACAAGACAATGACCCGAAACACACCAGTAAATTAGCAAATGAGTGGTTTCCGGTTAATGGGGTAAAGGTTATGGCGTGGCCAGCTCAGTCTCCAGATCTTAATCCCATAGAACATCTATGAGGGATGTTAAAAAACATGTTGCCGAGAGAAAACCGTCAAATGCAACTGGGTTGTGGTCTGTAGTGCAAGATGGGTGGAATAAAATTCCACTAAAACAATGTCAGGATTTAGTTGACTCCATGCCTCGTAGATGTGCTGTTGTAATAAAAAGTAAAGGCTATTCTACCAAATACTAATCGTATTTAAAGTTTCTGATTATAGTCATAAGCATTTTTAACTTTTTTAATAGTAAATTTTTATGAAAACTGAAATACTGCTATTATTTTGAACAGCACTTTTTAAGATATTTTTTTTTTAAACTTCCTGTTACTTACTTGTTGAAAGCTTTATTTAATTAATGAATAACTTAAATAATTTAGTATTGAATCAACATTACATTACACCAAAAAACTGAATTAAACCATGTTTTTTATTTGTTAAAATTTAAGCTTTTGTTTTTCAATGGGCTCACTCCTATTTTTATGAACACAACTGTATGTATGTATATATAATATATAAAACAAATTAATTACAAAATTAAAAAAAAAATAAAAAGTAAATTACGAAATAAAAACTTCCTATATTTGCTCCACCGTTTTGTAAAGCATCTTGATTTATAGCCCCAAAACAAAAAAAATGAGAAACTGTCGTAGTGTGTTGTTAAAACATGAGTGGGTGTTTTTGACATACTCTAGTCTGTGTTCCACCTTCAGATTTTAGCAAAAAAAAAAAAGAAAAATTCACCTCATTTTTAAATGACATTTTAGGATTTTAATTAATACATACATATGTACACGTTCAAACACACGCACACACGCATACACGCGCAAATTAAACAAACATGACTGCGTAAAAAAAGAAACATTAAACGCATGATTAGTTAAGTAAATAAATAAAGAAACAAAAAAATATACATTCTCACCACTGTCAAAAATATTTAAGCAAACACACGCATATGTACATACATATGTGTGTTATATTAAAATACAAATAATCAAGTAGCAAAACTGTGCATATTTAATCACAGTTTTAAATTTCATTCATTAAACCTCTCTGCCACTCTCGCTGCCAGGCATCATGTTCTCTCTTGCCTCTCACACTCCTTTTTTAATAACGAACATGAAATATATGTTAATCAAATACCAAAAACAAAAAAAAAAACAAAAAAAGCAAGACGACGATAATAATAATAATGATGATTATGATGTTTATTGCTGCTATTTTATAAATCTTATAATAACAACGAACAGCTAAAGTTAGAAGAATATAAACAAACAATAATGACAACAACAAAATACTCGCATGTTTAATTACATCATACAAAACAAAACACAGTTGTGGTATGCGAAAACAATTGTTACGACACATACATACGAGTATAATCGTTTTCAGGGAAAAAATTCTTTCGTGTATGCAGAGATTTTCAAACACTTTGTGGTTTAGCTGACCACACGATATTGTCCTCTGTAATGATTCTATCTCTCTCTTTCTCTCTCTCAGCCTCTGTGAATTTCTTTGTTTTTTTGATTCTTTTACTACAGCGGAATAATAAATCAAAAGGCGCTCTGTTTACGAACAATAGCATGAAGAGAGTGGGTGTGATCATCTTAATTTATCATGCAGAGTTGTATTGAGAATAGGCTAATAAAATAAAAAACGCGCGTAAAATTAAGTACAAAAATATTAAATGACAGAAAATATAAATAATTAAACGCAATTGATAATTAAAATACAGAAAATATGTAAATTGCTAAGCTATGGACATAAAAATTGGAATTTTTGAATTGAATAACGCAAAAAAGTTCTCATGGATTAGCTACTAATCTATGGATCTCTGTTTGATTGGCTGAAAATTCGTCACCAGCAACCTTCTATCAGCAATAAAAGTGAAATTGAGTTCTTTAGGAACAAAGTCGATCTAGAAGTACTAATAGTGGGACCTAAAAGCTCTGGAAACTTAGTAATGAGCTTCCAGAAATCTACTTTATTGGTGAATCAATCAAGCCACACAACGATAGCAATTCACCAAAAAAAAAGTGGGCTCCAACTTAGGCTCGGCACTGGAAATAATTTTGGGCCTCTTTCCGCTTGACCTTTTCTGTAGGGGAGTGGCTGCTAAAATAAGTAAACGTCTCTGGGCGACTGGACAGTGGCATGACTCGGACATAGGCCACGCAAGGATCCTGAGGGAAGTTGGAGCTGTCGGGAGCAGTGACTACATGACACCGAGGTACGACTTCACGAAGAGATTCAGGACATCGGTTCCGGACAACGGGGCCTGGAAGGGTAGTGTGACCCACCTGTTTAGAGACTCCGCACAAATCTACACCGATGGCTCTAAGCTGAACGGAGCGGTTGGTAGTGGAATTTTTTCGGAATCGGTTGGAATAGCTCAGTCTATAAGACTACCAGACCACTGCAGTGTCTTTCAGGCGGAGGTGGTGGCCATACAGGCTGCGGCGAGTATTATTGGGGATGGAAGGGTCTCCCAGCGGAACGTTACCACACTTTCTGATAGCCAGGCGGCTATCAGGGCTTTGAGTTCTAACGTGATGAACTCCAAGACGGTGTACGGCTGTCGCAGATATCTCGACGAGATAGCGGAACGATATGACATCCATATCGTATGGGTACCGGGACACAGTGGTATTCCGGGCAACTGTAGAGCTTATGAACTTGCCAGGCGGGGCACGACCAACGAGCTCACGGCTGAGTTCTCGAATCTGGGCATACCAATGAGGACCTGCAAGCTCATAATTGATAATGCGATCGTCGATTCCGTCAACGACAGGTGGGCGGCCTCGGACACGGGTAGAACGGCTCGTAAAATCTGACCAAGGCTGGATGAGGGGCGCACAATGAGTCTACTTAAACTCCAAAGAGGCGCGCTCAGTGTAGTTGTCGGTGTCATTACGGGGCATTGCATTATGGGTACGCATGCGAGGCGCTTTGGACTTGGACACCTTGCTAACGACTTCTGTAGAAGCTGCAGAGATGAGGAAGAAGAGGAGACTGTCCCTCATCTGCTGGGTACATGCCCGGCTCTATGCCAAAGGAGAAGGAAGTACTTGGATACTTACTACATGGATGATCTGGAGGAACTGTCAGGGATTGACATTGGCAGCCTAAATCGCTTCATCAGGAGCTCCGAATGGTTTCGAGACTAGTGGACAACGGATGACTGTGGTAGCACAATGGGCCCAATGCGGCCTAAGTGCGTCCATCACAAAGAAAAATTTTTCTTGGATGAGCACCCACCTCTACCTACCTACCTACCTAGGCTCATTTATTGGAAGCATTGTGCTACCATATTCCATTTAATTAAAAAGGTGTTGATGCACACCATTAGAAGAGCCACTCACGATTGTTTTATACATATATCAGGCGATGTTCTTCATCTGGCAGGATTGTCTAAAATAAGATTTGCAGCATTCTCGCATGCGTTCACTCGTCTACTCTGAGTTGCAACTTCTGAAGAAAAAATGCTAGGAGCGCTTAACCGAAGAGTATGCCTGCGCATTAGAAAATATTCCGTGTACACAGAGAACGCGTATTTAGATGTTTAATAGAGAGAGAGAGAGAGAGCGAGAGAGAGAGAGAGAGAGTGCGAGAGAGAGAGAGCGAGAGGGAGAGCGAGAGAGACAGAGCGAGAGAGAGAGAGCGAGAGAGACAGAGCGAGAGAGAGCGAGAGAGAGAGCGAGAGAGGGAGCGAGAGAGAGAGAGAGCGAGAGAGAGAGAGAAATAAGCTGTTTAGTCTTCTCTTAGTAAAGATTCAACTAGCTTAACCGACCTCCTCACTTCTCCCCAGGTGGCAGAATAAATGCCAGGCGATTTTCTCTCAGTTGCAGCTTTTGAATAAAATAAGCCAGGAGCGTTTAGCTGAAAAACAGGCCTTCGCATTACAAAATATCCAAGTCAAGACAGAGAAAGCATATTTAAATGTGAAATAGAGAGACAAATGAGCTCTTTAGTCTTCTCTGGGTTAAGATTCAGCCAGCTTCAGTATTTCCTAGCTAATCCTGGCCTTCGCCCGCAACACCAAGTATATCCCTATATCCAGGCATTCAAATAATGGGAGATCTTCGAATAATAAGTCATTTTCCAGATTAATAGGCAACATTCATGAACAAGCTTGAACGACGAAAAGACATTAGAAAGGGATTTTACGAATTTACCTTGCTTAAGGCCAGATACCAACACATTTTTGACTATTTTATCGCATACATTTCTGAGAATATGAAAACACTGACGAAAATTCGTTTTTTGTTTAAAGAAAAGTGCTTGTTTTTGCTTAATTCTTAGACCACTTAGGCTACGCTTGTAGTGTACATTGTGTTTAAAGTAGAACAAAAATAAACGTATGTAAACAAATGTGGCTTAAGAAGCAAACAATAAAGAGAGGGAGGCAAAGACTAGAGATGCTTTAAAATTGGCACAAAACCTCGGTTCAGGCTAAATAACAAGTGCGTTGAGGATGGTTGTTGACACAGCTATTACAATCTCTCTCTCTCTCTCTCGCTCTCTCTACAAAAGCATCGTTGCAATAAAGCGTAGTAATTATAAAAGCAAATTTATGTAAATAAGTCTTTAAAAAAAGTTTTCACTCTTTTATTGTGCTGGTTTTAGGTTTTATGGCGGTTACGGCATGGTAAACCAACGCATGCATATGAGTTTTTAAGATTAGAGCCTCTTAAAATTGTCTTTTTCTCATTAAAATGGAAAGTAAAACCAAAAATAAACAGAAAAAGAAGAGAAAAAAAAACATTTTAAGTGTGTAATTGACTTGATTTTTAATGGCATGATTAAAATAATGGTAACGTGCGTATGAAGTATTAACGTTATTGTAGGGAATTAAAGACATTTCAAAATATTCAGACTTTTTTGTATAACAAGGTTAAGACATTTGAATTCATTCGAACAAAATTTAGAGCTTGAAAACTTCAACTTTATATAAAACTTTAAGAGTTTACTGATGGTAAAGGAAAAAACAATGTAATAAATATAAAAAGATATATTTTTTTAAGTTTGAAAGACAATAACAAGATAAAGGGTGTTTTTTATAGAGGTATAGAACTTTAAGTTGCAATAAAACAACGATGGATTATTCGATTGACATGAATTTTATTTATCCGAAAGATAATCTTGTGGCATTACATTTTAAATATGATTTCTGGCATATGACCGCCACGGCTGGCGCGGATGTGGTCCAATCTGGACGTCCAATTTTAGATGACTTTTTCTAACATTTGTGGTCGTATATCGGCAATAATACGGCGAATGTTGTCTTCCAAATGGTCAAGCGTTTGTGGCTTTACCGCATAGACCGATGACTTTACATAGCCCCACAGAAAGTAGTCTAGCGGTGTTAAATCACAAGATCTTGGAGGCCAATTCACAGGTCCAAAACGTGAAATTAGGCGGTCACCAAACGTGTCTTTCAATAAATCTATTGTAGCATGAGCTGTGTGACATGTTGCGCCGTCTTGTTGAAACCACATCTCCTGGACATCATGGTTATTCAATTCAGGAATGAAAAAGTTTGTAATCATGGCTCTATACCGATCACCATTGACTTTAACGTTTTGGCCACCATCGTTTTTGAAAAAGTACGGACCAATGATTAAACCAGCCCATAAAGCGCACCAAACAGTCAGTTTTTCTGGATGTAACGGTGTTTCCACATACACTTGAGGATTACCTTCACTCCAAATGCGGCAGTTTTGTTTGTTGACGTAGCCATTCAACCAGAAGTGCGCTTCATCGCTAAACAAAATTCGCTTATGAAAATCGGGAACAACGGTAATCTCGTTTTGGGCCCATTCGACGAATCTACGCCTTACTTGATGATCGTTTGGCTTCAAATCTTGCACGAGTTGGATTTTGTATGCACGCAAACCAAGATCCTTCCGCAAAATCTTCCATAAAGTGGATGGACACAGATCCAATTCCTGTGCTCGATGGCGGATGGACTCATTCGGGTCTTCCTCAATGCTACGCTCTACAGCAGCAATAGCTTCTTCTGTACGCACCGTACAGCGTCTCTGGGGATGCGAGTTATCAATAAGAGTAAACGTGGTGCGAAAACGTTCCATGGTTAATCGAATTAGCTGCTCTGATGGACGATTTTGTCGACGATAAAAAGGACGTAGTGCGCGATACGTTTTCCGCACAGAACCATTATTTTCGAAATAAAATTGCACTATTTGCAAGCGTTGTTCAGGCGTGAGTCTATTCATGATGAATGGCCAAACCAAACTGAGAATAAATCACTTGACAGCTGTCAAATCAGTCGCCATCTTGAAAAGTAATGCCAACTTAAAGTTCTATACCTCTATAAAAAACACCCTTTACATACATATGCACTTACCCGTACACAGATTTTCAAGTAGCTAAAGATAAACCATTTTTAACTTTAAAAACTTTCATATAAGCAATGTTCTCATGTAAGAAATGTGTTTTTCAACATTGACAACAAACGAAAAAAAGTCAAAAAGGAATCCAGGCGTCTGGAAATGTAGTTAGGGATTATAGTTTCCATATTGTAACAGAGTTAATCACGAGAAAGGTGAGAGCATTGTGCCTAACAGACCAATTGTGGAAAATGTCAAGAAATTAATGAAAATTAACGAACCTAACCATCATGTAATCACTGTTTTAAAAGCCCAAAAACTAAAAAATTCACAAAAACACACCTGAGTAAGGTGAATATCGAAAGCAATTTAATGTAGAGATTCTACACAAATTAACTCCAAAAACCCCGTGAACTAATGTTACGATCAACCAAATTGATTCATTTCTAAAGAGAACGGTACCTGGTAACAAGATGTGGGGGAAAGACTTGGCTAAAGCTGGCTTGCTGTGTTGTTTTGACTACAAATACGACTTGACTACAATACGAGAAATTCAGGTTCGAATTGTCATTGTCTCCAAAATCTAACCAGGAAGTGCCTTGACCCACCAGAGAATAAGGGCAGACAGGCCACCTCACGACTACACCCAACACAACAACTTAATACCATTTCACAAAGAGCATTGTTTTAACGCAACGACAAATGGCAACCCTATAATACCAGAATTTGCTGCGTTGGCCAAAGAAACTGATACAAAGCAAAGAAACAATAAGACAGGAGGGAAATATTTGTGGCACATGATTCTTATGCAAAGAAAATCAATTAAAAACAGTTTTGCCGCGTTTTTTGTGGGACTTTGAGAGTTCATCCACAAGAAATTAAGGCATTTTTTAAATTTGGGCCAATTTTGTTGAAAAGAAGAAAAATTACGTCGCATTAGAACAATACCAGGCCACACATTTTGTTTAGCCGCTAGCTAGTTTGGTAAGTTTCTTAACTAGAAGATGCTAGAACATTAGAGATGCGAAAGCACTGCCGAAAATATAGCTTCTGTTAGAGAAGATGTGGTGGGTAATCCAAATTTGTGGATTCACCGATGCTTTTAACAGTTGAAACCTGTATTATAGCTCATTAGCACGTATCGACTGACATAGCGACTGCTGCAATCAATTCAACGGGGGCTTTGAGGTTTATTTGGTAAATAATCGATAAAAAGTTGCTGTTAAACTATGCTACAATAGGTATTGCAGGGATCAGTGATTTTAAATGTTATTTCAATCAATATTTATATTCATAGTCTTATATTTTTTCTTACAAATTCTTATCAACAAATATAATCTTTATTACGAAACAAGCATCATTTATACAAATTAATCCCTTTTTTCAATTTGACAAGATTACAAATGAATTTCAAGATTATTAATCTTGTTTTCTTCAATACATTAAACCTTTTAAATTGAACGAACATTAAATAAATTTCAAATTATTCAACCAAAAAAAAAAAAAACAAAAGAAACAAGAAAGAAACAAATTCCCAAAATAATCAACCAAGAAACCCCAACAATCAATAACACCGCAAGCCAGCCAGACATTCAAAAAAAAAACTAAAAACAGAGAAAGAAAGAGAAAGGAAAAGAGATTTATGACAATTTGACGTGCTGCAATAAAAGGACTTTAGCCCACATACATAAGTAAAAAAAACAATACAAAAGAAAACAAAACAAGAAAATAACAACAACAACAACAACATCAATATGTAATCAATTAAAGTTAATAAAATGAAAGCAGTTGTTCCATAGGTACATATACATATATGTGTGTGTGTGCTTGTAAGTGTAGGTAGATTGTTACTGTTTTGAATGTTTGACATGTAAAAGAGAAAGTTTTCTTAAGAGATTAACATACCAAAAAAAAAAAAACAAAATGGAAAAAATTGTTATTCTCTGTATTGTTACATACAATGCAGGGATGGTAAATTGAATGTCTTCATATCATATGCAAGAGAGATTGTGTGGTTTTTTTACAAATTAATGTAAAATTTAGCCAATTTGAAGACTTCTTCGTAACAAACCGATACAAACTAAAACTATAAACCTTGACCAAATTTTATTATTGAATTTGCTTTGATATTCGAATAAAATTTTAAATTTCCAATGGATTTGGAATAGATTTAATTGTCATATCAGGGTTAGTCAGGTAAATAAATGGATCCCAATTAATAGTACATTTTGTATGTAAAGAAAAGCCTGCTTTGTGTGTCATAACTCCTGTCAGTGAATCATAACTCCTATTAGCAAATCAAAAACATGAAATTATACACGTTTAATATTCGCACAGATTTACAGTTCATGTTTGTCTCTAGATGTCTATGGCCTGCTGTGGACAATAGGAGAACAGGTTGGCTGCTGGGCTTGGATAAGGCCAGCTTAAGGTTGGTTGTCGGTTCTATCACAGGGCATTGCGAGATTAGGTCGCTGACGGGGATCTGGAACAGATCCCAGCCGGACTATTGCAGGGCATGTTGCGATGAGGAGGAGTTGGAGACTGTCGAACACCTCCTCTGTAACTGCACAGCACTTGGTAGAATGAGGTTGAGGACTCTTGGCAGGGCCTTCTTCAAGGCTCTCCACAGATTCATTAGTGGCTTAGGCTGGTTAAGAGGCTTCATTAGTGTAGTCGCGCCCTCCCCCTTTTTGTTGTGTCTTATCTGTGTAATTCCTCAACTTCCCATTCTCACCTTTCCTACATCCTCTCCTTTTTAATCCCTCTATTATTCTTCCCTCTGTAAGGACGTCGTACAATGGCTCAATTCGACCTCCGGGTACTGTACTTGTCTTAATTGACAAGTACACGTCCTCTAACCTAACCTAACCTAACCTAGAGTTCATGTTTAGCACCTAAACAATCAGTATGTTATAACATACCAGTTCTTTATCTTTTCCTCAAGAGATTAGTTGAGACCAAGTCAGTTTATCACATCGACGAAGCTCATTTACTCTTTATCATATAACTCTTTTATGTTTGATCAAATTTCACTCTTTTTTCAACAACGTTAGTTGATAATGATAGCTTCCAGTCAGTAGAAGAAAAAAATTTTTTGTTCGTCAATTCAACGAAGAGTAACCTTACTGTACAATAATGACCATCCAGGATTAAAAAAATGTGTGGCCAAGGTACATTTACTCACTGCAAGCTTTCGTTATCAACCAACATTATGAAATTAATAAAAAGAGTGAAATTTGGTCAAACATAAAAGAATTATATGATAAAGAGCAAATGAGCTGCGTCGATTCAACGAACAGTAACCAATTATGGTTAAAGTGTTCGTCGTTTCAACGAAGAGTAACCTTAATGTACAAAAATGAAGAGTAACCGTTCAGGGTTAAAGAACAATTTAAAAAAAAATAACCCAGTAAAACTAATTCTAAAATTGAATCAAATTTATTTAAATTTCTTATTATTTTAAATAAAAATAATTAAAAAAATAAGTATCTTTGTATTTAAAATACCTTGCACGTACAATTACAAAACAATTCAACTTTCCATCCCTGATCTATTCGTACAACTTTTTCAAGAGACACGCAACTTACTTCAATGCTGTTACATGCTTAATGTTTTATGTTGTGTTTTCTATTTTGTTGTTGTTTGTACCCTTACTCCTACTCTGTTTTTTTTTTCTTCTTCTTCTTCTGCTGTATTTTTGGAAAATGCTATTTCGGTTGTTACTGTCAATTATTACAGTATTTTCAACTTATTTTAACAGCTGTCATGTGCAATAATGCATGCATGCATGTATTAACATGTTGATTGTTATTGTATGTTTTTGGGCGTGTGTGTGTGTGTATAAATAGAGTATATTTAATAAAACATTGTTATTAGTTGTTGTTGTTGTATTTTATAAAGGCACTTACATATACATATGTAGAGTTATGCCATGCATATATTCTTCCACATACAGCACTCAATAACAACATTCATTTCCATACACTGCTTTCTATCAAAATCTGTTAAATGAGAGCACTGTGTGGTGGTGGGAGGCAGAGATAGGGAAAGAGAGGGATAGAAAGAGACTGGGGTATATGCAATGTGTGTGCAGCAATGAATATTTTTATGCCTTAAAACTGAGAGAAGGACTCTACTCGCTTTCTCTTTTAATTTCTATTCTCCACTCCTTTGTTTTGAAACTTCTTTTGGAGTTAGTCTTATTTGATAAACCTTAAGATCTTGGGAATGACTCCTTAAGGATAGAAATTGTTACCATTTTGAGAACTAAAATATAAACTTAAAAATTTCACTGTGATTGAAAATAGTAACTGGCCCCACTGCTGTGGTTACCAGATGGTCAGTCACTTCAGCAGCAAAGACAGCAAAGCCAATGACTATTTTTTAAAGGGGTCCCCCTTCTCTCTTTCTCCATAACAATTGATTGCTTCAAAAAAACGTCTCATACCAAAGTCTTAGTAGACAGTTTGGGACTAGTAAAGTGACTAGGAAATGAGACGAACATCAAAAATAAGGGGATAATGAGTTGAGGTTGCATGTCATAATGTTTTTAGTTTAAAACGCTGGCGTTGTTGTTGCTGTTGTATTGTTTGATGTGCAATTTTATAATTTTATTAATTTCACAGAGTTGGGTGTGTGGTATTTATACTTTAGATCCAAATTTCTTGATAAAAAAATTCTTTAAAATAATTGAAAATGTAACCCGTATGACCCCTCATTGTATGCAGAAGAAAGATTTGTTTTTAATCAAATACATCAAATAAAGGGTGTTTTTTATAGAGGTATAGAACTTTAAGTTGCAATAAAACAACGATGGATTATTCGATTGACATGAATTTTATTTATCCGAAAGATAATCTTGTGGCATTACATTTTAAATATGATTTCTGGCATATGACCGCCACGGCTGGCGCGGATGTAGTCCAATCTGGACGTCCAATTTTCGATGACTTTTTCCAACATTTGTGGCCGTATATCGGCAATAATACGGCGAATGTTGTCTTCCAAATGCTCAAGCGTTTGTGGCTTTACCGCATAGATCAATGACTTTACATAGCCCCACAGAAAGTAGTCTAGCGGTGTTAAATCACAAGATCTTGGAGGCCAATTCACAGGTCCAAAACGTGAAATTAGGCGGTCACCAAACGTGTCTTTCAATAAATCTATTGTGGCACGAGCTGTGTGACATGTTGCGCCGTCTTGTTGAAACCACATCTCCTGGACATCATGGTTATTCAATTCAGGAATGAAAAAGTTAGTAATCATGGCTCTATACCGATCACCATTGACTGTAACGTTCTGGCCACCATCGTTTTTGCAAAAGTACGGACCAATGATTCCACCAGCCCATAAAGCGCACCAAACAGTCGGTTTTTCTGGATGTAACGGTGTTTCCACATACACTTGAGGATTACCTTCACTCCAAATGCGGCAGTTTTGTTTGTTGACGTAGCCATTCAACCAGAAGTGCGCTTCATCGCTAAACAAAATTCGCTTATGAAAATCGGGAACAACGGTAATCTCGTTTTGGGCCCATTCGACGAATCTACGCCTTACTTGATGATCGTTTGGCTTCAAATCTTGCACGAGTTGGATTTTGTAAGCACGCAAACCAAGATCCTTCCGCAAAATATTCCATAAAGTGGATGGACACACATCCAATTCCTGTGCTCGATGGCGGATGGACTCATTCGGATCTTCCTCAATGCTACGCTCTACAGCAGCAATAGCTTCTTCTGTACGCACCGTACAGCGTCTCTGGGGATGCGAGTTATCAATAAGAGTAAACGTGGTGCGAAAACGTTCCATGGTTAATCGAATTAACTGCTCTGATGGACGATTTTGTCGACGATAAAATGGACGTAGTGCGCGATACGTTTTTCGCACAGAACCATTATTTTCGAAATAAAATTGCACTATTTGCAAGCGTTGTTCAGGCGTGAGTCTATTCATGATGAATTGCCAAACCAAACTGAGAATAAATCACTTGACAGCTGTTAAATCGGTCGCCATCTTGAAAAGTAATGCCAACTTAAAGTTCTATAGCTCTATAAAAAACACCCTTTACTTTAGATCTAAATTTCTAGATAAAAAAAATCTTTAAAATAATTGAAAATGTAACCTGTATGACCTCCTCTCATTGTATGCAACAGAAAGATTTGTTTTTAATCAAACACATCAAATATAAGGTGTAGTAAAAAGAAATGAATGTCAACAGCTTCACAGTAACCAAATGGCACAGAGATGATATTTACTCAGTCGATACTAATCTCAATCTTCATCTTATTTCATAAATTGGTCATTACAACTCTCAGATTAGGATTACAATTTAGTTTCGCACACCACCCATGTTGTATGTGCTAATTTTTATTTATGAGTGGCAAAATCTACAGTTTAACATCGACTAAGAACTGCAATTGGGAATTTTGTATGCTGTCAGTATATTTGCCAGAACATTGCTGAGAGGAAGTCGCCGAAAGGAATATTCTGTCATATTTTGTTCTGTTCGAGACGTTTGAGCTGAGTTTTGAACCGCGGGCTTTCACGTAAAAAGCCAGCAGACTACCTACTAGACTAAAGAGTCTTCAAATCGTCGTCTAGACTTCTTAATTACTTAAATGTGTTTTCAGCAAAGGTCTTGTCGCTTATACTATGTTCAGACATGCATGTATATTGAGAAAATCGCAATAAACGGCATTCTTGACAACAATATTTCATATAAAATGTCAATTAATTGTTGCTCAATAAATTCATAAATTGTTATAGTATTGATTAAAACTTCAAATACAGCACTGTCATAAGTACGTTCAGTGAGCATATTACTCTTTTCCGAACACTTTCTATTGATATTTGACAACTCAAATGTCAACAACAAACAAAAACAAAACAACGCAGCAGAAAGGGATGAGAAACTATTTTCAACTGATGTAAAAAGAATTTTAATAACATCACAGACTTGATGTCGTATATAATTGTTAACCCTTTCGATCCCAATGTTGTTTGATGATAATTTCTAATTTATTTCGAAAACTTATTTATAATTCCCTGAACTGAGCTATTACTGGGAATCCAGTTCCTGCTCTGAAGAAAGCAGCATCTGTTTCTAGCTGTCTTCTCCAAGTATGGCTGACCTTCTAGGTCTTGGCTGATAATCTATAACAGTTTTCGAAATTTCATCCGCGGGTTTATGCAGAATATGTTAACTGACTGGTATATTTCGAAAATACGACGTATTCACTTGTTAACTGCTGAATACGTCCTTTGAGACCTTTGAGTTTCATTATCCTCTAACAGTGCCATAAGCAAAGGCTTTCTTTTCTGCAAGCTATGCAGTATTATCAAATTTTTCTTTCTCATCCTTCTGAGAGAAACCACTTTGGAGTCAGAAATATTTCCTACTAAACGCAACAGCCCGGCATTTCCGTTAATCATTAGTAAGACCTTTTCCAATGTTAAATTGTTTTCCATTTTTTCTCAAATTTTTTTTGGCATTAATTTTCGCGATTAAATTAAAAACAATGTTGTTGAAGCAATCAGCTGTTTTGTTTACCAGCTGTCAAATAAATTATGCGTATATTATGTGTCTGAACACTAAAACTATTGTTATCAATAAACCGAATATTAATTCAATAAAAGTACATGTCTGAAAATAGTATTATGGAAGCCTACTCAATATTATCTCACGACAAAATATGTAAGCGCTTTAGTGCCTACGTTTAAGCAAAGAATATGGATATAAAAAATACGCATCATGTAGAAGTCAAATTTCTTATGGCGGGTCGTAACATTACGACCCGCTCTCACCAAAATCTTTTTAAAAATCATTTCTTGATGAGGGGGGTGGGAGACAGAAGGAAAATGGACACAAACAAAGAGCGTAACAATGTGTTGCTCTCATCGTACGTATATACATGTGTATGTATTCTTGTGTTTTTTGATTTAGTTGTCGATCAGACTGCGACAAGAATACATGTGCTGCGGATGCTTTATCATTTTATTTCAGAATAACACTCGAAGAATATTTTGTGTTAAAAATGTTCAATGTATTTAGCTGGGCGTATTTTATTTTTTATTTTGTCCCATAGTATATTTTTTTGAATGCTTTGAAATGCTTTTTTTTTCTTTTAATAAAAAATGGTTTTTTATTCTTTTTATTTTTCTTTATCTAAAAAACATGGCCTAATTTTTAAGCCAAAGATGGATAGCTTTATGTTCTTTTAATAATAAAATCTCTGTTTTATTTTATTTTTATTTATCCAAAATTGTTAAGCCAAAGATAGATACATAGATAGTGAATACTACTGTGATATTTCTTTGGGTGTATCATTGAAGTCTGAAAAAAGCGACATGAACCTTCTTCTTTCAAAACTGACAAGATTTTTACGCTCTTTTTAACGAACATTCTTGATGTTCGTGTCCTATGTGTGTAAAAAGCCGAAGATGTTCTTCCCCTGAGGAACATTGGTGCCGATGTCTGTTTTTAACACCAGATAAATAAATAAAAAAGTGGTCAAACAACAAAAACGCACGATGAGAACAACGTATTGTTACGCTCTTGGTTTCTGTATCATTCCCTTCTATCTTTCCCCCCCGCGTCATGAAATATTTTTGAAAAATATTCCAAAACATGTTAAAATGCACATTCTTTATACTTTATTGTCTTTGGTTTAAGCCAATCATCTATTCTTGCCTTTCGATCACACATTTACCATCTCTCAGTCGAGAGTGAGCGAACGAATTAAATATCATTTGCCTTCTCTCTCCGAGACGCTTATCTTTATCTCAGACCACCGAGATTTGTATGGAAATGGAAGGACGGACTTGTACTAACGTCATGTGGCCTGGGTGGTATCATCGTATGGAATCAATTAAAAGAGATATTCTTGATTTTTGCTTGGCAAAGGCAAATTGTAGGTGATGCGCTATTGGAGCTAGAATCAGCCTTGTTTTTGGAAAAAAATTTTTGTTCAAAAATGAAAGGATGGACTTGTACTAACGTCATGTGGCCTGGGTGGTGCCACCCTGTGGTGTCAATTTAAAGAGGCATTTTCGATTTTTGCTTGGGAAAGGCTAATTGTAGGTGATGCGCTATTTGAGCTAGAATCAGCCTTATTTTTGGAAAATGCCAACTGCTTGGAAATGTTATGAAATTAATGTCTCAGTGGCTCGCAAAGATTTTGCTAGTTTTGCACGAGTTTAGCAGCCATCTTCATAGAGTACTACAGTGAACTCGCGAAAACGTGAACTGTCAAAAGTGTGAACGTCTCAGAAACGTGAACAAATTTATTTTTCCACAGAGTATTCTAAAACGTGAACAAAATCTGAAAGCTCTTTAACGTCAACACTTTTTTATTTTTTAATCTGTTTTTAAATTGGGAAATTCCCGAACTACAGGAACTGTTTGAACTTCTTTTTCATTGCACTCGTTTATGCATGCTTTGCCCTGTTAGTTGCCTAAAGTGTTAACTTTAAAAGATAAAGTGGATATCCTGGAGTTATTGCAAAAGGGTTATAGGGTTAGTGGCTTGGCAAGAAAATATGGAGTAGCAAAAGCAACTGTTTCTTCCATTAAAAAAGGGAAATTAATAATCGTGTAAATAATACACTTTATGGCACTGGAAAGCGTAAAACATTACGTGCATCTGTATTTCCAGGAATGGAAAAAGTCTTAATAAGTGGTTGCTTCACATGCGAAACAAAAAAATGCCGGTAAGTGGACTGATGTTAAAAGCCAAAGCTTTAGAAATGATTGTGGTTTTTACACGTGACGGATGGCTTCATAAATTTAAGCAAAGGCTTGCTGTTCGCCTTCTTAAAATTTCCAGAGAAAAGCTTTCTGCGCAACCGCAACTTGTTGGCCCATTTAAGGAAAAGTTAAAAGCAAAAAATGGAGGAACTCTCTCTTTGTGAAGATCAGCTATATAATGCTGATAAACGCGGGCTATATTTGAAGTACTTACTTACTTAATTGGCCATAACAACCCGATTAACGGATTTCGGCCTGCCGCAACACATCCTTCCAGGCGCCTCTGCTTCTTGCGCGCCTACGTCAGTTGGTCACACCAATCGATGACAGGGCTCCCTCGATTTGGTCCTTCCAACGGATACAAGGTCGTCCTCTTCGCCGACTTCCGCAGATCCCCGCATCAAATACCCGTCTCGCTGGAGCATCCTCCTCCATTCGAACGACATGGCCGAGCCAGCGCAGCCGCTGGATATTAATACGCTGTACAACGTCCATGTCGTTGAAGAGTTCGTGCAGCTCACTATTGTATCGAATGCGGAAATCATCGCCAACACGTACTGGACCGAAGATCTTACGCAGTACTTTTCTCTCGAACACTCTCAAGGCTGCTGCATCAGTACTTAATAGGGTCCATGCCTCTGCGCCATAAAGAAGCACGGGTAGGATGAGCGTCTTGTAGAGTGTTAGCTTTTTTGAAGTAGTTGCCAGATAAAACATATGTGTCATCATTGGAGAAAAGTGCTCCAGGTGCAAGGATGGAAAAAAACGATTAACTTTCATGGGCTGTTCAAATGCTTCGGGGACTCACAAACTGGTATTTGGAAAATCCAGAAATCCACAAGTTTCAAAAACTTTATTTGTCCAAGGAATTACAAATTCTCCAAGTCAGTATGGATGACATGTAACATTGTTTATGACTGGTTTCATCAATGTTTTGTTAAAGAGGTGGATTTCAATTGATAAATTTGAAACTGAAAACTTAATTGTCCTGACTAATTAATAAAAAAAAAAATTATTTAAAATAGTGTTTAACATTTTTACTGTTTAAAATATCATTTTTCATATTAAATAGGTTCATATTTTGTTTTAAATTTAGTTACTCGATAACGTGAACAAACTCGAAAATGTGAACTGCCTTGGTAAAAATTAGTTCATGTTATCGCGAGTTCACTGTATTTCCAAATCCTCTTCTTCCAACACTTTTGATTGGTATAAGCAATGCTTTAAGCGAGCTTTTTTTAATTAGATTTTCATTACCGGAAAATCTTAAGCGCACCCTGGAACATTTTTGTACAAATTTTTCCATGACTTCATGTAAGTAACACTTCATAAAACTGCTTATGAAGCAGTAAATAGGCCCTGCATTAACAAAATAAAGAAAATTACCATAAAAATTATTTAGTTTTTCCTTTTTTTTTCTTTCTCTTGTAATTCTATTGCGTTTTGATTGCATTGCTGTCAATTTAAACCATGGACTTTGAATACAAATGTAAAGTAATGTGGCTGGCCCACGAAAGGTGTTGTCTGCCTATTATTGCTGTACAAGCGGCAACAGCATGAACAATAAATCATTAAAAACAAAACACAAACAACAACCACGGCAACAGCAAGAAGAGAAAAAACTTTAACTATGCAACGTATTCCATGTTGCATGTTGTTATGTTAGAATTTCGTTGCTTTTTGTTTTCATGGTACATTATGGAGGAACAGAGATAAACTATTGCTGGAAGCCTGTAGTTTCTATTAAAAAAAATGTAAAAAAAAACTATTTATGCTGCGGCAGGGAGCGATGATGATGATTGGGTTTCAGAGTGTGTAAGTGAATTCTGTTAGATTTGCCTGCCCATCTTCCATTCATCCATCCATCCATCCGTCTATCTATCTATCCACAGAGTCAAAGTCAATGAGTAAGAGATCTGAACTAATTTTCAAATGTTTTACATTATGCCGCGCCGCAATCACTGGAGAACGTACATACTGCACTACGTACGTGTTGAGGCATTATAATGCCACAAAATGCAGTAAAAAAATGCAGCCAAAGAAATATGTTCGGTAAAGTTGTTAGCCTTGGTGTTGTTTGTTATAATCATCGGTATAGGAATTTAAATTACGAGTGTTTTTTCTCTCTCTGTGGCTGTCTGATGGTTCATTTGTATACCTAACGGTGGTGTAAAGCAGAAAATGCAGCTAGAAAATCGGAAAATAAGCCGCTTTTTTTCTATTAAAGCCTATTGTTGGAAATTAGAAATGAAATTAGAAAAGAAAACTCCTCTTGTCAGTAAATGAAGTGATAACAGTTTTAAAGGGTGTTTCGAAAAGAGGTGTACCTGGCTAAAATCTAAGAGTGTTGGAATCTAGGTTCTTGAACGTGCTAATATAGGGTGTTTTTTATAGAGGTATAGAACTTTAAGTTGGCATTACTTTTCAAGATGGCGACCGATTTAACAGCTGTCAAGTGATTTAATCTCAGTTTGGTTTGGCAATTCATCACGAATAGACTCACGCCTGAACAACGCTTGCAAATAGTGCAATTTTATTTCGAAAATAATGGTTCTGTGCGGAAAACGTATCGCGCACTACGTCCATTTTATCGTCGACAAAATCGTCCATCAGAGCAGTTAATTCGATTAACCATGGAACGTTTTCGCACGACGTTTACTCTTATTGATAACTTGCATCCCCAGAGACGCTGTACGGTGCGTACAGAAGAAGCTATTGCTGCTGTAGAGCGTAGCATTGAGGAAGACCCGAATGAGTCCATCCGCCATCGAGCACAGTAATTGGATCTGTGTCCATCCACTTTATGAAAGATTTTGCGGAAGGATCTTGGTTGGCGTGCTTACAAAATCCAACTCGTGCAAGATTTGAAGCCAAACGATCATCAAGTAAGGCGTAGATTCGTCGAATGGGCCCAAAACGAGATTACCGTTGTCCCATAAGCGTTGTTTTCATAAGCGAATTTTGTTTAGCGATGAAGCGCACTTCTGGTTGAATGGCTACGTCAACAAACAAAACTGCCGCATTTGGAGTGAAGGTAATCCTCAAATGTATGTGGAAACACCGTTACATCCAGAAAAACTGACTGTTTGGTGCGCTTTATGGGCCGGTGGAATCATTGGTCCGTACTTTTTCAAAAACGATGGTGGCCAGAACGTTACAGTCAATGATGATCGGTATAGAGCCATGATTACTAACTTTTTCATTCCTGAATTGAATAACCATGATGTCCAGGAGATGTGGTTTCAACAAGACGCCGCAACATGTCACACAGCTCGTGCCACAATAGATTTATTGAAAGACACGTTTGGTGACCGCCTCATTTCACGTTTTGGACCTGTGAATTGGCCTCCAAGATCTTGTGATTTAACACCGCTAGACTACTTTCTGTGGGGCTATGTAAAGTCATTGGTCTATGCGGTAAAGCCACAAACGCTTGACCATTTGGAAGACGACATTCGCCGTATTATTGCCGATATACGGCCACAAATGTTGGAAAAAGTCATCGATAATTGGACGTCCAGATTGGACTACATCCGCGCCAGCCGTGGCGGTCATATGCCAGAAATCATATTTAAAATGTAATGCCAAAAGATTATCTTTCGGATAAATAAAATTCATGTCAATCGAATAATCCATCGTTGTTTTATTGCAACTTAAAGTTCTATACCTCTATAAATAACACCCATTATTAGGAAAAACAAACATAAGGATCGTAAACTATAGTATTATTAATGGATGAAGACTATTTGTCTTTCTATTGGCATTTTCTAACCTTAACTTGTCCCTTCCATCAAAATTTAGATCGTATTATTGCCACATACATACATACATAATTGGCCATGACAAGCCTTCAGTCAGGATTACGGCCTAGCCTATGTTGTGTGTGTTAATTTTATACATGAGTGGCGGGACCTACAGTTTAAAGTCGACTCCGAACAACAGATTTTTGTGAAACTTTTCCATGGCTGGTTAATTTACTATCAGAGTTTTTGCCAGAAATCTGCTGAGAGGAAGTCGAAGCCGAAGAAATATTTTTTTATATTTCTTTTTGCTGTCTGACCTTGGGTTTGAACCCTGGCTTTACGTCTAATAAGCCAACACACTACCTACTAGACTACGGCGACTTCATATTATTGCCACAAGTACATAAATTTTTCAATCGGCCGTGTAAGCAGCATAGGGTCAGCAGACTGGCTGTTGAATTCATACATTTATCTTGTAATTCACTTGATGTAAGTACAGGCTACTGCTTGCAGCCGCTCCAACTAGGAGAACAGATGATGCTTACGCCTCTCACCACTCTTTAAAAACCATGACCGAGATGCTTGCATGTGGAGGTTTAGGAAATCATGGAATTTTTAGCAAAATTCGGTCTCTAATTATTGGTAGCGCAATCCTAAACAAATTAATTTATTGTTTTATTCCTTGTTCTCAGTAAAATTAACATTTTCGAAATTAATTTCGAATTTTTAGCAAAATGCGGTTTCTAATTATTGTTAGCGCAATCCCAAACACATTAATTTATTGTTTTAAGTAAAATTTACATTTTCGAACTTAATTTCGAATTTTTCGAACATGAATTTTTTTACTTATTTCATTTGATTTCAATTAACTTTAACTATTTAAAAATAAAACTAAACATTTTTTAGAGCTAATTATACCTTAAATCAGCTTTTCATATGCAAGAGACCTGTTCGACTATGTGAACTGAACTCATATTTATAAATACTTAATAAAACTGTTAGAAAATGGTCGTTTTTAAATTTATTATATGAAAAAGATTTATTAATTTCAAAGAATTATAGTTTTTCTTAAATTTCGACTTTTCGAATTTAAGTTCGAATTTTTCGAACATTAGTTTTTTGGCTTATTTTATGGAATTTCAATTTAATTAAAGCAAATTAAATAATTAAACTAAACTTGTGTAAAGCTATTTATACTTTTACTTAATTTTTGAAGTGGAATAGTTATCCCGGGTATATAAATTAGACTGATTTTAATAAAAAAAAAACTTAATAAAACTGGTACAAAATGTTGTCTTTTGATTATGTATATTTAAAAATTTTCATTAATTTCCAAGAAAATTTTTTCTTAAAATTCGACAAGTTCGAACTTAAGTTTTTTGGTACAAAATGTTCTCCTTTCATTTTGTATTTCTATAATATAATGTTAATTTCCAAGAAATACAGTTTTTCTTAAAATTCGACAAGTTCGAACTTAAGTTCGAATTTTTCGAACATCGATTTTTTCTTTTATTTTAATAAAATTCTATAAATTTTAAAGAAATTTAAAAGATGCACTAAAAATTAGAAACAAATTTCCTATTAAAATTCCCCGAAAAGTGAATTTTTATTTCTTATTTCCACCAAAACACTTCCTAGAAATTGACTCTGTTTCTGGTCAAGAAAAAAAAAAACGAATGGAAATTTAAATAACACAACAACAAATGTCAGCCAATAACTCAGCAAAAAAAAAAAATAGAAAGAAAAGGTGAAAGATAAAACCATAGATAGTATAAAGACTGACAGTTTAGATCCATCCATAGCAGCAAAAACAGACCCTCTGTTACAAAGAAGAAGAAAAAATTACAAATGCTATGGCAGCAAGGCTGGCTGACAAGACAGAGTGTAGATGGATACAAGAAAAAGTCAAAGGTTTCTACCAGAGGTTTTATAATAAAAATCTAAAGTAACAACAACAACAACTACAAAACATATCTTCCGTATAGTATATGTATGTACGGATGTATGTATGTGTGTCTGTATAATGTATAATATCTGTATCAATTTTAAAGGCACGAGTTTCTTTTATTGTATTTTCCAAAGAATATGATTTTCTTTCCTTATAAAACCATAAACACAATTACTGATACGGAACAAACTGAGAAAAACTTAGCACAAAAAAAACAAAAGCAGCCAAAGAGGAATGAACGAATTAATGGATCTCTCTCTATAGCAAACAGCCATTGTATCCATTCATCCAAACCCATGCAGCAACAGCAAGAGCAACAGCAGCAGTCAGTCGTCTGTCGTCTGTCGTTACGAGCAGCGTATCTTCGTAGTATCTTTACCTATTTGTGATGGTTGGTTGGTTGCCTAATGATTATGCCTGGTCTGGCTGTAGTTTAACTAAAATAGCGGTGCGGTTTGTTTGGCATGTAAGTTAGGCAGGCTGCCGAAGCTAAGCAGAAGCAGGCATTAGGAATAGATAGAGAGAGAGAGAGAGAGAGAGTGAGTAGGCAATTGTTTGCAAGACAAAATGTTTCAAGTGTGGCAATACAAGAGTTCATCATCATGTGGCATATAATTGAAAACCATAACTTAATAAAGCTATTTTTGCTCCATTAGAATTAAGAGGAGCATCGGAGAGCGGTCAGGGGAAAGAGGGGAAAATAACAAAAGTCATACACATTTACTCACTACAAATGTGATATTCGTGTGTAAGTGATAGAAGTAAAAGGGTGTTTTTTCTAAAAGATATGGAAGATTCTAAATTAGTTCTGGTCTAGGGAACTTGTAGAATTCTATCTCTCGATCTCGACAATATATTGAGCAACCCCTCCCATTTAAGAGGTCAAATATTTGACCGCTTTTCCGGATAGAAAATTTATTTGGCAGCCGCATCCCATGTCGGTAATAAAAAGGCCTTTTGACTACAAAGCCACTGCCTAATAAAGGGTGTTTTTATAGAGGTATAGAACTTTAAGTTGCATTAAAACAACGATGGATTATTCGATTGACATGAATTTTATTTATCCGAAAGATAATCTTGTGGCATTACATTTTAAATATGATTTCTGGCATATGACCGCCACACGGCTGGCGCGGATATAGTCCAATCTGGACGTCCAATTTTCGATGACTTTTTCCAACATTTGTGGCCGTATATCGGCAATAATACGGCGAATATTGTCTTCCAAATGGTCAAGCGTTTGTGGCTTTACCGCATAGACCAATGACTTTACATAGCCCCACAGAAAGTAGTCTAGCGGTGTTAAATCACAAGATCTTGGAGGCCAATGCACAGGTCCAAAACGTGAAATTAGGCGGTCACCAAACGTGTCTTTCAATAAATCTATTGTGGCACGAGCTTGTTGAAACCACATCGCCTGGACATCATGGTTATTCAATTCAGGAATGAAAAAGTTAGTAATCATGGCTCTATACCGATCACCATTGACTGTAACGTTCTGGCCACCATCGTTTTTGAAAAAGTACCGACCAATGATTCCACCAGCCCATAAAGCGCACCAAACAGTCAGTTTTTCTGGATGTAACAGTGTTTCCACATACACTTGAGGATTACCTTCACTCCAAATGCGGCAGTTTTGTTTGTTGACGTAGCCATTCAACCAGAAGTGCGCTTCATCGCTAAACAAAATTCGCTTATGAAAATCGGGAACAACGGTAATCTTGTTTTGGGCCCATTTTCGAAATAAAATTGCACTATTTGCAAGCGTTGTTCAGGCGTGAGTCTATTGATGATGAATTGCCAAACCAAACTGAGAATAAATCACTTGACAGCTGTTAAATCGGTCGCCATCTTGAAAAGTAATGCCAACTTAAAGTTCTATACCTCTATAAAAAACACCTTTTACATTTACTCACTATAAATGTGATATTCGTGTGTAAGTTACAGAAGTAAAAGGGTGTTTTTTCTAAAAGATATGGAAGAGTTTAAATTAGTTCTGGTCTA